>CM008283.1:46939282-47413093 GCA_002319775.1 Fagopyrum tataricum
GCACATACATTCTAAACAATCTAGAGTAATCTAGTATACTCTCTGAACAATCTCAAGTACTTAGCTAATTTCATGAATACACTCGAGTGATTTGTGCTCTTGGGAACAATATTAAAACAAAAATGCTCACTTGATAATTTATAAGAGTTATATTTACCTTCTTGATGTTTTCCAACTTAAATTCTTATATATTCAAATGATTCTGCGAGCTATGAACACCCTAATTGGTGTCTCTCTTCCCTTTGATCTGTTCATCAAAAAGTTCTGTTTTTTTGACAACTCTTTGAGCCTAAATCTGATAATTTGTCCATATTTATAAAAGATGAAGCTTCAATCGCTGCAAAAAGCTTAAACTCTTAAAAAGGGGGTGTCAAACCTTTTTGTTGAGAACTACTTGAACAATTGAAAAAAGCTTGAAACTTCAACTGAAATCTTTGTACTTCAAAATTTGTTGTCTTGCCCAACACATGTAGGGACAATTGTCCAAAAACAAACTTATACATTTCTACCCATGTGCCATTGTTCACTCGTGGTAGCTAGCAAGGTGTAAAAGATTCGGGTTTACTTAACCCGTTGAATCCATCCATTTTGAATAATTTACAAATTGATTACTATCACTAATTTGTGATATGAACGAGTCTTCTAAGACATTCATGAAATAAATTGAGTTTTGCACTTAGTATAAGTATTCAAAGAATTTTCAAAAAAGAAAAATAATTATTAGAGGAAAAGGAGGAGGAGGAAGAGAATGAGGAAGGGGAGAAAAGGAAGAAATTGTGGTGCATTTCCCTTTGAAGTTGTCTCTTGAGTGTGGCCTAAACGAATGTTCCAGAAGATGTCATAGTCAGATGCCCTTGTTGATCGTGTTGATGGTGGTTGTGTTCGAGATCTGCGAAGATCCTTCGTCTAGGTGAAGGGAACATCGTGGGTTCCATATTTCTGCACGATATATGACATCCCATTAAAGAGGGTTTCTATTGTCCTCCTTCCCACCGGCGAGACACCATGGTAGTTCATCTATCTCGTGTTCAATCCATGTTTTGCCAGCCTCGGGTTTCCTCGTCTTCTCCCAGATTTGTTTGTTCTAATATTCTTGTATCTTTTTTTTTTTTAATATCTTTTTGGTCATTTACTAGTGGTGTTTGTTGTTTTTTTTTCTTTTGTTTGTTTCGCTATTTACATGAAGGTTTGTTCGTTTCCCGGTTTTCGGCCTCTCGATACACCAAGTATGTTTGGTGTAATCGAGCATGTTACCTTTTTGATAAAAAAAATAAAAGAAAAAGAAGTCAAATGAGGTATTTGAAACATTGTTGGAACAAAGAACAATTCACCTATGGATAGAGGGAAAGGTATGATACAAAGTTGGAGGAGGTTACAACTTAGGATATAATTAAAATTTTAAGAAATGACCTTAACTATTAAGATAATAAAATAATGATAAAGTAAAAACATAAAATAATCAATTGTAATTTGATTTTGGATTTAGGTGATCTCAAAACTAAAAACAATCTAAGCATTTGATTATATTTTGATCCAAATATGATATAAATTATATCTTAATATATTTAATTGCCTAAAACCAATATATGCTAGATAAATTAGGTGTTTTCAAATAAGGAGTGCTATTATGGTAAGACCTTACGAAATAATTTGGGCCGTTGATTTTCTTGATCAAATGTCTTACAATCATCCACATTATTTAATGATTAAAGAGATATGTGTGACGACACTTTTGTCCGTTCGAAAAATCTATTTGAAAGAGCGGGACACGCTAACATTTTTATATTTTTCATGACAATACTGTAACAAATGTTATCTCAGTTCATAGTTTTGGTTCAATTCGTTCAAAATTATACACTATAAATTCTAATAGTTTCTATAATTAGTTCACACATTTTTTTTGTTAACTTAGTAGTTGTGTTTTTATGCACTTTTTACTTGAAGTAATAAAAAAATGTATGAATTAACATCACACACTATTCAAATTAATGATACCCAAATTTCAAACTATTATTATAAATTTTATAATTTTAGTTCAATTCGTTCAAAAGTATATACTATCAGTTTGATATTTTCTATAATTAGTTTACGTATTATTTTGTAAATTTTGTAGTTATGTTTTGATGCGAAATTTAATTTTGTAGTCATGTTTTTATTGTAATAGCCGGAAAGTTTTCTTTTATTATTTTATTTTATTTTTTGTAAAATTTTAAATTGGTTAAATCGGAAACTCGTCCGGAGTACCGAAAGCAACAAGCCGAACCAAACCGGGTGGATCACTAGTCCTGTAACACACTGAATTCTGTGAACCCGGGATGCTAGTGGTTAGGACCTCATAGTGGGTCCCGACCTTAGCTGAACAACAACTTAACTAGAATCTTACAACAAGGCACAAAAGAAACCGATAAAACCGAAAAGTATTTTTATTAATGCATGACTCAAAAAGGGAAAAATTATCAGCCGTCCAGAAGAAACAAACAACTAAGAAAAGAAAAGGAAAGATCCCAACACATCCCAAATAAAACTCAAAAGAACAATTATGAAAACCCCGGCTGACCACACTCCGGCTCCCTCAACAGCGGCGAACCTGCAAGGTCTACAACATCGGTTTTCACCGTTAGCTGACAATCACTATATCAACATATCTATGTAGCACAAACACACATCAAGGATAATAAACACATCACACAAAGCACACAAACCAATTCTTATCTTTTCATTAGGTGATTCATTTTTATTAATTCAACTTCCGTTGTGGCACGAGGATCCCATCGACCCTCGCCTCTGTCCCCGTTCACCAACCGGTCTGGAGCCATGCATACCCCGTGTACCGTATGGACTGGTCGCAGAGAATCCTCCCATCACCTATAACCGTGAGCAGTGATGCCACGACCCGTTATCATACACTTGAGTCTAATTATCTTATAACGTCATTCTAATCAGTTTCCATTAAAGCGATAAACACACACCACCACATAGCATACACTCATATAGTATCATCAGCTAAGCAAGTCCATAAGACTTACCTGAAATGGTCCGATATCCAAACTCACTAAACTCGATCCGTACGTAAACGATCTCAAAACCTGATCAAGACGGAAACGCCTTAACAACACAATTCTATCACTTATGAAGCTTTTAGAAGATTTTTAGACTAATTACGAGGTTCTTAAAAAGAAAGAATAAGGAATAATAACTTTTATGAATATTATCAAAACGTTCTAAGACCCTCTCTAAGGCCCATCAACATCTCACAACTGTAAAAGATCCATAGCAAGTTCGAGGGTTTACTCAAACTTACATTCTAAGTCCAAATCTCTAAGTAAGCCTCTTTCGGAAATCACCGAGTACCCCACTTTGGTCTAAGATAAGTATCTTCTACTAAATCCCAAAAATTCCGAGAAAAATCTTAAACATACTATGTCATGTCTATTTCTAGATGGAACGATCAAAACCCATAATTATTGATTCATAAGATCCACACTAAATTTCAAAGTTGTCTACAAGCATACTCAAATCCAACACTTAGCCAAAATCCCTTATTCTCCCAAAACTATGTCTCGTACTAACTTTCTAATCCTATAACTCCAAATCTAACTGTTAGATCTTTCCCAAATTTTACTACACTAAACTACATACTACCATCAACAACATATCAAAAATTCAACCGTGAAAGATAATTCATTCGTGCCTAAATCTAGCTCCAAAGTTAGGTCAAGATGCCTCTCATCCTTATCATTCATCCTTAGTCAATTCCGTCCTTATTCTATGTCCAAAATAGATTTTATATCCCTTAAAAAAAATGCTAAGATATCTAACCATATAAATCTCAATCACTTAAACTCAACTTACACAAGTTAATCTCCAAAAGCCATCAAGCTATTAAGTTCACAATCCTATAAACATGGGGCGTATCCTAGAAATATAAACTTGGGCTATTTAAAGTAATTATGGAAATTCTGGGCATTTCTCGCAACCTTAGAAAGTTTGGGTCAAAAAACTGTAAATATAAAGTTTGGCCATTTTCTGTAATTTTCCAGTCATGGGCATATTTGCAAAATCTAGAAATATGGGTCATAAACATAAATAGAAAGTATGAGATTGAAACTGTAATTTTACCCAAAGTTGGTCAAACCCGCGTTGACTAGGGTTAGGGCTCGGAGAAGGCCGGCGGCGGCGGCGTGGGGCTCGTCCGGCCGACAGGAGGCGCGGCGGTCGAGGGCGGTACCAGATTTGAAGTCACCGGCGGAACCCGAGTCTAACAATGCCACCCTCTTCCCCGGACGACAGGGCTCGGCGACTGAGCGAGCGAGTGGTGGTGGCGGCTTGCGGCGTAGATCCCGGCGGAAGGAGGCAACAGCGGTCGATGGGGAAGGCTGGTCCAGGGTCTCCGGCGCAGGGTGAGCACGGTGGCGGTTATTCTGGCTCGAGGCGAAGGCTCTGGCGTTGACTCCGGCGGAAGCATCGGCAAGTAGGTGGCGGCTAGGGTTGCGACTAGTTACGGCTAGGGTTCGACCTGAAGCAGCGGCTCGATTCGGAACGCGTTGGCTAAGCTGGTTCAAGGCGAGGCTCGGGGTGGTTCGGTGCAGTAAAGTCAATCCTCACAAGTGGCGGCCGGTGGTGTTGGTTGCCGGATTACGGAAGGTCAACGGAAATGCATAGGTTAGGGTTTGGAGGAAAGGTAAGGGATGATGAATAGTAACATTGGGAACAACGCTACGGTTTCTATCCAACTTTCTAAACTCTACGAATTAATCCAAATCTCGATTTAATTTATTTTTTATTCTTCTCAAATAACTTGATCTCGATAATTCCTAGATTTAATCTTCAATAAACCACAACATAAATATAACATATATACATATAAAATTAGAAATTCCTAAAAATTATATCGGATATTCCGTTAAATATATAACAGCTTATTTCCGAATTAATTGATATATCTCTAATTCAACCGGAAACCTACAACTCAGAAAATAACAACAACTAAAAAATATCGATCGGATAACCCAAAAATCCGGGATATTACAAGTCCCACCGGTTAAAGTGAGTAATCGTCATTTCCCCATATCACCAATTGGGCCGGATTAATTCAACTTCTCGGCCCACACCCTTAGACCAAGCTCCCACCCGCCTTCGTTTTCCTCGCTCACTTACTAGACGAACGTTATTCAAGCCACTTTGAAGACGAACGTTGATGACTATATTCAAGGCGGTGCATTGGATACTGGAAAACGTCTTCGCTCCTGGACCATCAACACATTGACATCTAGCCTACCTATTCACTAATAGTAGGGATGTCAATGAGTCGGGTATGGGTCGGGGAGTACCCTATTCATCCCCATCCCCATCCCCATACCTGTTCGGATATTAAAAATTGTCCTCGTCCCCGTCCCCGTGGGATATTCGTCCCCATCGGGGAATACCCGTCCCCGTTTAATTTCCCCATTAAAACACTTGCTGGGTTTTTCCCGTATAATTGCTCGTACCCATCCCCGTTTAACTTTCAAGAGTTTGACAAAAATATTAATTTGGATAATAAAATTTCTGTAACTGATTTGTGGTTCTTATTACTAGTCAAACAAATGAGAATACATTATCTTTGCAAGACCGACAAAAATATTAACTTGGATAATCGAGTCATTGACATCCCTAACCTTTAGTTCATGTGTATATAGTATACAAACATTTAGTTCATGGTCACAAGATAAATTTCAATTCATATAATATTATTATACATTTTAATTTGAAATGTTGATGTGATTTAGTTGGTTGTTCAACACATCACCTTATCCAATGTGCCAAAGTATAGGTTCATATATTGTGTGTATATATATTAGGTTTTGGTCGTTCAAGTAGGAATGTAGGATCGAGATTCGAAATACAAACTAGTATAAACTGAAATAATTATATCTTAATTACATTTTGATTACGGTCTCAACATAAAGTGTTATATTATTCTAACATTTTAATTTTAGGATTTAGGTTGCACCGTCAAAACATGTATTTGACAAACTATGACACATAAGATAAGAACACAACATGTAGTGTGCGATATATTTGATCATTGCGATTTGACGTTTACGAATTACGACGTATTCAAAATTTCGCGAATGTGTTGTTATCCTCGTATGATCGAAAACCAAATTAATATAGGTTAGATTAGCATGATTTACACACATATAATTATCAAAAAAATATTTAAACTTAAATCACATTTTAAAAAATACATTGTGTGTAAGTAGGAATGAGTATGATAGTAATCACTAGGGATGGCAATCACACCCGCATCCGATGGGTGTCCGAAAATCCGCCCCGAAAAAACGGGTGAAAACCCGCTAACATGCGGGTGAAACTCGGGTGACGGGTGTAGCGGGTGATGGGGCGGGTCGGATACGGGTGAGCACCTCAGGACCCATCACCCAACCCATCACCCGACCCACCACCCGTGATGCGCCCTTGACCACCATGACCGCGGATGAAGAGGACGATGCTTTGCGGGTTCGCTCCGATGGACCGCTCACTCGTTCCCGAGCCAAAGCCATCGCCCAAGCTACCGGCTCAATCATCCGACGCACCGTCACATCACTTGGACCCGTTAGTGGCATGCCATGTCACCACTCCACCATGGCATAGGCTTCCGGCGCCACGTCATCAAGCTAGCAAATATTATTATTATATTTTGCATTTTAAATAATAATAGACTTTAATTTTCGGAACATTAATTCCGGAACTTAATTCCGTGAGTTAATTTCCGGCATTGATAGTCTAGACCTTTGGTTTCGGGAGTTGCCCCGACTTTATTTCCCGCCTTTATTTCCGTCATTCAATTTCCGACTTTTGGTGTAGCCTTCACCCACTATATAAGGGATGCTTGACTTCACTTGTAAAGCATGTCTAATTTTAATCAAGTATTTTGAAGGAAAATCCTCATTTTTGATCTAGGCATCACTTCCTCTTCAATCCCCTCAAAGTTCTTCCTTGGATCAAGTCTTAGATCCAAGAACTCACATTCGAGGATTCTTCTAAAGAATCAAACTATCAAATCCACTACAACGTTTGCTCGATCTCTCTAGATCGAATCAAACCCACGATTCCGCATCCATATCAATCGCTTCCGCCCTACCAAACTTCTATCAAAGTTCTCATTTGCACATCATCAACGAGTAGTCGAAACTCTAGCTTGGTCTAGATCCGGCGTTCGTCCTTCAACGATTCCAAGGACGCATCAAATTGGCATCAGAGCAAAGGGACCGAAGCTAAGTCCTCTTTACTCTTGATTTTGTGCGTTATATTTTTATCCTTCTTTGCCTTTGTTGTTCTTCCCGTCTTGAAGATCTTCAACTTGTTCTTCGTGTTCTTCGTGTTCTTCGAAGTTGTCTTGAATTTTTTTTTTTTTTCTCACCAAACATATTTAGGAGATAGTTGGTTTGCCATCAAACCATCTATCAAAAACAATTTGTTCTTCAACCGACCCAATCCGACAAGTTTGTTAATCGATTTTACCAAATTTCTTGGGATTTTTTTGTTAACAAATTCGGATATCTTGCATTTTGATATTCAAACAAAAACAAAAAATCAAAACTCTTCAACAAAGCGGATTTGTTTCCAAAGTGTTTCATCTCTTGCATCAAAAAAGTTGCAAAGTTCAAAAAAAAAAAAAAAATACAAAGTGAAAAGACGTCCGGCAAACCGGTCCATCCGAAAAATCGGATTTTACAAAACGGTCAAAGACCGAAAGCAAGCAAAGCTTGCCGAGTGAACAATCCGTCCATCTTCTGTCTCTCCATTTTCTTACATACGTGCAAAATATCACTTGTTTATTTGTGTGAATTGGTTCAAATTTTGTTGGATTTGCCTACCTTGCTTAACCGCCAAACGGCCTTCCCGAAAGTAGAACCTTAACGCACTTGAACTTGGGTAACGTTGACTTAATTCGTCACCTTGCTCATTTGATTGCTTGCATTTGTTTGTATTCATTTGGAATCATGACTAACGTGGATATAGGAAACTCACAGGATGCTCGTGAACGAGAAAATGCCTCCTTATCCGAGGAAGTTGTTAGTCTAAAGCAACAAATGGAGGAGATGAGGGCACAACTTTTGGCCCTTACGACCACTCCACGCCCCGCCCCAAATCCAAATGACACCATGGTCGAGACTTCCACGTCCGACGCTCGTCGGAAGGGCAAAGGTCTTTTGGGAACCGACCCGTATCAAGGTCTTAGGCTTGCCTCAGTCATCGAAAGCCAAACTCAACAAGACGGAAGGCACCACCTCAATGAGACCGAGAACAATAATGGCCCGACTCCGGATGATCTACTTTATGTAGATACAATGGATCGGAACAAGCGCTTCGAGCGCAATCGTAAACGGTACGGATCGCCCCCACCTTTATCTAATGCACATAATACTAACCGTCCCATACAGGAAGAATATCGGCACACCAATCAACAAGATCGTCATCCTCGACGTTCCGGTAATGATCGATATGAGCAACGCCACCAACGACGTAGCCGGCGTTCATCATACCGCGACTATGATGAGTATGACGAGGGGGACGATTTTGATGAGTTTTCCGACGATGAAGCCAACTTGGAACGGGTGGCTCATGTCCGTCCATGGCACCCACCCGTCCGAGATCCATTTGAGAACCAAGACCGAGGAGAAGAATGGTTGCCTCCTCCTAACCCACCAAGGCATGCACATCAACGAGCCCATCGTGATGATATGCCACCGCCCCGCCCGGATCCCTACAAAGCTCGTAGGGAAGGTAAAGTTAAATTTCCAATATTTTATGGGGAATATGATCCTTGTGTGTTTCTTGATTGGGCACAGGACATGAAAAGGGCTTTGAAGCATTGCCACTATGAGGAGTACGAGAAGATCGAAGCGGCAACCTTGTACTTTGAAGGCGATGCAAAATCTTGGTGGAACCGATATGAACACGTCCGTGAGAACCGAGGATGGGAACCAGTTGCGACGTTTGATCAACTGATCTACGTCATGACAAAGAAGTATGTCCCCGACGACTTCAAAAATGATATGCGGATGCAAATTGCCGAGCTCCAACAAGGCAAACTCACTCCGGTGGCCTACTTGGCCAAGCTCG
This sequence comes from Fagopyrum tataricum, assembly GCA_002319775.1. NCBI lineage: Eukaryota > Viridiplantae > Streptophyta > Magnoliopsida > Caryophyllales > Polygonaceae > Fagopyrum > Fagopyrum tataricum. The sequence goes on from CM008283.1 coordinate 46,948,394, forward strand.
AGGACATGCATATGAAGGCCGGCATCTCGGCCTCGCCCTCCGCCTTACGCACCAAGTTCATGAGTGGCCTCAATCCATCAATCCGACGACCCCTTGAGATCGTTCCATATAGAGACTTGGGAGCTTTGTGTCCATGCGGCCATGAAGCTTCACAAGCAACAACAAGAGACTCCAAAATACTCAAGGTATAACTCCTCTCCAAATCAATACGCTTATTCTACTAACACCCGTGCTCGAGATGTATCTAGTTATCAAGAGTCCGGCGCCACCAAAGGAGCCCAACGGATGGTCCAATCCACCCGACAAGCGGATACCGAGAGGGCACCACAACGTGGTCCCAATGTCCCGGCACAAGTGCCTCCCGGCCGCACTCCTCAAGGACCTCCACCGGCGGCACGGCCAAGGGAGCCCGTGTGTTATAAATGTAGCGGATTCGGTCACGTCCAACGTGATTGCCCGAACACAAAGCGTGTGTTGTTTGCCAATCCCTCATATGAAGATGAGGAAGATGAAGAAGACGGCGATATCATCATAGAGGATGACCAAGACGCCGACCCCTACTACGGCATGGAACCATGCGAAGAACAAATGGCTTGCGGCCCGGCACAACCCGGTAAGTTCGCCCTTGTATCTCGTAGAATTTTAGCCGTTAAGGAATTTGTCCCTATTGACCAACGCGAGAATCTCTTTCACTCTCGTTGTTTGGTCAATAACACTAGTCTCTCTCTCATAGTTGATGGGGGTTCTTGTTGTAATATTATCAACGAAAAAGTGGTAAAACACTTTAAGTTGCCTACAACCCCCCACCCAACACCTTATGGAATCCAATGGATTTCCGATAAGGCGTGTGACACCGTCACACGACAAGCTTGGGTGACGTTTTCCATAGGCGGCTATGTTGATAAGATCCTTTGTGATGTTATCAAGATGGACGCCACACATGTATTATTAGGACGACCATGGCAATTCGATCGCCGTACATTCCATGATGGTTATCTTAATAGATACATGTTCCAATATAATGGAAAACGGGTCACATTGTTGCCTATGACTCCACATGAAATATTAATTGATTATGCGGAACGGAAGAGGCAACAAACCATTGATGAGACCACTACGCCGGCAACATCGGACCCTCCTAGGAGTCCTTCCGATGTTGTGGGTGCTAGTACTTCCGGATCCCGGAACACCGCCTCTAGTAACCGTGCTATTGAGTCTAGAGATAGTAAAGGAAGCATCGTCCCAACGAATGCAACTTTACCATCTCCGGAACCAATAATCAAAGGCCGGTGTGAGCCGAGGGTACTTTTCGCCCGGAAACATGATGTGACACCGGTCAAGGAAGGCAAGTTGCCATGCTTCTTACTTGTTCCTTTTTGCTTATCTACTTCCAATGACCTTAGTAATATGCCGCACGAGGTGTCTACTTTGTTGTCTGATTTTCAGGACGTCTTGACCGATGAACTACCACCCGGCTTGCCACCGATCCGTGGAATTGAGCACCAAATCGATTTGGTGCCCGGCGCGTCTTTACCCAACCGTGCCGCTTACCGTGCAAGTCCGGAAGAAACTAAGGAGCTACAACGTCAAGTCCAAGAGCTCCTAGACCGGGGATATGTTCGTGAGTCCCTTTCACCATGTGCCGTGCCGGTCATTTTGGTGCCCAAGAAGGACGGGTCTTGGAGGATGTGTGTCGATTGCCGAGCCATCAACCAAATAACCGTCAAGTACCGGCATCCGATCCCGCGCCTCGACGACATGTTGGATGAACTACACGGCGCCACCGTGTTCTCAAAGATTGATCTCCGGAGCGGGTATCACCAAATCCGGATGGCCGAAGGTGACGAGTGGAAAACGGCTTTCAAGACAAAGTACGGATTATATGAGTGGCTTGTCATGCCGTTCGGACTCTCCAACGCCCCATCAACGTTCATGCGCCTCATGAACCATGTCCTTCGCCGGTTTTTGGGTAATTTCGTAGTTGTTTATTTTGACGATATTTTAATTTTTAGTAAGTCTTTGGATGAGCACATCGGGCACCTTCGCCAAGTGCTCGAGTGCCTTAGACAAGAACAATTATTCGTCAATATTGAAAAATGTGTCTTTTGTTCCGACACAACTATATTTCTTGGCTATGTCGTGTCTAAGGACGGACTCCGAGTAGACGAATCCAAAGTTCGCGCTATTCGGGAGTGGCCTACACCTAGTACGGTCACCATGGTCCGAGCCTTTCTCGGCCTAGCGGGCTTCTACCGACGCTTTGTCAAAGACTTTAGCTCGGTAGCGGCGCCGCTTCATGAGCTCACTACTAAGGGTGTCACGTTTGAGTGGCGTGATACCCATGCTCGAGCGTTTGATGCGCTCAAAGACCGACTTTGCAATGCACCACTACTCCAACTCCCAAATTTCTCGAAAACCTTCGAGGTGGAGTGTGATGCATCTAATGTTGGCATTGGGGGGGTTCTTCTCCAAGAGAATCGGCCCATTTCTTACTTTAGCGAAAAGCTTTCCGGTCCACCACTCAACTATCCAACCTATGACAAGGAACTATATGCTTTAGTTCGTTGTCTAAAGACATGGCAACACTACTTGTGGCCGAAGGAGTTCGTGATTCATTCGGATCATGCGGCTCTTTCGTATCTCAAGAGTCAAACTAATTTGAGTCGGCGCCATGCAAGTTGGGTAGAATTTTTAGAAACCTTTCCTTATGTCATTCGGCATAAGAAAGGAAAAGAGAATGTGGTAGCCGATGCCCTTTCTCGGCGATATATCCTCTTGGTGCATATGGACGCCAAGATCCATGGCTTTGCTCTTATCAAAGAGTTATATGCCACGGATCTTGACTTCAAGGATATATTTGCCAAATGCCTTGACCTCCGAGAGCATGAGACCTTCTTTATTAATGATGGCTATTTGTTCCGCGCGGGAAAACTTTGTATTCCGCGTTCGTCCATACGCCACTTGTTGATAAAGGAAGCCCATGAGGGTCGTGGTCACTTCGGTGCTACCAAGACTCTCGCCGCTCTCCAAGAGCACTTCTTTTGGCCGAAAATGCGCAAGCATGTGACACGGTTTTGCACAAGGTGCATAACATGTCATCATGCCAAATCGCGTCAAGGTCCGGACGGATTGTATTCTCCTTTGCCTATACCAATGGGACCTTGGGAGGATCTTTCTATGGACTTTGTAGTTGGCCTACCTATGTCCAAACGAGGCAACGACTCCATTTTTGTGGTAGTCGACCGTTTTTCCAAAATGGCTCATTTTATCGCGTGTAAGAGCACCCAAAATGCTAGCGATGTTGCCACATTATTCTTTAACAATGTGGTGCGCTTACACGGGATACCACGTTCCATCCTTAGTGATCGGGACGTGAAATTTGTGAGTCACTTCTGGAGAACGTTGTGGGGAAAACTTGGAACCAACTTGTTGTTCTCAAGTAGTTATCACCCCCAAACCGATGGTCAAACGGAGGTGACCAATCGGACTCTCGGTGCTCTACTTAGAGCAACGCTTAGGAACAACCCACGAAAGTGGGAGGACTTAATTTCCGTTGTGGAGTTTTCATATAACAGGTCTAGGCACTCGGCAACTAAACTCTCACCATTTGAAGTTGTCTACGGCCTTAATCCACACACGCCATTGGACTTCACACCACGTCCACTCAAGGACGGTGAACACATCAACGCCGCAAGTCGAGCCGCCTCAATCATTGAACTTCATGAGCGGACAAGAACACAACTCCAACGTCGTGCCGTCCAACTTGCCGAACAACGCAATAAGGGCCGTCGCGACATATCTTTCGAGCCCGGCGATCTTGTTTGGCTCCACTTAAGGAAGGAGCGTTTCCCATCTCGACGCAAGGGCAAGCTATCGGATCGAGGTGATGGCCCTTTCCGGATCCTATCACGACATGGTCCAAATGCCTACAAGTTGGAGCTTCCGGATTCCTACGGCGTGCACCCAACGTACAATGTCAAGGATCTAACCCCTTATGTTGAGCCCTTATTTGACGACGGTGAAACGGGGACGTTTCACATCCAAGATGGGGGGACTGATGCGCCCTTGACCACCATGACCGCGGATGAAGAGGACGATGCTTTGCGGGTTCGCTCCGATGGACCGCTCACTCGTTCCCGAGCCAAAGCCATCGCCCAAGCTACCGGCTCAATCATCCGACGCACCGTCACATCACTTGGACCCGTTAGTGGCATGCCATGTCACCACTCCACCATGGCATAGGCTTCCGGCGCCACGTCATCAAGCTAGCAAATATTATTATTATTTTGCATTTTAAATAATAATAGACTTTAATTTTCGGAACATTAATTCCGGAACTTAATTCCGTGAGTTAATTTCCGGCATTGATAGTCTAGACCTTTGGTTTCGGGAGTTGCCCCGACTTTATTTCCCGCCTTTATTTCCGTCATTCAATTTCCGACTTTTGGTGTAGCCTTCACCCACTATATAAGGGATGCTTGGCTTCACTTGTAAAGCATGTCTAATTTTAATCAAGTATTTTGAAGGAAAATCCTCATTCTTGATCTAGGCATCACTTCCTCTTCAATCCCCTCAAAGTTCTTCCTTGGATCAAGTCTTAGATCCAAGAACTCACATTCGAGGATTCTTCTAAAGAATCAAACTATCAAATCCACTACAACGTTTGCTCGATCTCTCTAGATCGAATCAAACCCACGATTCCGCATCCATATCAATCGCTTCCTCCCTACCAAACTTCTATCAAAGTTCTCATTTGCACATCATCAACGAGTAGTCGAAACTCTAGCTTGGTCTAGATCCGGCGTTCGTCCTTCAACGATTCCAAGGACGCATCAACCCGTACCCATCACCCGCACCCATCACCCGCACTCATCAACCATTTTATTATGACTATTTTTCATATTTTAATGACATATAAGACCTACTCGGCACTACAAATTTCCATGTCCCGAATTTTTTGTTAGATACAAAAGTATTATTACTAAAGAAGACGAGTCAAATAGAGTGTGTCAACTCGAGATTGCGTTCATAATCTTTTGTTATTTTTTCACTTTTGGTTCATTCTATGTTTTGGAGGCATGTAGATGTTTCGGATTTATATATTTACCAACCATGTTAGTTGTTAAGCCTTAAATCGGATTAATTTTTATATTTAATTTCAGCTTACACAATTTTAATTTGTTTAAGTTTTTGGATAAATACTAGGTTAAGAAAACGGGTTAAATATCACCCGAAAAACTCGATCCACCCGTTCAGCCGGCGGGTACGGGTAAGAGTGACAAAAGCTACGGGTCGGGTGACAGAAGTGGTACATCGACCCATCACCCGACCCATTGCCATCCCTAGTAATCACAATATGATACTCTTAATCCTTAAAATTCAAAAGTGTATATATTTTGAAATTTTAATAATCATCGGTAATTTTTGAATTTACACACAATTTCTGAATTAAATTTCAATTAAACTTAAAACTACTATGAAAGTATAATATAAATACAATTTGTTTATTTATGTATTTTTCGCGGAATTCCCCGTCGGTTTCCCCGTCGGATTCGGATTCGGATCGGGAGGCGGGGCGAATACTCTTATCTTCGTCCCCATCCCCATACCCAAGCAGGGAATCAATTTTTACCCCGTCCCCGTCCCCATTCCCGTTTAAATTCCCCATCCCCATGACGGGTAATACCCGCGAATTTCGGGGAATCCCCGACCCCATTGACATCCCTAACTGATACGAAGAACGTTCTTTATGGCGGGACTTATACCGGCGAGCCTTCTCTCCTCTCCTCCGTCAACGAACAAGCTGCGAGGAACTGATTATCTGTAAGAGCCGTAGTCTTTCGAGCCGAGACCGAACCTTGGACGAGATTAGCTTTGGCCGAGGTTGGTCTTGCCGCCCCCACGGTGAGTGGCGCCGCCCCCGCGGTGAGTGGCGCCGCCCCCGCGGTGAGTGGCGCCGCCCCTGCGCCTGGACGCCCCTGCGGCTGCTTGGACCGCCCCTGCGGTTTCCGGTGGCTGCAGCCGTCTTCTTTGACCTTGTTGACCCGTGCTTTACCCTTTACTTTGCTCCTTCTTACCTTTGGCTGATCAAGGGTTTCTCTTCATCCTCTTCTCCAGCTTCTCTCCACGTTCTTTGCTTCCCTTGCTCCCTTGGATCTTGTTCTTGAGTTGTGGAAGAGTTTTGTGAGAGTTTTGTGTGTATGGTACCTTGTGTGAGTGTTGGATGAGGTTATGCTGGGCTTGGAAGCCAGCCTTGGTAGCAGTTGAGCTCTCTTGTAGCCTTAGACCACAAGTGTGGTAAGGTTTCTTCTCCTCTCTTCTTTCTTTCTTGCCTTCCTTCATAGCTTAGGATTAGATGATTGCCTAGGCACGTTTTGATGCCGGTATGTGCATGTATGTGTTTGGGATTGGCTTTGGATGAGAGAAGACGGGAATTGATCACGTGAAGGACCGAGGAGAAACGCAGAATCACGCTCTGCGCAGTCGCCGCCCCCGCGGCCGTGAGTCACCGCCCCCGCGGCGACATTGTCCAGGCACCAGCGGCGTGCCAGCGGCCGCCCACGTTCCGTGTCACCGCCCCCGCGGCCACCTGCTTTCGCCCCTGCGTCCCTTGTGACCCGCATGTGCGTTTTGTCCCGGATCTACCTAAGGCTAGGTAGATCCTTTTCCTTCCTAGTATGAGTGTTAGTAGCATGCTAGGTGCGAGTTGAGGTTAGAATGAGTTGAGTACAGAACAGTTATGCCGGTTACGGCCTTGAGGATTACGAGTTGGAATATGATCCGTATGGATCCCTTGGGTCTAGGTGTGACTCCTTGTATGGATATGTATATGATGTATGCGTTATACCTTGTTTAGGTTGAGTTAATCTCCAGAGCGGAGCCGAGTATTCTGAGTCTGTGACTCCGAGGTTGAGGTAAGTCCATAGGACTTACTTAGATGCCCTCCATATATTGGATGTGTGCCTGAGTGGTGGATGTTATGCTTTATAGCCCGTGTGATATATTGTATTACCGACCTATGGTCTGTTGACTGCCAATTGTAGGGCCGTGACAACTTGTCCATTCATCCCGCTGGGAGTCTGGAAGTTCTCTTCGGGCAGGCCCGTATGGCTCAGTGGGCCGGCCACCTGCACCACTCCCATAAGGTACACGGGAGGTGGGACCGGATCCCATTCCAGCTGGCACCATTCCCGAGAGGCGAGGGTTATATTCCTCGTGTCACATACGTTCATATTGAGTTATTATTTATACGCTGTATGCGCCAGACTATTATTATAAGATAATAAAATGGGTAAATGTGTGACAACATGTTTATATGTTTAAGTTCTGACGTGTGCATGTGCTCTAACATCTTCCTTTGTATGTGTTTGGTTAGCTAACGGTGTAATGCCGTGTTGTAGACTTTGCAGGTTAGGACACTGCAGAGTGATTCAGACGGGGCGTTTTGCTGAGGGCTCCGTACACTGGGGTTATACTCGTGGATGGGTATTTTGGATATGTATATATATATGATATGTTTTGTTGTACTCAACAGTTGTATAAACCTTTTGACATGTTTATATATCAGTTTTATGTTTTGGTTTTAATCTGTTTGTGCCTTGTTGTAAAATCGGTGAAATTGTTGTCAGGCTAGGGTCAGGATCCATTGTGAGATCCTAGCCCGGTAGCACCTCGAATCCCGCGGATTCGGGGTATTACAAAGGTGGTATCAGAGCCTAGGTTGACAACAATGGCACTTGTAATCTGCGATAAAGGTCGAATAGATAAATAAACAGAACCCGAAAGGGGTCTGAATTTTCAAAAGGTTTTGGTTTTGAAATGAGTACAAAACGTTTTGGGATATCGTGTACGTGAGCCATCGCCCCTCTGAAGATCTCGACAGTATAGGTATATATATGTATAGATAGATACTATCTGTTGTGATGATGTGTTATATACCTATACATACGGCATATATATTGCCATCTGAGTTGGGTTTATGTCCTCTGCATATGGTTCAGACTAGAGCCTTATCTGCAACAGGACGGGGTAGAGGCAGAACTCCGTTAGGTAGAGGACGGGGTAGGATCCCTGTTGCTGAGCTGCGTGAAACAGAGGACGTTCAGGCAAAGATTGCTGAGAGTGCCGCCCTTGAGATGGGGGAAGGCACAGCTGGGGGACAGGGTCCACAGCGAGTCCAGTCAGCAGACTCGGACCGTGTCTCCATGGAGGAACCAACCTTCCGTGATTACATCCGGCGGGTTGAGGAGGCTGCCAGGGAAGGTAGACGTGCCCCGGATCTACCAGCGCAGGAGGGGCCATCTGAGAGGTCCCACACCGTTACACAGGTGCCAGCTGCACCGGCACCTGTTGCTGAGGTCGTTCGAGTACAGGAGGAGTATAGAGGGCCTCGACCAGACAGTTGGTTGAAGGCTTTCCATCAGATGGGAGTACCCCCTTTTTCTGGGAAGGTGGGGTTGGAGGTAGAGTTGTGGATAGGACACGTAGACTCGGCTTTGGAGTCTATTAGGTGTCCAACTGATAGACAGGTCGGGTTAGTGCAGAGCTTGATCAGGGAGTTAGCGCAGCACTGGTGGAGATCCGTACGAGGTCAGGTCACTAGTTATGAGCTGATGAGGTCTATGATCCGAGAGCGTTTCTGCCCTGCCTCGCTGAGGAAGGAGAGACTGAGGGATTTTGTGGAGGCCGGGTTCGAGGATGTGCCAGTTTTTGAGGCCATCCGGAGGTTTCAGGAGGAGCTGGCACTGTTAGGACCAGCTGCACCTCCTGCTGATCAGCATGTGTATCTGTTTTCCCGACGGTTGAGGGATGTCACCCGGGCTTATATGGCGGGATTTCATTGTGAGTCCTTGATGGACTACCAGGATCGAGCCGCTGACTATGAGCGTGAGCGGGTCAGTCAGAGGAGAGCTTCTCAGACCGGGGGGTCTGAGAAGAGGCAGTGAACCGGGCAGACTAGCGGTACGGTTGGAGCTGCTGGGTCAGGGCGAGGTCAGAGTCGCCAGAGTCAGCCTTCGCCTACACCGGCTACTGGTAGAGCTCGACAGTGCTATAACTGTGGAGAGCAGGGACATATTAGGCCAGAGTGCCCGAGACAGCCGGTGACGTGCTTCACGTGTGGTGGGCGAGGTCACAGAGCAGTGTTTTACCGTCAGGGCGGAGCTTCTTCACAGTAGGGTTCTTCACCTGCTGGTGGAGCTGGGGGTGGACAGAGGCCACCTCAACAGCAGCAGACACAAGGACAGCAGAAGGTCCCAGATCGTCAGACGGCTCAGGGATCTGCTCTTGGGCCGAGCAGAGGTAGAGGTCGTGGTGGGAGCACCACTGACACCCGTGGCCCTCAGGGCCGAGTTTTTGAGCTGAGGAGTGCAGAGGAGCCGGCTGCACCTACTGCTACAGGTACCATTCTGATTTATGGCTTACCTGTTCATGTTTTGTTTGACACGGGTGCTACGCACTCATTTATATTTGTTGCTTGTGTTGAGTGTCTGGGTCTATACATTGTAGAGGGGATGCCCTTTATTATAGGGCTACCCAATGGGGGTAGGGTCAGAGGTACCCGTGAGATCCATGACTGTCCCATTTCTGTAGGGACCCGTGTGCTTTTAGTTGACTTCTTTGTGATGCCGCTGGAGCATGAGGAAGTCATCCTTGGTATGGATTGGATGGATAGGCATTCTGCGGTTTTAGATGTGGGTAGGAGGACTGTCACCCTCTCTACCGAGTCTGGTCAATTAGCGGTTTTCTGAGGTTGGGACCTCGGGAAGGTAGGCATGGTTATCAGTGCTATACATGCAGCTAGGTTGATTGCCCAGGGTTGTGAGGCCTTCTGGTGTTACGCCATGAAGGAGGGGGAGAGTCCAGCCTTAGAGGATATCCCAGTGGTTGATGAGTTTGTGGATGTGTTTGTTGAGCCGTCCAGTTTGCCACCTCAGAGGAGTGTGGAATTTGGGATTGATTTAGATCCGGGTATGAGACCGATCTCGAAGACCCCATACCGGATGGCGCCTATCGAGATGTTAGAGCTGAAGAAGCAACTCAAGGAGTTGGCTGAGAAGGGCTTCATTCGCCCTAGCGTATCCCCATGGGGGGCACCGGTCCTCTTCGTACGGAAGAAGGACGGATCGTTGAGGCTATGCATAGATTACCGAGAGCTGAATAAGGTGACCATCAAGAACAAGTATCCGTTGCCGCGCATTGATGATTTGCTGGATCAGTTACAGGGAGCTTCAGTGTTCTCCAGGATAGACCTGCGCTCAGGATATCACCAGCTGAGGGTGAGAGAGCAGGATGTGCACAGGACGGCATTTCGGACCCGTTATGGACACTACGAGTTTGTAGTGATGTCATTCGGGCTCACGAATGCCCCGACAGTTTTCATGGAGTTGATGAACAACATCTTCATCGACTTCCTGGATCAGTTTGTGGTTGTCTTTATAGATGACATCCTGGTGTACTCTCGCAGCAGAGAGGAGCATGCAGGACATTTGAGGACGGTACTACAGGTTTTGCGGGATAGAGAACTTTATGCGAAGTTCTCTAAGTGCGAGTTTTGGATGCCAGAGGTAGCATTCTTGGGTCATATTGTTTCCGCCGAGGGGATCAAGGTTGATCCGGCGAAGATTGAGGCAGTAGCGGCATGGATGACACCGGACGAACGTCAAGGAGGTACGTAGCTTCCTTGGCCTAGCCGGTTATTACATACGCTTTGTGGAGGGATTTTACCGTGATTGCCCGTCCACTGACGAGTTTTGCTGAGGAAGACTACCAGATTTGTGTGGTCTGATCAGTGTATGCGGAGTTTTGAGGAGCTGAAGAGACGTTTGACGTCTGCTCCTGTTTTGGCAGAGGGTACAGCTGACTTCGTGTTTACAGTGATGCATCCAAGCTTGGCTTGGATGTGTGTTGCGGGCAGAGTGATTGCTTATGCGTCTCGACAACTGAAGACGTATGAGGAGAACTACCCGACTCATGATCTGGAGTTGGCCGCGGTAGTTCATGCACTGAAGATTTGGAGACATTACCTATATGGTGGCCACATGCCTGATCTTCACCGACCATCAGAGTTTGAAGTATATTTTTACGCAGGGGGAGTTGAATAACCGCCAGCATAGGTGGGCTCGAGTTGATTAAGGATTTTGACTTGGAGATTCTGTATCATCCGGGAAAGGCGAACGTTGTCGCCGACGCCCTGAGCCGGAAGACGCCTCGAGAGCAGGCGATCGCGAGATTGACAGTACAGTCTCAGCTGCAGAGAGACCTGAGATGGTTAGAGTTGGACATCCAGTTTCCTGATGAGGATGCCCGACTGAGTATCTTAGAGGTTCTACCTGATCTGTTGGGGGAGATCCAACAGAAGCAGGAGACCTGCCCGATGTTGCTGAGGATACGGGAGAGGATGTCTCGAGATGAGGCACCACAGTTCCTTCTGGGGGCAGATGGAGTGTTGAGACGCCGAGGTCGCGTCTGTGTACCTGCTGACGCAGATTTACGTCAGAGGATTCTACAGGAGGCTCACTGTACACCTTACTCGGTACATCCAGGTACGAGTAAGATGTATCAGGATTTGAGACGTATATACTGGTGGGGTGGGCTGAAGCCCGATGTGGCCAGATTTGTGGCACAGTGTGCGACCTGCCAGCAGGTCAAGATCGAGCATTTCAGACCTGGGGCGAGCTTCATCCACTTCCTGTTCCACAGAGGAAGTGGGAAGACGTCACCATGGATTTTGTGACCGGATTGAGATTGAGCCGGGTTATGATGCTATCTGGGTCATTGTGGACAGATTGACGAAGACGGCACGTTTTGTTCCGATCAGGGAGACGTGGCCGGTGAGCAGACTGGCTGAGGAGTACACTAGGCAGATAGTGAGACTCCATGGGGTGCCGAGGACGATCGTCTCTGACAGAGATGGGCGATTTACCTCGAGGTTTTGGCAGCAGATTCAGACTGCCCTGGGGACGAGTTTACATTTCACGACGGCGTTTCATCCTCAGACGATGGTCAGTCAGAGAGGACCATTCAGACGCTGGAGGATATGATGCGAGCTTGTGTGTTGGATTGGACCCAAGTGTGGACGGATCACCTCCCACTAGTTGAGTTCTCATACAACAACAGCTGGCATGCATCTATTGGGATGGCCCCATATGAGGCACTGTATGGACAGAGATGTCGGACTCCGTTATGCTGGGATGAGCAGAGTGTCAGCGGTATAGCCCCTGATCAGATTCAGGATGATATGGCCCGAGTAGCCCTGATTAGAGAACGACTGCTGACGGCTCAGAGCCGTCAGAAGTCGTATGCAGACAGGAGGCGCAGACCTCTAGAGTTCCGAGTTGGAGCCCATGTGTGGCTAAGAGTGTCCCCGACACGAGGTGTGAGGAGATTCGGCATTAAGGGGAAGTTGAGCCCCCGATATGTCGGACCATTCGAGATTTTGGATCGGGTTGGGAGCGCAGCCTACAGATTGGCTTTGCCTCCGAGATTAGAGGGTGTTCACCCTGTGTTCCACGTGTCTCAACTGAGGGAGTATATACCAGACCCGAGACACATTGTGAGTTATGATGATTTGGTGGTTGAGCCGGACCACACGTTTGCTGAGCATCCTATTGCAGTCCTAGAGTGAGGTATGAGACGCCTGCGTTCGAAGGACATTCCTATGTTGAGGATACAGTGGTCGAGACGTGGACCTGAGGAGGCTACTTGGGAGACCGAGGATAGTATCCAAAGGAACTATCCAAAGTTCTATGTTGGGATAGAGGTACCAGTGGGATCGCCGGGTAGATCTTAGTATTACCTCGGTGAGTGTTATATGCTTATGTGTTTATGTGCTTATATGCCATACTGTGATTATTTCGTGCTAGCTATGATGTGTGTATGATCTGTTACAGATCCTGTTGTGCTAGTACGACCGATAGGTATAGCTGGAGATGGTTCTTACCTCCATGCTATCTCGATTTATGTAGGATTGGATGGAGATATCTTCTCCATGCCCCGATGTTGGTTTGGCTAGAGACGCTTCTCTCTATGCCCCGGATAGGATTGTGATCTTTTGCGGGAGATGATGTTTCTCCACGCCCGTGTTGAGGTTATAGCGTATGGTTGAGGCCAGGTATGTGTTATGATACCTCTATGTTAGAGAGTGTATCCCGGTTTTGAGGTTATGTGTTTTCGAGGTTTATGCAAGTTTTGGGACAAAACTTGTTTTTAGGGGGGAGAGATGTAAGAGCCGTAGTCTTTCGGGCCGAGACCGGACCTTGGCCGAGGTTGGTCTTGCCGCCCCCGCGGTGAGTGGCGCCGCCCCTGCGGCTGCTTGGACCGCCCCTGCGGTTTCCGGCGGCTGCAGCCGTCTTCTTTGACCTTGTTGACCCGTGCTTTACCATTTACTTTGCTCCTTCTTACCTTCGGTTGATCAAGGATTTTCTTCATCTTCTTCTCCAGCTTCTCTCCGCGTTCTTTGCTTCCCTTGCTCCCTTGGATCTTGTTCGATCTTGTTCTTGAGTTGTGGAAGAGTTTTGTGAGAGTTTTGTATGTGTGGTACCTTGTGTGAGTGTTGGTTGAGGTTATGCTGGGCTTGGAAGCCAGCCTTGGTAGCAGTTGAGCTCCCCTGCAGCCTTAGACCACAAGTGTGGTAAGGTTTCTTCTCCTCTCTTCTTGCCTTCCTTCATAGCTTAGGATTAGATGATTGCCTAGGCACGTTTTGATGCTGGTATGTGTATGTATGTGTTTGGGATTGGCTTTGGATGAGAGAAGACGAGAATTGATCACGTGAAAGACCGAGGAGAAACGCAGAATCACGCTCTGCACAGTCGCCGCCCCCGCGGCCGTGAGTCACCGCCCCCGCGGCGACTTGTCCAGGCGCCAGCGGCGTGCCAGCGGCCGCCCACGTTCCGTGTCACCGCCCCCGCGGCCACATCCCGCCGCGCCCGCGGCCACCTGCTTTCGCCCTGCGTCCCTTGTGACCCGCAAGTGCGTTTTGTCCCAGATCTACCTAAGGCTAGGTAGATCCTTTTTCCTTCCTAGTATGAGTGTTAGTAGCTTGCTAGGTGCGAGTTGAGGTTAGAATGAGTTGAGTACGGAACTGTTATGCCGGTTACGGCCTTGAGGATTACGAGTTGGAATATGATCTGTATGGATCCCTTTGGTCTAGGTGTGACCCCTTGTATGGATATGTATATGATGTATGCGTTATACCTTGTTTAGGTTGAGTTGATCTCTAGAGCGGAGCCGAGTATTCTGAGTATGTGACTCCCGAGGTTAAGGTAAGTCCATAGGACTTACTTAGCTGCCCTCCATATGTTGGATGTGTGCCTGAGTGGTGGATGTTATGCTTTATAACCCGTATGATATATTGTATTACCGACCTATGGTCTATTGACTGCCCATTGTAGGGCCGTGACAACTTGTCCTTTCATCCTAGTGGGAGTCTGGAGGTTCTCTACGGGCAGGCCAGTATGGCTCAGTGGGCCGGACACCTGTCCACTCCCATAGGGTACACGGGAGGTGGTACCGGATCCCCACTCCAGCTGGCACTATTCCCGAGAGGCGAGGGTTATATTCCTCGTGTCACATACGTTCATATTGAGTTATTATTTATACGCTGTATGCGCCGGACTATTATTATAAGATAATAAAATGGGTAAATGTGTGACAACATGTTTATATGTTTAAGTTCTGACGTGTGCATGTGCTCTAGCATCTTCCTTTGTATGTGTTTGGTTAGCTAACGGTGTAATGCCGTGTTGTAGACTTTGCAGGTTAGGACACTGCAGAGTGATCCAGACGGGGCGATCTGCTGAGGGCTCCGTACACTGGGGTTATACTCGTGGATGGGTATTTTGGATATGTATATCTATATGATATGTTTTGTTGTACTCAGCAGTTGTATAATCCTTTTGACATGTTTATATATCAGTTTTATGTTTTGGTTTTAATTTGTTGTGCCTTGTTGTAAGATCGGTGAAATTGTTGTCAGGCTAGGGTCAGGATCCATTGTGAGATCCTAGCCCGGTAGCACCTCGAGTCCCGCGGATTCGGGGTGTTACACTACCGGCTCTGTCCACGCCTCTTGGGGCCGTTAGCGGCATGTCTCGTCTTTCCGACATCATGGCATGAAGCTAGCACATTTTGGACTATATTTTACATGTTTTCTTTTATTGTAATAAAAGGGATATTCATTATAGAATATTCTCTTTTAATCTTATCCTTTAGGTTTTTCCTTTTTGGGTTTTTCGTTTATGGACTTGTTTTGGCCCGTTGGCCCATAGGTAGACAAAACCCTCTATATAAGGATTTGTTGCTTCACTTGTTTTTCCATGTTCAAATTACTAAGTATTGAGAAGAATTCCTTCCTACTTAGCTTTGGTATCAACTCTCTCTTTTATCCTCTCAAAGTTCTTCTTGGGATATAATCTTTGATCCCAAGAAACTCACATTCGAGGATTCTTCTTAAGAATCAACCCTCAATCCACATCAAAAGGCTTATTCGATCTCTATAGATCGAATCAACCTTCATCCCCATTCATCTTCATTGCTTCCGCCCCCATTTCAATCCAAAGTTACAACGATGCACATCAACCAAGGAGTAGTTGGAGCTTTTGTTTGATCTAGATCCGAAGTTTATCCTTGAGCACCTCCAAGGACGCATCAAAGAACACTAGCGAAACTATGGTCCTAACACACCCCGGAATGATTGAAAGAATCCTCCCGCTATAATCCCACACAGAGGGGAGTGATTTTCCCCAAAGCACGAGAAGTTGCCTGAGATTGATTGAGAGCACCAACTTGCCAATTCAAGTGACACAATTCAAAATAGTCCAAACTGTTTGGCGAACAAAAATCCACTCACTCAGTTTGAATAGGAATCCACCTATTCTGAACAGGAATCCACCTATTCGTTCTCGAATCCACGAGAGAGTTAAAATACTATAAGTATTCAAATGTGTTTTGTTTATTGATAATTTGAGTAGAAAAACGTCTCACACATGCCTTATACAGGCAAGAGAGGAATCTCTAGGGTTTACAAAGATAAAAGCAAAGTTATGGGCTGAAAAGTTAACCCTTAAGCCTAGAGTCCAAACAAGAGAAAAGATAAGATCGAACCTTTAAGAGATAAGATCAAACTAAGGGCTGAACAAATAACCTAAAAATCTCATGAATATAGCAACTAAAGCTAGCCCATAATAATTAAAAAAAATCCAATTATGGGCTAAAAATAAAAGATCTAGTTGGGCCTAATTTAGCCACTTGAGTTAGCCCAAAACCTTCCTCATTTCCATGTTTTTTCACCTAAGTTCTCTTCGTACACATCTCGTTCCTTCTCATACCGATCTCGTCCAAAGATGTACCGATCTCGGCCTTGTCTTCTCCTGCCCTCATCTCGGTTGTTCTCACGTGGGTCTGGGCCAATATGCTCGCAATCTTCAACTTCCATATCTCGGTCAATGGTGTACAGGTCTCGACCTTCTCCGATCCTCGTGTATCTTGGACAACAAGCTCTCGTGAATCTCGTTCTATGATGTTCTGGCCTCGGCAGTCTTCAAGTAAACCTCGTTTTCCTTCATGCATCTCTTGGTTGAGCAAGTATGGACCTCTGGCTCCTCTTTGTATGTTGATCTCTACATAAGCTTGTCCTTCTTCTCGAGATAATCGTCTCCTCTTGGTCTTAGTACCAAACGTACATGGAGGTACATGCATACGCTTCCTCTTATGCATGAAGAGCTCTACTCGTTCCTTGCAGCTGAAGCCTGTGATCATGCCTCTAGGTCCTTATCTCCATGCATGCGTTCCATGAGGTCCAAGTCGGGATCCATGCAGCTTGATCGATCTCCTGAATCTATACATATGTCTCTTCCTAGCTCTCCACATGATCATGTGCTTCGTTGGTCTCTTCTTCCGGGGTGGTGAAGTTAAGCTGCTAGATGCTCACGCATCAAGAACTCTTCAATCAGAATCTATATGAAGGTAGATTGTATAGAGAGACCTGAACATTATTGTCCAATCCATGTTATGGTTGCTTTTCTTCTGTTATTTGTGGGGAGCATTTCAACCTCATGGACAAGTTGAGGTCTACCTGCTAATTGTCAATAAAGAGGCGCTTTGCACTTGAGGTCTTGATTTTCTGCAAAATAGTTTAGCGTATTATGTCTGATTCATTACTAAGTAGTCTTTAGCTTATTATGTCTGATTAATTTTCCTTTCATGTAAAACTCGATTGACTCGAACTTGTTTATTCAATTGGGCTTCGACTTATGTACTTGATTGGGCTTGGAACTGTGTAACTCATTAAGCTTGGACTTATGTAACTCGATTTTGCTTGTATAACTCGACGTATCTAGCTTGGACTTGTGTAACTCGACGTACATTTGATGTGTGTAACTTGACGGACCTTGGACTTGTGTAACTCGATTGGGCTTGTGTAACTCGAATTGTCTTAGACTTGTGTATCTCGACTTTGTGTAAACAATGGACTTTTGTAAACGACGGAAGTATGTATTAACATTGTGTATTAATATTCAGTTTTAAGTATAACATTACAAAAAACAATAATGAAATACACAAGTTCAATTACTCTAGCTGGTGTAAGGGTGATAGGGAGGACTTCTCATCAAGAGTTTGAGACCCAATAACTATAAAATTTATTAATATTTTTTGTTGGGTCCGGTCCTACACTTGTGTATTGGGTCCGATCCTAATCTTGTGTATTGCTCCATCCTAGGCTTGTGTACTGCCTACCTAACCAACTACCCAAGAGAAGTTAGTTTTCCTAAATTATTAATGTCTATTGCCTTGGGAGTAGGACTGAGCATCGGTCTAAAACCGAACCGAAAACCAAAAATCCATAAAACTTGAACCGCAACTGAAATTTTCGGTTTAGGTTCGGTTTTGAACTGCATGCATCGGTTCGGTTTAGTTTAAACCGATCTTAAACCAATTTTAGACTTAAAAAGTTAAACCACAACTCTGCAAGTATCTACACTCAGATTCATATTCATTCAAAAACAACATATTCATAATCGGATTCAGAATGAAAATAGCTACAAATTAAAAGTTTACAAACTTAACATTCAGAACCATAGAAGACTAAAAGTTGCAATTTAGAAAGTGAATCTGAATGACATATTAAAAGTAACAGGACAAACAGATAGTCATCCAAAATCTAAATCAAAACTACAAATAAAGATTCAAAATTAGAAAGAGAAGTGGAAGAAACATATAGTCATCTAAAGCAATCGGAGAACTAGAGAAGTAGAACCATAGAAGACTAGAATCGCTCGAAGAAGGAGGAGAAAACCAAGTCGCCGCCGTCGCTAGTCAGGGAAGAGAAGAAGAGGGCTAATCGCTCTTCGCTAGTCACCGATGCCGCAAGTCAGGGAAAAGAAGAAGAGAAGGTCAGTTGCCCTCCGAAGGGCGCAAGGCTACGAAGAGAAGAAAAGGGCCAATCGCTCTTCGCTAGTCACCGACTCACCGGCGCTGCAAGTCGGGGAAAAGAGGAATTGAAAGCCAGTCGCCCTCCGCCGGCCGTCGCTAGGTACTCTCTTCCAAACTCCAAAGGAGAATATGAGAAATCGGGGATTGAGATGGGGAGGAATGAAATCATAACTTCCTTTTATACCACCCAAGGACAAACCCTAGTATGCACTACCGCGTTGCCGCTTGCCTAACATTTTATCGGTTTTTTAAAATATTTCGGTTCTAAACCGTGAACCGCGGTTCTGAACCGAAATCGAACCGAGAACCGAATACATAAAATCCATCAACCGATAGTTGAACCGTACACATGCGGTTTAGGTTCGGTTTAGGGAAAAACCGATCGGTTCGGTTCGATTTGGCCAAACCGACCGTACTTTGCTCAGCGTTACTTGGGAGGAAAAATAAATAAATATTGAAACACACTAAAGAAAGTGCTTCTTCTCCAAACTTCCCTCGCTTAGACATCCTTACCAGTAGCATAATTGGCATATATGTTTGGCACCAACCTATAAAACACTAGTGATAAGTATTATAAAGGGTTTTTGAGAGTTGGGTTGTAAAACACTTGTGTTTAGTGTTTTAAAAGACTAAAGAGTGTTGACGGACAAGTGTGTAAACACTAGGGTAAATCAAACCCTCACGTGACTATCACGTGTCCAAGTAAATGCAGGGTTTGGCAGTTTTCGACTGAGATCGAGAGAAGGTGAAGGATGAAGGTTGAAGGGCGAGAGAGAAGGTGAAGGGAGAAGGGCTTTGGGCGAAGGGCGAACGGCGAAGGGCGAGCAAACACAGGCGAAGGGCGACCAAAACCGAACCGATTCCACGTTGAACGGCGAAGGGCAACATAGAAGGCGAAGGTGAAGAATAGAAGATTTTGTTGTTAGCTTGCTGTCAGGGAAGCACAACAACTTATCAGTAGCATAACTAAGAAAAAGTAGAAAATTAGTAAAGAATGGGCACTAATCTCGTCTTGTGAGTCATCCAACTTCTTTCCCAATCTCTTCACTCGTTGAAAGATTTCTTTAATCTTCTATATACATATGGATTGTTAGCTTGCTGTCAAATTCCACTAAAGTATGCAATTTAACAAAGCTACACATCCAGCCAGCAAGCATGGTTTTGTGTATTTCTCTCTCAATTCGTGTTATACATCAATCCAAAGGGATGCAACGAAATCAAAACATCATATCTTAACATCACACACAATCAATAAACATCACACAATCAAAACATCATATCTTAACATATTTGTCGTGTTCATGTAAAGCTGTACTACACAACGAAGAAATCAAAACAGAATGGAATGCAACTGAGCCAATATTTAAATTCGACTGGCAGAATGGAATGCAACTGAGCCAATATTTAAATTCGACTGGCAGAATGGAATGCAACGAAATCAAAACAGAATGCCTTCGTTCGACTAGTAGTGGGCAGTTCCAATAGCCGAAACTCAACAAGATCCCTAATTCGAAAGCCTAAAGAACTGGAAAGAGGGTCGATGGGGGATTCGTAATTCGACTAACATTGACTACGAATACAACAATAACGAAACCCTAAAATTTACCAGGTATAAAGCCTTGAATGTTCTTCGCTGACATTGAGATTGTTCTTCCACGGGCTATCTTCTTCCGTGTTCCACGAAGAATTGGAAAGAGGGTCGATGGGGGCTGCGTTTTTTAGATCCGATTTATATACCAGGTAAAGGGCGTAATAAGTGGTGTCTTTTAAGGGGCAATAGTGTAAATTTCATACATCAAACACTCTCAACACTCCAAAACCGTGGCTGGTTTTTAGGGTTTTAGTAACGGACCTGTCAAACACTAATCACTAGTGTTTTGGCTTGTGTCAAACACCCGTTAACCCACGAAACCCTCCTAACCACTACCAAACACTAGAGTTTGCACCTGCCAAGTGCCAAACACAGCCTATAAAGTTGGAAAAACAAAAGCTGCGTGCTTCACAAGATGTTCAAAAGTAGAAGCTCTTTCGTCAAACCGCGGCTGAGGAAATCGATCGAAAGAGGAGGCCATCAATCGATCTCCTCCACTTCTCACTCTGAGTTGCATCTCGACATCAATTGCCGGAGCTGACAGAGTAACACCTCCCTTCTCGATTTTACTTCCAAATCCCTAATTTCTCCATCCCTAATTGTTGTGATTGAAACTCCTCATTATGTCAAACAATTTGACGTCATTGATATCTCTGTTAGAATGGTGCTGCACCACACAGAACCTCCTAAAGCTGCGAATGCTCCACGCTGGTGCTATCAAAACCGGCTTCTCTCACCACGATTTCATTCGATCGAAGCTTGTCTCTTCATACGCTTCATGTGCCCAGATGAACGATGCCCATTTGATTTTCTCCTTCTGCAATCGTCGATCCACTTTCGTCTACAACACCCTCATCAGAGGACACTGCTCTCTAAAACAATTCAGTCTCTCCCTCTCTGTTTTCTCTCAAATGCTCGTCACACAAAAACCAGTCGATTGTAACACCCTACCAGCCGTGCTTAAGTCGATCGCCGGACTCTCTGCGCTCAACGTTGGTCGCAGGATCCACGTGGCAGTCTTGGTAAACGGGTTCGGTTCAGATATTGCTAATTGTAATGCATTGATTACAATGTACGCGAAATGTGGTGACTTGTTGTCTGCACGTAAGGTGTTTGAAGTAATGCCTGTGAGAAATACTATTTCTTGGTCTGCTTTGATTGGTGGATATGGGATGCATGGAAGTTTTAGAGAGGCTTATGAGTTGTTTGAGTGGATGTTAGAGTTGAAAATTTTCCCTGATGAGTCTGCATTTACTACTGTTCTTGCTGCTTGTAGTCATGGAGGATTTGTAGAGAAGGGGAAAGAGTATTTTGAGATGATGAGAAAACAATTTGATATTAGACCTAATAGGGTACATTACACATGTATGGTTGATATGTTTGCTAGGGCTGGGCGAGTCGAAGAAGCCAAGGAGTTCATTGAGAGTATTGATGTGGAGCCGGATGAGGTTCTATGGAGAGCTTTATATGGGCCATATAAAATTCATGATGATAAGCTGAAGGCTCCTATTGAATCAACTCGATCAATCTCCCCACATTTGTAGCCTTTTTTGTTCAAAACATACATAAAGAGTTTATATTTTGTTCAAGACGCAAGAGAGAGCAAGTGAATTAGTTGTTAGATTTGATCCAATTGCCACCAACCAAAATCTGGACAGCAAAATTAGGTTTAAGAGAAGAATAACAAGGAGGGGACGATACTTTATTCAAAAAGATGATTGTAGAATGTCCAATGTTATGTAGCGTATCACCTCTTGAGACTAGTTTGGCGGTAAAATAATATCTGGAAAATTTATAATATCCTAAAATATAAGTATATAGAGTATGAGAAAGGTAAAACTTAACTTAAATTATAAATTCTGTTAAAATTGAATGGTGTGTTAGTTTATTTAAGTTTTGGTTTTTTTTGTTTATGTGTTTTATAATTATAATTTTAAATGATAAAGTATAGAAGAAAATTTTAATAGAAATATTAAATTTTATAAATTTATTAGAAATTTTTACAAAATTATAAAATATCATAAATAATTAATAGATCCAGGTCATCAAAGTCTCGACAAGCATATCGTTGAGATGTTAGGCATAAGTTGCCCCGCAACAATAACATGTATGTGGGTCTAAAATGTACGTTTGATAGGTTATAATCAATTGGTTGATTTTAGGATGTCAAATTGAATAAAAATGGTTAGGATATTTTATTTTTGGTTTCAAGTTTGGCATTTTCGAATTTGATTGTATTCGGTGCTATAAAGAGACACCCATCACGAAAAGTGCCGATAAGGATGAATCAACTAGATTACGCAGAGGAGAATAAGGTGTTGTTAAGGATAGAGGAGAACGGGTGACAGGATGTCAAGAACAATATATTTTGATGCATTGTGGTAATTGGTGATGCATTATATATGTTGTGCGGAATATTATAAAGGGTAACAAATTGACAAACAAATATCACAAATTTATAGCGACTATGCAACGTTAACTACATTTAACGTAGCTAGATATTTTATTAAAAAGTTTCAAATCGAAGATAAATATATAATTTAGAAGCGCAAATACAATATATAAAATAACGAAACTCCAAGGAAAATACTACCCACAATTATCAAATTAGGTCAAACAATAACCAAACAAACAACTCACAGACGGTCCAAACCCGGGGTATCGCCCACAAATCCCATTCGAGAAAACACACTTAAGGAATCCAAGGGGTGTCACAAGGCATAATATCTAAATGAACCCCATTCCAAGGGTGTGTGGGGAAACCTTTCTACAAAGACACAATTCAGATGAACCTCGTACTTGCAATCTTGGCATGAGTAAAACCACGACCCTGGATCGCGTCTGTTAAGACAGTCGTCACAAGTGTAGTCCTCCGCTTCTTCACAAGTGAACTTAAGTTGCAAATGGTGAAGGTGTCCACCATGCTCATGCTCAACTCGACCAAGTATCTTAGTGAGGCAGTTAAAGTGATAATAGACGCTGCAGATCTTGCACAAGTAGAATATCTCCGTTACAAAGTTTCCACATGCTAAACATTTACGACCTTCTAAATTACGAAAATCAAATGAAAACTCAACGGAAAGAAAATGTTGCTCACAATCATGCCTAATAACAATAGGCATATGACTACATTTAAGATGGGTTTCAAAGAGGCAACACCTGCAATCCTCCGAGAATGGCTTTTTGTATTCTTTGCAAGATGCGCAAGCATGTACAGTAGAGAAATAGTAAGACGGTTTCAAGAGTGGTAAACTTGGTCCAATAACTTGCCATTCCCTCTCGTCGTCAAAGGACTCTGCACAATCCTTGTGTAAAGTTAAGCTGCAGTTTTTGCATGCGTACACTGCATCCTTGACTTGCTTTCCGCAAGCCATACAGTTGACAACTTCTTCTACTTGTTCCATGTAGCTAGTAATGATGTGACCATGATCTCTACAATTTTGATCTTTGGAATATCGCCAATGGTGATAGACCACGACATTAGGACCAACATCTTCCTTGCGCTCAATCATGTACTCAATTGCTTTCATGAGAAACGAGGCTTCAGATTTTCTTTTTTGGGTGGGATTAGGAATGCGTCCGGATTGAAATAAGCGAGGTGTGGACTTGTGGAGATGATCCCACAATGGATCCAATATCAACTTTGAGACTATATAACCGTAGTTGGATGTATCTGAGTAATCTTGATCTTTGATTGCTTTGGTGACATCATCCCAATCCTTAGCCTTGTACCATTTGTCGATCCAAGAAGGATTTTGGTCTAAATATTCCTTAAACTTGGTCTCCCATAAGTAGGTGTTCTCCGGCTTACACTCAACTATGACGATCCGTACTTTGTCTTGAGACTCGATCACCAGCTTGACGAGCTTATCGAGTTGGGATTGAGATGAGAGAGGCGAGTCTATGACAACGTCGGTAGAAACCTTTGTAGACAAATGAGTTGCTGCTATATTACAAATGATGTTGAAAGCAAGATCTTGTGGTGACGATGTGGTTGGATCGATAGCGTCGAGAATATTGTCAAGGCACAAGAGAGGGCAACCCAAAGAAGTTGCAATGAAGGTTGTAATCTCGGTCTTCCCTTGTGAAAGGAGCTCCCTTCATTGCTATTATTGATCTATTCTCCTCCATTAATGGCACTTGCAAAGACTTGAAACCAGCAAACTAAATCGTAGTTAAGCACAAAAGAAATATATAAGATTGATGACATAAGAAAACAAGAAACTTACTATCTAATTCTTTCCAAGTCTTCTTGCTTTTGTTAACCGAAATAGGCACTAGATTTGATTCCAAATAAATCTTGGAAGGGAAATCAAGTGAGGTGTGATGCCTATCATGCCTATCATGGTTGATATGTGTTAAATCTTTATACTCAATTGGGAAGAGTTTAGGCCCATTAATTGTGTGACCCGTTGCACAACCACTTATGCCAACAATCTTTATACTCAATCAAGATATTTTGGAAATGAAACTAAAATAAATCATTTGTACATGAAATAATTTGAATTAATAGACAAAAGAATTTTAAACGAATTGTGGAAAACCTTGAACTAAAAATTAATGAAATTGGACACATGTTAGTACGTCGACACTCCGTACCTCCATACGTGAACCTTGCCCATTAAAAGAACCCCAATTATCAATTTGAGGCCCCAAGTTGATAGTTTTTTTTAATTTTATTTTATGTTCGGTTCGATCGGCCTAAGCTGCTCTACATCCGGACTGGGTACGGCCGTGACCCATTTGGGGAGACCCTCCCAACATACATGCTGCCGGAAGGATCCAAAATTTAATATCCAAGCCAACTCTTAAAGAGTCTAGCGTCACTTTACCATTAGATCAATTGTGTCTTGGTTCTTATAAGAGCTAGACTAATTGAACTTGTGTAGTCCCAAGTTAATACTTAGCAACTTAGCATACAACATATTCGGAATGTAACACCCCGAATTCTGGGAACTCGGAATGCTACTGGCTAGGAACTCATAGTGGGTTCCGGCCTTAGGTTGACGTCAATAACGTCGGATCTTGTAACAAGGCACAAATATTTTAAATACAAATCCTTTCAAAAGACATAGTAAACTCGATAGACTCTGAACCCGTACATCAGTCAACTGTTTAATAGATAAACTCTATTGTACTAAAATAAATACAACATAATATATAACCCTACACCCAACTCCTAGTACGGAAACCCGGCTGTCCAATCCACTCTCGATTTCTCGGTAGAGAGCTATCCTGCAAAAACCTAACAACACGGTAAAACCGTTAACTACAATTCTAATACTAAGGTCACTAAAGCACAACCACGTATAAATAAAATATGGTAAATCAATCAGCATGCACACTCAATGTCCCGGTTTATTATCTTTCATTAGATGGATTTGGTCATTCTATTTTCCAACTTTTGCTTGTAACACAAGAGTCTCCCGACTCTTGCCCCCATCCCCGTTAACCAGTAGGGTTGGTGTATGTACCTCTTCCCGTATACCTACTGGACTGGTCGCGGGGCAATCCTCCGGCAACATCGGCTCGGGCCGATGGTTACGGCACGTTATCATACACTTGTGCGTCTCTTTAAAAAATAAAATACAGTGATCTAGTTCGTTCATTTTATTTCACAAGAATAAAACACACTACCTTAGTGCACACTCGGTGGTAAAAGGTAGCTAAGTGAGTCCTACGAACTTACCTTATCGGTACTGGTCTCAAAGTCTCGCGATCTTGCCAGTCAGAGATCCGATTATCCCGTTCCACATTTATCCATCCTCAAAATGAGTTCAAACCTTAATACCATTCGACTTATCATTCTAATCAATCAGAGTATGATATCTAGCATCAATACCCTGACGTAGTAGTATCCATGAAATACATTGGGAGTAGGGACGTAAATGGTTTGGATGATGTGTGGTTGTATCACTTCCATCAACCGAACCGTACTGTAAAACCGTTCACCCGGACCATCACCCACCCAAGCTCCCCTTCAACCTAAACCATAAGTGTGGTTGATCAGGCGGGTCGGGGTTTTTTTTTCGGGTTCAAACGACAAATTAAGCTTGTAAATTGCATTTATGAATAAATAAAAAACAAAAGCTATGATAGTTAAACGAGCCATATATAACAATTCAACAACTAGTAATATTTATTGTCATGAATTAAAAAACTACATCAACAAATAACAATTTAACATTTAACAAACAACGCCAAAGAAAGTCTAATTATGGAGTTTCAAGTGCGAATGAAAGCTGGTATCTGTGGTCTCAGTTTTTGTTTTCTCCACAGTCCAATTTTCCTACTTCTTTAATTCCAAACTTATCTTGTATACATTCCAATATCTTCTTTTTAAAGATCGGTGGAGTCAAGAAATTTTTCTTTGTGAGTTTTAACCATTTTTTTCAAGATATGGATCTCGTTTCTCTTTCTCCACAATTCATCCTCATTTACAAATTTTATCAACCGAGTTGGTTGGTTTTGAACGAGAATCTTTTAAAAACTTATTCAAATGAAGATCGCTTATTGGAATTGTCGTGGAATGATGAAGAAAATTTTTTGGACAGATCTGAAAATTACGACGCAAAACGAACACATTGACATGATAATGTTAGCAGAAATCAAAACTGAAATTGAACCCAATGAAAACTATTGGCGAAACGCGGGATTTGATTCTTGTGTCTTTATTCCCTCTATTGGTCGTGCGGGAGGTCTTTGTTTGTTGTGGAAAAACTATAAATTGAATAATGAAAAATTAGAGATTACCCAATCGGGAGAACGATATCTTGTTCTTGAACACCATAATCTTGAAAATAAATTCTCGTGTAATATTATATTCATTTATGCTCCACCTCAGGAAAATGCAAAGGATACTTTTTGGACTAATTTAACGAACCTGATTAAAAATCTCAACCATCCATCGATGATTATGGGAGACTTTAATGAAATAAGTTGCCCAGCTGATAAACTGGGCGGGACTTATCCTAACAATAACAGGTTCAGTAGAATTAATAATTTTATCCAAGATTGTAACTTGGTGAATCTTGACTCAAGAGGAAATGAATTCACATGGCATTGGAAAAAAGAGGTTGATAATAAATAATACCTTTGAGAAACTAGATAGAGTGCTGGCACATTTTGAAATTATAAATAAATATAATCAAATTTACGTTTGGAATCATGCCTTTGCCTCTTCCGACCACTGCATGATTTCCACTCATATTAATCTTGCAAGACAAAAATTTAGAAATAAACCTTTCAGATATGAATTAATGTGGAATGAAAGAAAAGACTACAAAAATATAATTAAACAAGCCTGGCGAATCCATTACCCTGGAACCAATATGTTTAAACTGGTAAAGAAAATTCACCTAACAAAGATCAAAGTTAAACAATGGAGTAAGGAAAAACTTGGAAACATCAACAAACAAGTAAAGAAAGTTGATAATGACATTGAGAAACTACAAAATCTAAACTACAGAACGTATTGCCATAATATTAATGACAAATTAATTAGATTGAGTAAGAAAAGAGAATGTTTAGTTGATTTCCAACAAAAATATTGGATTCAAAGATCAAAAGCGATCTCTTTTGAAAAAGGTGATAAGAATACGAAATATTTCCATAGAAAAGCAACAGGTAGAAGGAATAGGAAAATGATAAATAAAATTAAAAATAGGGATGGACAATGGATAGAGACCGAAGAGGAAATTTCTCAGGAATTTTCTAATGACTTCAATAATCGATTTAGTGCCTCGGCGTGTGATATGAATTTATGCAACCTCTATCTCCAAGTTATCCCTCAAGAAATAACCGCTGAAGATAACTTATTTCTTACCAAACCGTTCTCTAACAGTGATATAAAAAATGCAGCTTTTGACAAAGGGAGCGAGAAATCTCCGGGTCCTAATGGTATGCCTGCGAGTTTTTTCCAAAAACATTGGGAAATTGTCGGTCCTGCTGTTTGTAGGGCTGTTAAGAGTTTTTATCACTCTGGGAAACTGTTAAAACAAGTAAACCACACATTCATCACCCTTATCCCAAAAAATGATAACCTAATATCTACAAAAGATTTTAGACCGATTAGCCTATGCTCCACAATTTATAAGATTTTAGCAAAAAATTTAGCGTCAAGGCTAAAAATTATCCTCCCAAAACTAATCCATCCACTCCAAAGTGCCTTTGTTCAAGGTAGGGCTATTCATGATAATATATTAATCGCACATGAAATCTTTCATGGTTTTAGAATGAAAAAAGGGAAAGAAGGTTTTATGGCTATTAAATTAGATATGGAGAAAGCATACGATAGGATGGAATGGTCGTTTATTAAATCCGTTCTGGATAAATTCGGTTTCTGTAATACATTTAGTAATTGGATTATGGAATGTATCTCGACTGTATCCTATTCAGTCCTAATCAATGATAGACCTTCGAATCTGATCCTTCCTAAAAGAGGTCTCCGCCAAGGAGACCCTATATCCCCATTAATTTTTAATTTAGGAACCGAGGTCTTGGCTCAAAACATTCAAAAAGTATCTGAGCAGAATAAGAAAATTATTGGTTTCTTAGCCTTTGCTGATGATGATATCATTATTTTCATATCCCTTTCTTAGCCTTTGTTGATGATATCATTATTTTCACAAAAGCAACAACAAGTGCTAGTTCCAAAATCATGGACCTCCTTAATGGTTACTGTAGCATTTCGGGGAAAAAAATTAACTTACAAAAATCAGCATTTCAAACTTCAAATAATGTTGAGAATACAATTAATCGCCAGATCCAACAATGTTTAGGTATTACTAGTTCTAATTGTTTGGAAAAATATCTAGGATGTCCGATCATAAACGGGAAAGTTAATAAAAGCGTCTTTGAAGATGTAATTTTGAAATCAAAACAACAACTCTCGAAGTGGAAAGCATCAACATTGTCGCAAGAAGGTAGAACCACTCTAATTAAAGCCAATTTGAATGCTAAACCTAATTTTATAATGCAATGCTTTATGTTGCCTGCTAGCATCCATAAGGAATTAGACCAAATAAATAGGAATTTCTTTTGGAATAAAGGCCCTAATTTTCACCCTCTTATTAGCTGGGATAGGATTTGTAGACCCATAAAATTTGGGGGTGTTGGGATTAGAAAGACAGAGGATATGAACAAGGCACTCCAAATGAAATTACTCTGAAAAATTCTAAATGAACCGGAGAATATTTGGGTTAAAGTTATAGAGGAAAAATATCTAAAAGGATCACTATTATGGAACTATAGTGCTAAACAAAATACATCTTGGCAATGGAAGAAACTAATGAATCTGAGAACAGAGTTCAAACTAGGTTTTAGGTGGCGAGTCGGTGATGGTAACACTGTGAAATTTTGGAAAGATTGTTGGGTGGATTGTGAACCCCTAAACAACCTTTGCATCAACTCAAACTTTATCCCTAATAACGATGTGGTAAAACAATTCATAAATGAAAATAAGTGGAACTATAATAAAATTGATGAAGAACTTAATGGGGTGTTGCCTCCTGAAATTATAAAATCAATCAAATCGTACCAACTCCCTAAGTCCTTTATTCAGGATCGACTCTATTGGGCCCCTTCAGAATGTGGGAACTTTACAACAAAATCTGCCTTTAATTTTATTTATGAAAGGAGCAAACTACCCGCTAACGAGACTGATTGGATCTGGGGCTTGGACATAATACCTAAAGTTAAAAATTTCATGTGGAAACTTCGATTAATGGTCTCCCAACAAAGAAAAATTTAGAAAAACAAAAGGTTCCAGTTCCTATGACCTGCTGTTTCTGTAACCATCCTTTTGAATCCGCTGATCATTTATTCTTTGAATGTCAGTTCTTTATTGACTCTATTTCTAGCACTAAGATTAAAAGTGTTGTGAACACTATTAGTAAAATGAAAATGAAAATTCTTGATCGAATAAATTGGTTGAGAAGTAATCTAGTCAGGTCTGACTTTCTTTTTTTAATCATGATTTGGTGGAATATCTGGACAAATAGGAATCAAAAAAATTTTAGTAATAAAAAACCCCAGAACATTGATCTAGTTGTTCGTAATCAGATGAAAGAATGGCAACAGGTTAATAAGAGAGAACCAGAGCTTAAAAATAGGAAAAGGAAACAAAAGAGGAAAACTAAAAATATCTTTTGGAATAGACCGGAAAAAGATTTTACTAAATTAAAATTTGATGGATCTAAAAAAGAATCCGGGAACTCAGCATATGGCTTTATCCTTCGCAATCATGATGCTTTGACAGTTTCTCTAGGCTTTGGGCAGTGTGGTAACATATCGGCCCTGCATGCTGAAGCATGTGCGCTTAGAGAAGGCTTAGTTAAGGCATATGATTTAGGAATTAACTCGATTAAGCAAATTTGGAACCCCCTGGGATCTTGATCTCTTCTTTTCTGACATCTCTAATATTTTAGCTGGTTTCTGTCGGGTTAAAATTAGACATGTCTTTAGAGAGATCAATGGAGTGGCCGATTTGCTTGCTAAGATGGGGTACGAAGGTCAAGCAGCGTCCAGTTCGTCAATGTCTAGAGTTGAAGAGTTCATCCGTAAGGATGCTCTAGGTCGGAGAGTCTCTAAGAGATGATCCCCTAATTACTCACCGTGTATTATAAAAAAAAAACGCCAAAGAAATTGCTTTTCTCCGACTACAACTTCCATAGCTTGGACATCCTTACCAGTAGCATAATTGGCATAAACTTGGAAAAACAAAAGCTGCGTGCTTCACAAGATGTTCAAAAGTAGAAGCTCTTTCATCAAATCGCGGCTGAGGAAATCGATCGAAAGAGGAGGCCATCAATCGATCTCCTCCACTTCTCACTATGAGTTGCATCTCGACATCAATTGCCGGAACTGACAGAGTGACACCTCCCTTCTCGATTTTACTTCCAAATCCCTAATTTCTCCATTCCTAATTGTTGTGATTGAAACTCCTCATTATGGCAAACAATTTGACGTCATTGATATCTCTGTTAGAATGGTGCTGCACCACACAAAACCTCCTAAAGCTACGAATGCTCCACGCTGGTGCTATCAAAACCGGCTTCTCTCACCACGATTTCGTTCGATCGAAGCTTGTCTCTTCATACGCTTCATGTGCCCAGATGAACGATGCCCATTTGATTTTCTCCTTCTGCAATCGTCGATCCACTTTCGTCTACAACACCCTCATCAGAGAACACTGCTCTCTAAAACAATTCAGTCTCTCCCTCTCTGTTTTCTCTCAAATGCTCGTCACACAAAAACCCGTTGATTCTAACACTCTACCAGCCGTGCTTAAGTCGATCGCCGGACTCTCTACGCTCAATGTTGGTCGCAGGATCCACGTGGCAGTCTTGGTAAACGGGTTCGGTTCAGATATTGCTAATTGTAATGCATTGATTACAATGTATGCGAAATGTGGTCACTTGTTGTCTGCACGTAAGGTGTTCGAAGTAATGCCTGTGAGAAATACTATTTCTTGGTCTGCTTTGATTGATGGATATGGTATGCATGGAAGTTTTAGAGAGGCTTATGAGTTGTTTGAGTGGATGTTAGAGTTGAGATTTCTCCCTGATGAGTCTGCATTTACTACTGTTCTTGCTGCTTGTAATCATGGAGGATTTGTAGAGAAGGGGAAGGAGTATTTTGAGATGATGAGGAAACAGTTTGATATTAGACCTAATAGAGTACATTACACATGTATGGTTGATATGTTTGCTAGGGCTGGGCGAGTCGAAGAAGCCAAGGAGTTCATTGAGAGTATGGATGTGGAGCCGGATGAGGTTCTGTGGAGAGCTTTATATGGACCATACAAAATTCATGACGAAAAGTTGAAGGTTCCTATTGTATCAACTCCATCAATCTCCCCACATTTGTAGCATTTTTTTGTTCAAAACACACAAAGAAATGATAGGTCAAGGTTATTGCCCGGATTCGTTTCTGTCGAATCTTCAAACCTGATATGATACGGCTCATGGTTTGATGACGATGAATTTTGTTGTCGAAGGGCCAAACTCATGAAACTGTAAAAATGTTATAATTTTGCTTGACATTGTTATTGACACTGCTAACTCTCTGATTAATAGCTTTTGCAGAGTTGAGATATGGTGGAATTGTAGTAGCTGAAGAAAATGAAGTTGGTAATTTCTCCTAGATCATTCAGCTCTATTTGGATTTTCATTCTCCAGGTTTGGCTTATTGCTTATATGAAGTGTTTTGAATTATTTGATTGTAATTAGATGAGGAGAAAATGTCTCACCATTATCAAATGAAACAGAAGCAGAGAAAGGCAACTCAAGTGATTCAGATGGTTCCAGTAGCTCTAGCAGCGGCTCTGGATCCTCAAGTGGTATGCACATTATAAAGAAAATGAACCTACCTACGCTATCACAAGTCACCTTATATATGAATATCCTTAATAAAAGTATTATAATTCATACTTTGAATACTTTTCTAGGTAAATTATAACTTGTTTGTATATGTTCGAATTCAGATTCTGATCATCATAAGTTTTGTTGCAGTTAAGTCTCCCAGAATTGTCCTATACTTATTAAGGTAAGAAGTCTAATCATATGCTTGTCATTTTGCGCTCATGAGATTGGCCTTTCTTGTCCAAAATTTATGCAGGTATGAATGAGTAGTGTAAGTGAGTTTACTAGCCTTAGCCTGTGGAAATTCCATATGATACACATTTAATTCTATACAAGTTATAGTATGCAGATTAAGAACCAAAGAAACAGATTAAGAAGCAAAAATTTACATGAACTTCAAGATTTTCGGGCTTTTTTGCTATTCCGTCATTTAGAGGATTGAAATAGACGTATCCAACTCAAAATTCTCAAATCATCCTAGTTTGGGTTAGGATGAAGCATTGCAAATTTTTCTTCATCTATATCTTCGCCTGATGTTGGCTACCGATTGTAAGAAAAGATTAATTTATATGCTAATATGCTATGAGAAGAATGGGGCATACTGATTTCATTTTACTAAATCGCAGGTTGTTGAAGAATACTGAAGTGTCTCGAATGCAATCCTTGTTAACTTTATGACAAGAATAGGTGCAAGTTATGGTACAGTTGGTTGATATACATGTTTTGCAAATACACTTAAAGAATCTATGCATTATTTTGTTTAAAATTCATAAAGTGTTTTGTCATCTTCAGGCTGATCGTTGAAATCATCTTCCTCCGAGTCATAAGGCATATAATTTAAATGAACCCCAATCCAAGGGTGTGTGCGAATAGTTATCTACAAAGATGCAATCCAGATGAACCTCGTACTTGCAGTCTTCGCATGTGTAAAACCACGACTGTGGATCGCGTCTCTCAAGACACTCGTCACAAGTGTAATCCTCGGCCTCTTCACAACAGAACTTGAGTTGCATATAGTGATGGTGCCCACCATGCTCATGATCCACACAATCACGTATCTCAGTGAGGCACTTAAAGTGATAACAGACGCCACAGATCTTGCACGAGTAAAAAATCTCTTTCACAAAGTCTCCACATGCTAAGCATTTACGACCTTCTAGATTTTGATCGTTGAATGAAAACTCGATGGAAAGGAAATGCTGCTCACAATCATGCCTTATAAAACTAGGCATGCGACTACATTTCAGATGGGTTTCAAAGAGGCAACACTTGCAGTCCTCTGAGAATGGCTTTTCGTATTCTTTGCAAGATGCACAAGCAAATACACTAGAGAAATAGTAGGACGTTTTCATGGATGATGAACTTGGTTCAATAACTCGCCATTTCATCTCGGCGTCAAATGACTCAGCACAATCCTTGTGTAAAGCTACGTTGCAATTCTTGCAGGCGTACGCCGCATCCTTGACTTGCTTTCCGCAAGCCATACAAATAACAACCTCTTCTAATTGTTCCATGTAGCTAGAAATAGTGTGACCATGATCTCTACAATTTTGATCTTTGGAATACCGCCATTTGTGATAGACCACGACATTAGGATCAACGTCTTCCTTTCGGGCAATCATGTACTTGATTGCTTTCATGAGAGACGAGGCTTCGTGTTTTCTTCCTTGGGTATGATTAGGAATGCAATCGGATCGAAATAAGCGATGTCCGGACTTGGGGAGGTGATCCCACATCGGATCCAATATCAACTTTGACACTATAGAACCGTATTTAGATGTATTGACATAATCTTGATCAATGATTGCTTTGATGACGTCATCCCAAACCTTAGCCTTGTACCATTTTCCGGTCCAAGAAGGATTTTGGTCTAAATATTCCTCAAACTTGGTCTGCCATGAGTAGATGTTATCCGACTTACACTCTACGATTATAAGCCGTACTTTCTCATGAGACTCGATCACCAGCTTGACGAGCTTATTGAGTTGGGATTGAGAAGAGAGAGAAGAGTCTATGACAACGTTGGTAGAAACCTTTGCAGACAAATGAGTTGTTGCCATGTTACAAATGATGTTGAAAACGAGATTGTGTGGTGACAATGTTGTTGGATCAATGGCGTTGAGGATATTCTCAATACACAAAAGAGGGCAAGCCAAAGAGGTTGCGATGAAGGTTGCAATCTCGGTCTTCCTTGTGAAGGGTGCTCCCTTCATGGCTATTATCGATCTATTCATCTTCTCCATTTAGGACCGATGATGTTTCAGAGGAAACTGCACTAGCAGAGTTTTGAAACTAGTAAACAATTAAATTTGATTTGCTGTGCTAAAATTTTGAATATAAAATCTATTTAAATAATACTAGAGGATTGTATAAAAAGCACCCACCTTTCAAAAAGATGATTGTGGAATGTCAAATGAAGTAGGCTGTAGATTTGATCTCAAATTGTAGCCCATCAAAATCAGGTCAGGAAAAAATAGGGACCTTTGACTCAACATTTGACAACGTTGGGTATATGGTTTGACTTTTTTAAATTATTAAAGTTATGTTTATGAGATTACTGTGCTTAAACTCGTGATGATTGTTGAATGTCACATTATTCCTTCTCAAACTGATTTTTTTTTTAAAAATCTTAATCCAATATATTTTAAAAGTTTTGAGGTTTAGAATAAATTTTAGAGTGTTACGATCATGATTTTAACTAATGGTTATTTTTAAAAAAAAAATAGTTTAGTTATTTTGATAGAAAGTATTAGTAAAACTAAGAAATAACCATATTTAATCATATAACAATGTATATATTTGATGATAATATTGTTATATGATTAAATATTTAAAATTTTTATTATTAATAAAATATTAGTAAACCTAAGATGACATAGGTAACACGTTAATTAGTTATAAAAAACTGTTAAATTTTGTCTAGTAAAATGGTAAATTAAGAAATAATGAAAAACACAAATTTATCAAAAATATTCAAATAGTTTATATTTATTTATCACTGAGAAATATATTAAATTATTATTTTGGTTGAAAATAATATTTAAGGAAATAGATTTACGATGTAGTATTTAAACATATAAGTCCAAAGATATTTATATGATATAATGATAAGTTAAATATGGATACATTTTATTTAGAGAATATATTGTTTTTTAATATTATATTATAATTAGTTATTAATATATATTAAATGATTATAAAATAAAAAGACATTGGGATATGAAATGATGACATGTCGATAGCGACTTTCATTTTAACATAAGTGTATAGAAGATAGATAGATAATAAATATAAAACTAATTTGTAAAAAATGTATATATTCAATATTAAAATATTTGCATAGACAAGTTTATTAACTTTCTTTTGAAAAGTGTATTACAAAAAACATTACTCATTTAAATGTGTGATATGATTATTACCTTGTTTATAAAAATATTTATAAATAAATTAATTATTTATAACTATTATAAATATTATTTTAAAATAATAAGAGGACCAATGAAATCTAATTTACTTTTAGTGCATTTTTTAATACATTTATATATATATAAAAAATGTATAGCACCATCACAAACATATTAATTAGATTACTAAAATTGTATATTTATATAAGCCATTATTTTGTTATTTATATAATTTTAACATATATAGTATAATATAGATAGATAATTAAAAAAGTTTGATAAGTAGATACCTATTATGTATTATAGGATAGTTATTTTAATAAGTAAGATGTCACTCTATATGTATATTTTTTTCAAAAAATCAAAATCGCGTGATAATGACTCATGACAGTGAATATACGAAGAAGTGACACGTGGGAGTGATTTGGCTTTAATATAATATATAGATGTATAGATATATGTATAGATAATACAAAATAAACGACAAACATAAATATAGTGAACTATAAATATTGCACTTAGATATTACAAACGGAAACTCACCTTATGTGTAATAACGAAAACCAAAACCGTTAAAAATTGAAATTTTGAAACCCGAAAACTCATTGTTGGTAAAACCTGAAAATGATAAACTGAAATCCTAATTTTTTTTAAAAAGTAACTTTAAATGATCTGATAAGAATCGATTGTGTATTGCTATACACGTCTTGGGTGCGCTTAAAGATGAATTTTGACTAAATAAGTGTGTTTATAAAACGTGTGCATCGAATTTAGGAAAAAAGTGTACAATAAGAAATCAATGTTGTGACGAGTACATAAAATTCGTTTGCTAAAACGAGATTATCGTAGGTGAAGATCAAGATGAAAACAGAGTAATTATATATTGCGATAATCTTCCCAATAAACATGTGGATAGAAGGACTAAAAATATCACAAAATAATCCCCATTTCATCTCCTCTAATAATCTTCATCTGAAATTATAATCCCTCAAAATCAAACACCACAAAATTGAAACCTAACTCAAAAAATAATCCCAAAAATAATCTTGATTCCATTCAATACAAGACCTTAGTTGATAACAAGTTTAGATCCAATGAGTCAGTGTTCCTCATTAATGAGGAGGCTCCTTGTGCCAGCTTCTATAGTTAGAGTAAGTTTACCGATTGGGTTTTAATCGATTGCAAAATATATAAAGTGACGTGGCAAAATCTATTATTGAAAAAATAGTATTCACCTATTTGTTTTACTTGATTTTCATATGACATTTGGTAAACTTAGAAATTTAAAAGGCTAGAATCTTGACATTTGTTGTAACATTTTTAACCGGTTATCAACAATATTATATTTATTTATGTGGTTCTATTGCATTAGAGCAAGTTCACCCGTTCGGTTTTAACCGGCCCCCACGTAGATAAAGTGATGTGGCGGCATCAAATGTTGAAAAAAACGATCTCTA
This sequence comes from Fagopyrum tataricum, assembly GCA_002319775.1. Lineage (NCBI taxonomy): Eukaryota > Viridiplantae > Streptophyta > Magnoliopsida > Caryophyllales > Polygonaceae > Fagopyrum > Fagopyrum tataricum. The sequence continues at coordinate 46,985,637 of CM008283.1, forward strand.
CCCGTTTGTTTTAACCGATTTTCATTTGACATTTGGTAACCTTGGAAATTTCAAAGGCTAGAATCTTGGCATCTTCTTTGATATTTTTTAACCGGTTAACAACAATATTCTATTCATACGTGTGGTCTCATTTTTAAATACTTTTTTTAAAAAAAATACCTATAAATAAATATCCCTACTTTATCAATATAGATGAGTACTTTTGATAACATGATTTATCGACTTGTTGTCGTCATACATTTAGTTAGATTTCTCCTTTCCGCATTCATGTTTTAGCCTTAGTTTGTGTCATTTATGCTTGTTTAGTTCTACTTTGCAAGAATAGATGTCTACGCACACTATTTGTGGCTTTGTAGGTGATTTGGCACATTATGGAGCTAAAACGACGTATTTGAGGATCAAGCCTCGAAGTGGATGCATTGGGCGAGCATACGTGCACGAGAAAGGGCTAGGAATCAAGCTAAAGGCATGAAGGGAACGACCAAGGAACATCTCGGCCGAGATCCACCTATCTCAGGCCGATATGAAGCCACTGCAATAAAATCTCGGTCACCATCTCGGTCCATATCTCGGGTGACCCGACCGAGATCCATGACGCTGAAGATTGAAGACGAAATCTCGATCCCGACGATGACCCATCTCGGCTGAGATCCAGCCCGAGATTTCTTCCCTGAGCGTTATATTTTATTTGCAATCTTTTTCCTTTTTGGCGCATTATATTTTATTTGCAGCCTTTTTCCTTTTTGACGCATTATATATTATTTGCGGGCTTTTTCTTTTAAGCCCAATGTAATTTTGACTAGATTTCTATTATAAAAGGAAGTCTTAGATTCATTCCAAGGTGTGTTGGGTTGTTCCCAGAGTTCACCCTAGAAGGGAGGAGCCGTCTCCTACCTTATCCTTCTTTTTCACCATTTTTCTTCATATTTTGGATAAAAGATTGACACTTTTGCATTCAGATTTATTGAGAGATATTGTTGGATTCAAGAATTGAGAAGATTATAAGTTTTTATTCATTGAAAGTTGAGTTCTTTCTTTCCCTTTTGTTATTTCTTTGTTTGTCTTTGATATGATTGTTATTGGCTAGAACTTTGTGGTTCCAAGGTTGACAGAGATTTGTTTATGCCTTGGATTATGATGGATTAGATTGCGCTTTAAATTGGCTTTGAATTTCTTGAAATCCTAATGGTTAGCTTGTACTTGAATTTAGGTTAGAGCCTTCTAAACTAGCAACCTAAGTTGAAATTGAGACTTACCCGGTGATTTTCCTCTTGGATACATAAGTGATTAACTATAGGTAATAAAGGTGAAACCTTTATTGGTTTGAATGTGCCTGATTTCTCTCTAAGTTGGGTAATTCCTAAGACTTATCCGGTAAATGGTTACTTGATCCTTAGTTAGATAATCTGGTTTGTAGTGAATTTTCATCCTCTTTACCTGGAAACTTACCCGGTAATAGGTAGTTAGGATTGGAACTAGATGGTCTTGAGACTTACCCGGTAATAGATCATCAGCCTAGAAACGTTCATCCATGTTGCTTTTCTATCATATATCACTATGAGTCGTCTTGAGTCCTTATGCCATAAATAATGACCTTGAACCCTTATAATCCAGTTTCTTTCCTTTAATTTGATTATCTTTTCTTTTATTTACTTTTATAAAATTGTTTTCAATTGAAGGTGACATTCAATTGCAAATGCCAAAAACCTTTCTCAAAACCTTTTTGACTTATTTCCCTTATCTTTTCCAACCTCCTGTTTTTATTTGAGGTCTATCATATTTATAATCACTGTTGCAAATTAATCCTTCAGTCTTTGTGTTCGACCCTGGAATATTTGTCCTACTTCGTACGATCCATACACTGTGAGTTCGTTGCTATTTAGAGGAATTATTTACAGGTTATAAATTTAAGATTATCCCTTCTTAGTTTTGCTATTGTGAGTTTCTATCATTCTTGATAGGGGTTTATAGGTGTGTAAAATCAGCGAACAACTTTCATCATTATTTTTAAAATATCTTGTGATGCTTCTATTTTAGTAAATAATTTTAAAAATTATTTGTACAAACACCTCATTTTTTATAATATATTAAATTTGGCAAGACTTTCAAAAAAAAAAATTTATTTAACTATAAAAAATAAAAGGTGATTTTTCTTTGAAACAACCTTCAAATTATATTACCATAAATAATAAATAAATGAAACCACATTGAATTAACCGGTTAAGAAACATAAATGGGTGGAAACATATGTTTAGTAGAAATGAATAGTATTTGACCCAATGAAATTTAAACTAATGATATTTAACTTTTTGACCCGACAGATGAACTTTCTCTTTTTTTTTTGTTTTAAAATAGTTTTTTAAAAATAGTTTTTAAAAATGATCTCTACTTAATCAATTTAATATAATACTTTTAACATTATTTTTAAAATATATTGTTATGATTTTATTTTATTTAATAGTTTAAAAAATATTTTTATAAACACCTCATTTTAAGTTTTAATTTTTTCTAGTATAATTATTTTTGTTTGTTTAAAAAGAAAATATTTTTTCTTCAAAAAAACCCTTCAGATTATACCACTAAATTTAATAAATAAATAAATAAAACACATTGAATCTTATTTATATATATATTAGGAGAAGCAATCTTTGCCACGTGTCACACAGAAAAAGTCTAATTGTCGCATGTCACATCAGTATTTAACCACAACCCACCAAAATCTTGATTAAGTTTCTTCATTCAAAAAATATTTAAAAATATATGTATAAAATATAGATAAAAATATTAATTCTGCTGAAAAAATCTTTCAGTCCACCAGCCCACCAAAAAATGAATCCACAAGAAATCTGAACGTTTAATAATTTTTCAACAACCAACAAAACAAAGATCCTCCCTACGCAAATATTATTAATGTATTATATAGTATTATATAATAGATAAAAATATTAACATATGAACCAATATAATAATACAGTTAGATATTTTATTAATGTATTACATAATATTATATATAAAGTGTACAAATATCTACTGCCTTATTATCTACCCTATCTAATGACAAAAAAATAGTTTATATATAATCCCTTAAAGAAATACAATAACAAATAATATTTTTATCAAATCCCGTGCATGGCACGGGTAATACACTAATTTAACTTGTTAAGAAACAAAATGGATAAAACAATGAATAGTTTTTGACTCAATGACATTTAATCTAATGACATTTGACATTTAACCTAATGACATTTGACATTAGGTTTAATGTGTTTTTATGTCATTGTTTTAGTTTAGTTTATATTTATATTTATATTTATATTTATATTTATTTCCATTATTCTTTATTATTTCTTTTTCATTATTTTATAATCATTATATTTAGAATTATAAAAAAATGTTATAATTATGGTATTTTCCACCGGAATATGCCAAATTTGGCTTTGGTATGGCTGATACTTTGGATATGTTGTATTCTAACTACAACTTGGGAATTGAGGTTCTTTTGATGGGCAAGGTTCAGATATGAAGGACTTGTTGCGATATGGAGTGTCTAGTATGGAGTGTCCATATACTCACATGTGTTCAAATTTTTTTTTTTGATGTCTTTTATTTTAAAGTTTTTTTTACAATTCGTTCTGATTTTTTTTCTACTAATTGAAAATATATTACGCGTGAATAACTATTTGAGTTTGATTTTTAACATTTTTCAAAGAGCATAAAGATTTCACACAGATGAACCATCATAGGCATCACTCCCACACTGCCTACACTTAACAATCAAGAGGAAGAAGACTTGGGAAGAATTAGATCGTAAATTTTCTGTTTTTCTTATGCTATCATTCTTGTATTTCTCGTGTTCTTAACTACAATTTAGTTTGAGTGTAAGTCAGAAGAACGTCGTCAATGCAATCGAAGATCATGATTCCGTACGTAGATATATCCTTCGAAGTTGTCACTGGATCGGAAGTGGGATCACCTCCACAAATCCAGATCTCGCTTATTTCAATCCGAGCACATTCCTAATCCTACCCAAAAAAGAAAATCTAAATTCTCGTTTCTACCGACGATAATAGAAAACCCAATAATGTCGGACTTATATATCGTATAGAAAGATAAATAAAATCATTGTGTATAGCCTTGTTGACTATTTTATTATGGAATCCACGATATGTAGCATCAATACATATACCATGTGAGGTATATCGTATCGATGCTACATGTTATCTGGTTTATGTGAAGTTTAAATTCTCGTGATAGGGTTCATCACCAATATTTTAAATTTCGATTAAAACTAAACTCTAAGACATAACCCTTGTTATTAATGCTTTAAATTAAGGGTGTACATAAATCCCACAATTATCTTATTGCCTTGTATCATTGCTAGACCTTTTAAAACATGGTTACATCGACCACTTTATTATCGTTTTCACTTTTATAGTCATAACTATTTGATTTTCACAATTGTATTGCAAGCCGTGCTCTATGCTTTCAATTCCCAACCAGAGTAAATCCCGATAAGATTCAATGTAAAAACTACAAGATCCGTCCCGATCTGCCGTCCTATGTGTAATAGCGATACGTGAGATGTTCTCAATCCATTCCATCTCATGTCCTACTCTACTCTAAATAACAAATTAGTACCTTTTTTTTCTCATAAGAAAATTAATATATTTTAAAAAACAATTCATGTTCAAACCCAATTTTCTTTCAAAAAATATTAAAACATATCTAGGAAATTGACCGGTTTCCGATCACCGGCATCGGCACCCAAGCGCCACGGAGGGAAGCAAATTATATAAAATATAATTCAAAGTTTGAATAATCTCTCTCCAACAGTGATCTCATAATTCTCCACCTTCCAGGTCAACCATGTGCGTACGAAAGAGTTGAATTCAAACTTGACACAATTGAGATTTCGAATCAAACAGCGATTCAACGCGCCATTACCATATTTTTGCATATATAATTAACATTTTCCCCTGTAGTCAACATTACTGTACGAAAGAAGAGCCTTCCACAGACCGATGAGTAAACAATTAAATTAAAGATCAAAATCTCTTTTTTCATTACTTTCAATCAGAAGATATAGACATATCAGAGAATTCAGCAAGGGTGTGAAGCATACTTGTAACTTCACTAGTGTCATTGAGATAGTACATAGCCTTGCTCGGCTTCTGTCCAACTGTGCAAGCAAACACCGAAGCATTCGAAGAAAGAATGTTTCTTGATGATGCACCATCTACAATCCCGAACATGTCTTCATCTGATCGATCATCACCAATGCACAACACGAAATCCGCCTTCTTCCCTTGTTCATTCAGTGATTCAAACACTTTTTCCGCTACTAGTCCTTTCGTTACACCCTGAACCACAAATTGAAACCAAAACAAATGTTAGTTTTACTCATCATTTATGTGTCAAAACAATCAAATATTGTTAAGAATCTTGCCTGAGGTTTCACTTCAACTATTGATTGACCTTTCTTGACCGCTACTGGCTCGTTTGTCAAAACGCTTTCCAAATGATCAAGCAACTCCTTAGCTTGAGCTGACCCGAAATCCGGGTCTGCATCCTGATAGTGCCAAACTAAAGCACTCTCTTTAGTTTCAATGTAGGAACCATCAGTTGCTTCTGTATATAGCTTCATTATGGGTTCAGCAATTTGAAGCCAACCGAAATCAGAACCCTGACCATGAAGTTCCCAGACATCAGTCTCAGGCCACCTGATCAAATAACATTATAAAAATTACACAGATGACAAAAGGATAATAATGAAACAAAAAAAAAAAAGAATTTTGGCTTAATATATATACCTTAAGTAATATCCATGTTCAGCTGCAATTCCGAGCTTCTTGCAAGGAGAAAACCACTGGCCTAAACTATCCTTCCCTCTGCCACTGACAATGAAAACTATGTTCTTTGGATCTGAAGTGAGAGTGTTAAGCATTGAGATAACATCTTGAGAAGGGGTTTTGTTGATGATATTCTGCTCCACTAAAGTTCCATCATAATCAAACAAAATGGCTCGAATCTTAGATCTTTGGTAAGCGGACGCAATGTCTTCTACTGATAACTTTCTGAAGTTAGGATCAAGTGAAACAACTCTAAACCCAAAACCTAACCCAATTCCCCAACATCTTCTTGTTAAATGTTCTGAGCAAGTCCTTTCAAGATCTTGCAAAAAGCTCCTAACCCAGAAAGCAACATCGTGAGTACTAACATATCTGTAATGCTTCTCATGTCTTAATTGCTGCTCCACTTCTCCCATTGAAATCGCCTCATTCATTGCCACAGCAGTTGCCTCCACATTCCACGGATTGACTCGAATTGCTCCACTAAGAGAAGGCGAACATCCAATAAACTCAGAAACAACCAGCATACTCTTCTTCGATATGTCCTGTCTACAAATCACATACTCATACGGAGTAAGGTTCATCCCATCCCTTACAGCAGTAACAACTATACATTCTGATATTGCATAATAGGCTATCCTCTCGGATAATGAAACTGGTCTGTGAACGAGAATCACAGGTTCATATCCGGGAAATCCATATTCTTTGTTAATCCGCTGGCAAGTCTCTTCAATTTCAGCTTGTATATGTTTAATGTTGCCTTGTTTACTACTGGACGGGTTTGCAATTTGAATCAGTACTGCCTTTCCTCTCCAATATGGATGTTGCTTAAGCATCTGTTCCATTGCCAGAAGCTTCAAATTGATGCCTTGGAAGATATCCATGTCATCAACTCCGAGCAAAACAGTTTTCCCTTTCAACTGTTGACTTAATTTTGATATTTGTTGTTCCTTAACTGCAACTTTCAGTGATCTCTCAATCTGTCCTATATTAGCTCCAATAGGCATGATCTTGATTCCAACAGTTCTTCCATGATATTCTAAAGCAAGATAACCTCGTTTTGACATGTACTCCAAACCCAACATCCGGCTACAACAAGAAAGAAAATGACGAGCATAATCAAAGGTGTGAAAACCGATCAAATCCAAGTTTAGCAAAGCCCGAATAATCTCCTCTCTAACAGGTAAAGTTCTGTAGATCTCTGAAGAAGGGAATGGAATGTGAAGAAAGAACCCCATCCTTAAGCGATTAAAACGTCTTCTCAAGAATGTTGGCATTACCATCAAATGGTAATCATGAATCCAAACATAATCATCATCAGGATTAATCACCTCAATGACCCTTTGTGCAAAACGACGATTAACTGAAACATAGTCTTCCCACAATGACCTATTAAACCTCCCTCCATCATCTTCTGAAAACGGCATCATGTAATGGAAAAGCGGCCACAGTTGTTGCTTGCAAAAACCATTATAAAACCTATCCAAAAGATCTGGTGGTAAGAAAGTAGCGACACAGTTAAATGAATCAAGAAGAACCTGTGATACATTATCCTGTTCGCTTGCATCGACATGAACGTTCAACGATCCTACATAAACAACCTCCATATCAGCTGGTAATCCATCTTTAAGATGCAAGAACAATGAATCCTGATCCCAATTGAAGCTCCATCCATCACCAAGCGAATTCCGTGTAGCTGTTAGAGGCAATTGATTGACTACAATTATGATTCGTTCCTGAGCAAGCGTAGATAAGGTATCCGATGAAATACTCCGAACTTGCTCATGATCAAGTTCAAACACATTTCCTGGAACCGTCTTCACTCTAGACATTTTGTTCTTCTCTAACTTCATTGCGGGGAATTCCCCTGTCAATAAATCTAAAAGATTTGTATACGACTTTGATGACATGTTTCAGTCAATGCCTGTACAATCCTGCATCAAAGATAAACACCATTTCCATTTCAACTACTCCACCAACAATCATATAGTAATTACAGAAATAGATAATCTGAATCAACAGAAATCCAATCAATTAAGATTCATCATATACTAAGACCTCAAGAATTAAGGAAAACAAGACGAAATTAAACATCAAATTCATCATCGAAACCTCATTGAATCACTAATCGAGATTCTAATCGAGCTGAATTACAAAAAAAAAAAAAACTAACCTCAATGATCGAATGAATGGAAAGAATGAAACGAAATTGCGGCCTTTGAATCTAGTTTGAAAAAATCTAGGGTTTTCCTTGCTAATCTTCTGCTTGTTCTTCGTCTTTCTTGTCGTCTCTCTTTGCTTTATGTGCTAACAGCCGAGTCGTGGTCATGAATATTCAAGGAAAGAATGAATATTAAGAATTAAAATACACATTTAATGCGTTATTATTTTTTTAAAAAAGAAAAAACGGGTCATATATGACTCGTATATATTATCCGTCCGCCACAAATAAAACGTGGAAACAAATCAGAACCTGTTTCTTTATGGTAACTCACCCGCCGGTGATTAAGCCAATATCACAGCCCCAATCAAATGCGGGTGATCTTCTATTGGTGTATTTTCAAATTTCAAATGACAGCCAGTGGGGCCCAATCGGATCTTGAACACGCGCTATGAGGGTCCAATGAGAATAAGACGCGTGGAAGGATTAGGCGCGTGGAATGTATGGGCGCGTGCGTCGGATTGAAATAATGGGTCATTGACAGATGGTAGTTGGATACGTGGGAGACACGTGAAGGAGTGGTGGGACACGTATTCGGATAAGCCGCGAAATTACCAGCGAGGCTCCCCCTGTGATGTCAGCGACTTTGAAGTTTGACCTTTCCATTTCCGATGTGTTTTATTTCTTTACCAGATTACCGTTAAATTAGGTCATTTTTCATAATTATCGTCTCGTCATTTCAAAAGTGTATTTTATTCATGATATTTTAGGATGGTATCCCTAAAATTTTGATATTTATAGATTATACCCACCTATTATTAGTATTTAACCTCAACAAATTATTATTATTATTTATTAATTAATAATTATAATAAAGGTATAGATAACTTATTGGCCAAACAACTTATAGTTTTATTCCTTAAAATGTTAATTAAGGATAATTTGAAGCTGTCTAAAGTTTAAAAATACTATCCAAAAATATAAATTCATTAGCCTAATTCAAATAAGTTAAAAAAAAAAAAATACAAGTATACAATCCAGAATTTCTCTCTTTGTTCATTTATGACCATTTAAAAATTTATTAACTTGTTAAAAATCTTTATACGGAATCAAATAAAGAGAATGTGATAAGTGGATAACGCATTAAAAACAAACACAAAAGGACGTGTCTTCGTATATGTTTGAGGCCATATTTGTTCATAAATAGTTATTTGTAATAAGTTTATCATAAACGCAACCTAAATCATCTAACAAAACATATCTAATATTATCAAAAAAAATATGATTAAATGAATAATAAGCTTATCCTATATAAACGTAAGATTGTGGCTTTTGTCATCATTAATGCATCCCATATTCCCATGTAAAAAAAATATATGATTTTTTTCATTATTATTATTAATAGTTTAATTTCCGTACATTGTACGATTTATGATCGGATATATAAAAATATAAAAAAAATATCTTTATAAGGTTTTTGAATTAAAATTTGTATATTTTAATTTTATAAATATTCGAATATATATAAAATATATGCATTATATCTAGTTTAAATAAAAGTTGTAGATATAAGTTGTAGTTACAATAAAATTAAAATATAATCTAATTTAATGTAAGTCTGATTCTTTTTTTAAAAAAAAGAAAAAGAAAAATATGAGATTATAATAAAAATAAAATATAGTTTAAATAGAAGTTATGATCAAATTAAAATTATTGTATTTAAAAAAAGTTTTCAAATTATAAAAGTTGTACCTAAGAAAAGAAATAACTTAATAAGTCTTTTAATTTAAATAAGGGTGAAAATCATTTATTAACGAGGAAATAAATCTAAAAGTATATATAAATTATTACATTAGAGTTGAACAATAGATGGATTTTGAAAACTATGCACTTTATTATATGAGATACAAGATGTGCAATTTTTTATTTATGGGAGGCAAAGTATGTACATTTATAAATGAGAGAGAAATCTCTTTAAATAATCCTAAGGGAAAAGGAAAAAATAAAGGAAAAAAAAAATAATTAGTTTAGTTAAATGATATTTTTAATAATCACAGGAAGGAAAAACAAATTTTATTTTGTTACCTAATAGCTTAATACCCAACCCTAATACTCAATATGTTGATACCCAACAATTTTAATACCCAATATGTCAATACTTACTCAATTAATTTTTACCGAACTTTAATGCCGAAGAATGTCCATTTATTCCTTGCAATGGGAACACGTCCTATCAAACTTCTCCACCTTGTAATCTCGGCGACTACCTTCCGATTGCCTATAACAGATGGATGATTATATGAAAAACTCGGTTCATAGTAAATAAGGTTTCAAGAAAGAGGATGTTACTTCAAACATGCTCATACCGATCATTGAGTCCCATTAGGAACTGCATCACACGAAGCTTTAGCTTCCCTATCATTTATTTTCTCAATAAAATGTCACAAGTGCAACTAACAATGTCGCGACTGATACAGGTGGGAGAAACATCAACAAAGGCTAGCTCATCCCTTAGCTTTTTTTAATCATCCATAATAAATTGCAATGTTAGAATTGACTTGCTTTAAAGAACTGAGATCCTTGTGAATATGGTAGATTAAAGGTGCATTTGATATCTTAAAACGCTCGAGAATGTCATCTTAAAGCTCCTTAGTCGATTCCACGTAGGTGAAAAGTTCTGCAAGCTTTGTAGTAATAGAATGAAAAATCCAATATGTCTGATAATGTAGTCGGTGCGAATTCATGGTGCGAGTTGATCAACTTCTTCATCACTAGGTTTCTTGCAAGATCCGTCAATGAAACCTCATGTATGCTTCGCTCTCAATGCCATGTGAATATTTCGTCTCTAGGAAGTGAAATTGGACCCATTGAAGATGATGGATTCCAGTTGCATTCCTGGATTGTCGGAATTAGCAAGGTGTAGAGGATCGTTGGCATTACTGATGGTGCTTCGATCCGAACCTTGATTGTTAGAGTTGTGAGATCTAAGAGGATGTTGTATATCGTCCATGACTCGGAAAGATGGGGACAAGATCGTAATATGTGAAAGGGAGTTTTAGAGTAAAGAATGTAATGAACGATCTGTTCGATTGAACAAACTAAAGTATCGAGAACATGCTAGAACTTGGAAACTCTGATACCATATTAATAGGTAGAGAATAAATGAACTAATAACATTATATCTTACTCATTTATGGCTTATTACATTCATATATATACTAAACCCCAGGCTAAACTTAAAAAAATGAAAAAGCCAAAAACAAGTAGAAAAGTACGCGCTCTCCACGTGCTAGGGTTCGATGTCCTACCCGTCGCTCTCCCAAAATAACCTAGATCCGGAGAACAAATTATCGCCGCTACTCCTCAAGAAACAGTAAATCCAAAGCTCATAGAAAAAGATTCCTTCAACAATAGTTGTAGGAATAGAGCAGAATCCCCGAGGCAAGATAAAACGACAAAGGGGGACATCAAATTAGTAAAACAGAGCGTAGATGGTACAAGAAAAGAGCTAGGTGGAAAGCTCAATTAAAGATGGGTAGTCAGTTACAACCGGAGAAGAAGAAAGCCATGGCGTCACCTCTAGATTCCTCTGGCGGGTCACAAGAAAAGGATGTGGTTGACCCAGATCGGAGGTGCTACGTCCTTGTCCTAGTTACTAGCCAAGTTAAGATGAAGAAGCTAACTTATGGTATCCGAAGGAAGGACACAGATTCAAATAGCTCCTACATGGCTGTCAAAATGGAAGATTTGACTGGGTTCTCGCTCAAAAAAGGTACCCCTAATGACCAAACCATAGATCTGAATAAGTTATGTATGCTTGTCTTACTCGCTTACTTGGTATATGAGCCTATAATTCTTGATAAATTTTATTACAAGCCTAAAGAAATCAAAACAATTGCTAGAACATGTTGCCTATCCAACGTAATGTACTATGACCTATTTAAAGAATGGTGTTTGGCTTTGAATAATCTACTCACATCAAATTTGTCCTACTCCATCATACCTACTCACTTCCCTCAACCAAAAATTCCCAAGATGAGTGAACAAGCAACTTTTTTCAAAGAAGTTGTATGTAAGGTAGCAGATCAAGGAAAGAATAATAATGAAAATGAGGAGCACGTAGTCTCTGAAGCTAAAGAACAACAGCAATCAACCAAGAACAAAGAAGAAAATAAGAACAAAGGTAACGACTCTGGAAAGTTGATCTTGAGGAACACCTTACTAGTTTGTTAAAAGTTAAAAATGACTTCCAAAAACAGAAGGACACCTCTCTTATGGGGTGTATCCTAGGTAATCCCATAGAATTAGCTAGAGTTAAAACCAAACTTCTTTATAAATGGAGAAACATCAAGAGTGAGGTTAGGTTTATAGAAAAGCCAAACTTCTAGTTTGAAGCCAGTTTTTCTAACTCCATTGATAGGAAAAATATATGGAAAAACAGACTCTACCATATCTATGGCCAACTAGTCATCCTCAAGCCTTGGAAGAATAGTTTTAATACATTGATTGAGAGCAACACAATTGTTAACCTATGGATTAGAATTCCACAATTCCCTCCTAAGTTCATAAATAGAGAAGCCATTAGGGTTATCATTGAGAAAAATGGTGTTGGAAAATTTTTAAAACTTGACAACTTCTCTGAGAGATGAAAAACAGTTAGCTTTACTAGAATATGTATAAATCTTGATGTTGTTGGGGTAAGAGCTAAGAAAGTCCAAATACTCGAAGATGGGGAGATTAGAAATTTCCCTATTTGGTATGAAGACTTTTCTAAAGGATGTGCGTTTTGTGCTCAGAAAGATCACACGTATAATAGATATCCATTAAGAAGTTTTAAAACTAACACCATTAGAAAAGAAAAAGAATAACTAGGCGAGAAAGACATAGATAAGACTGAGAGCAATAAGAACAAATGACAGTTTTTGGGAAGAAAAGACAAAAAAAAAAAAAAAAAAAGTGTGGATAGTAAGTATGATCTGAGGTCCTACTTAGCCCCTGAATATGGGTTAACAAGTTCAAAGGAGGATGACTCGCCCTTAAGCTCTAAGGAGAGCACACAACAGTCTTTTGAGGCTAAAAAGGATGCTTTTTAGTGCCAAAAATACTACTAAATCTCTACTGAACAAACGTGAACAAACACCTGGTGAAGAAAAGCCTGAGTGTACAATCCCTAATGATGCAACTATGGATAAAGAGCCAGACACTCAAGAACCCTTTATTGTCCCTATGAATGAGGATGAAGAAATGTTGAATAAAACTAAAGAAATAGAGAAAAATCTTAATGAGGAGGATGATCTTAATGAGATACCAGAGGATAGCTCACTGTTGAACAATTCACTGCTCTTCTCTTCAAGGATGGAAACATACCTGAAGAATTGAGAGCAATAGCATCTGAAAAAAAATTTCATTCAACTGAAACTAATAACACGGTCAACAAGATTATGGATGCCATAGAAGTTAATTAAGATTCAGCCAAATCTGACTCAAGCATAGAGAAAAGGCAGGGGAATTGAGGACATTGTTGCCTCCATGCTGAAGAGGAATAAGAAACCAAAACTTAACTAGTTAGAATGAAGATCCTTTATATTACGCTATCTAGTAATAAATTGGGTATTTTGTATTATCTGTTGAAGAATCTAAGTCCTTTAAATTCTTTATACCTTCTAGACTAAGTAGACTAAGATGGGAGGTGTTTGCCCATATAATTTGTTTAAGTACCAAGATAATCCCCTCTTTTATGTATCATGAAGACTTGTCTTCAATTTTCACTCTATAATGATAATTTAGAGGATGAACTATGGTGTTACTATCTTTCTAATACCTTGACAAATGTATCTCCCATAAATGTGATGTTGGTAACTTTGATTGGGAGCTCTGTACTTTTAATATTAGGACAAGCTGAAATTTATTGGTTAGCTTCTATAGGTATTGCATATATGACCATTTCCTACACTTGTGATATGACTAAGTTTTTGTCAAGGAAAGAGAAGTCCTATATATGCAGGTTACTCACAGACCAAGAAGGAAGAACTCGGGTACATATGACAATGTTAACACCAACGAAAATCCATACTTCACTACGGAAACAACTAGACAATTGGAAAGAGCAAAGCACAATGGAACAACCATGTAAAATTCAGCAACTCGATGAAATAAGAACAACTGTTACGGGTGAAAAATCTCTGAAGCTCAAATGATTGATGTACTTAGTTATGAAATACATGTGTGTATGAGGGCACCTACATCTCTTGTATACAAAATGGAAAAAAATGATACAATGTCAGATAGATATGATTTCTCAAAATTGCTTATATTATACTCAGTTGTGCAGTGTGGACAATGAACAATATTTCAGGACATCTGCCAATAAACGTAACTTGTGGACTTGTGATCAAACAAAGGATATATATATATATATATATATATATATATATATATATATATATATATATATATATATATATATATATATATATATATATATATATATATATATATATATATATCGAGTAATCTATGCCCCGTCAAATAAACGTAACTTGTGGACTTGTGATCAAACGTAACTTGTGCAGTGTGGACAATGAACACTTATTTTCGGGATCTATGCCCCGTCAAATAAACAAGATAAAGAGGAATTTTGGTCACATCTAGTAACGGAAATCAGGGCATCGAATAAGCTAAAACTAATTATACGAGATTACAATGAAATTCGAGAACCGTTTGATAAGAAAGGAGGGGCACCTATCGCTAACAACAAGTTTGATAGAATTAACCACTTAGTTGATCAATATAACCTCATTGACCTTCCAACGAAAGGAAATGAGTATACATGGAGGAAGGAAGAGAGGGTGACGATAACACGTACGAAAAACTAGACAGAATAATGGCAAGTTTCTCCGTTCTCCAAGATTATCCTGGAATACATACTAGAAACTATGCCTTCACAATCTCCGATCATTGTATGATCTCGACCAGCATGTAACATAGTTTAACCAACTTCAAAAATAAACCATTTAGATTTGAGTCTATGTGGTTGCAACGACATGATTGTGAAAATCTAGTCAAAGAGACATGAAGAACTCAATTTCCAAGAACACACATGTTCAACCTTGTAACAAAAAAAACCTTCTAAAACAAAAGTTGAAAGAATGGAACCGAGAAAAAATTGGCAACATCAACAAACAATTAAAGTTACTGGACGAGCAGATCGAGTCGCTACAAATACAGACCTTTTCATCTTACAACCAACAATTAAATGATAAACTAAATAGATTAAGCAAAAAACGTGAATGCATTCTGGACTATCAGAATAAATATTGGATGCAACGAGCCAAAACAAATAATCTACGCCTAGGTGACAAAAATACGAAATTCCACCATAGGAAAGCAACGGGGAGAAGAAACAAGAAAATTATTGTTAGTATAACTAGAAATGATGGTACCATTATATCCAAAGACAACAAAATAAATGAGGAATTTATAAATGATTATAAGACATGTTTCCGTGCATCGGATATTGATTATCGAAAAACACAAAATTTACTTGGAATAATACAACAAGAAATTACAAACGCCGAAAACTTAGAGTTAATCAAACCTTCTCAATTGGGGAAATTAAAAAAAAAATGCAGTATTTGATATAGGTAGTGATAGATTACTAGGTCCAGATGGTATGACAGCCGGTTTTTACCAAAAATATTGGCATATCATTGGGCCAGCAGTCACAAGAGCAGCAAAAAAAACTTCTACAGAACTGGCAAAATTCTCAAGCAACTAAACCACACCTTCATCGCACTTCTTCCGAAGGTTGATAACCCATCAACAACGTCCAACTATAGACCAATAAGTCTTTGTTCAAGGGTCTATAAAATTATTGCGAAAATCTTGACAAATAGACTGGGGCAAGTTCTCCCAAAACTAATTCGCCACTGCAAAGTGCTTTCACAAAAAACAAAGCAATACATGACAACGTCCTCATAACCCATGAAATTTTCCATGGATTCAGAACAAA
Organism: Fagopyrum tataricum; assembly: GCA_002319775.1. NCBI lineage: Eukaryota > Viridiplantae > Streptophyta > Magnoliopsida > Caryophyllales > Polygonaceae > Fagopyrum > Fagopyrum tataricum. Next base: position 47,001,658 of record CM008283.1, read on the forward strand.
AAAAAAAGAAAAAACAAGTTACATGACAATTAAACTAGATATGGAGAAAACTTATGATAAGATATAATAGAATTTCCTTATAATGGTTCTAAAACAATTTGACTTTGATGAGAAATTTAAAAATTGGATAAATGAATGTGTAACAACGGTCTCATATTCGTTATTAATAAATGACTCACCAACGAACATACTTATAACTCAAAGAGGACTCCGACAGGGCGATCCACTGTCACCTCTCCTATTCAACCTAGGGGCAGAAGTTTTAGCTAGAAACATACAAAAACTAAGCACAAAAAACCCGAAACCAGTAGGATTCCCTATAACTAAAAATGGTTCATCGATCCCGTTTCTAGCATATGCTGATGACATCATTATTTTCACAAAGGCCACAACATAAGCAAGTAACAAAATTTTGTCTGTATTACATGACTACTACTATGCCATATCTGGCCAAGTTTTTATCTACCACAAATCATCCTTCCAAACATCCAATAATGTTGATCCAAATAATAAAAGGAACATACGAGCTCATCTAGGTATCTCATCCTCGACTAGCTTAGAATAATACCTAGGTTGTCCCATCATTAACGGAAGGGTTAACAAGGAGATATTTAACTCGGTTATTCAAAAATCAAAATAAAAACTTACCAAATGGAAGGCGTCGTCTCTATCTCAAGAAGGAAGAGCAACGCTAATAAAAGCAAACCAAAATGCCAAGCCTAGCTACCTCATGCAGGCATTTATGTTACCAACGAGTATTCATAATGAATTAGACAAAATTAACATAAACTTCTTTAGGAATAAGGGTCTAAACTATCACCCACTAACCAGTTGGGATAAATTCTGCAAGCCAATATCCTTAGGAGGTACCGGAATTAGAAAAGCTGAAAATATGAACAAAGCCCTTCAAATAAAGCTCCTATGAAAATCCTAGCCGAACCTGAGAACATATGGGCCACATAAATTAGAAATTAAATCGATCTACAATCACACTAATTAATTGATGAATACGCACAAATATATTAAATATTAATTCTTTTTTTTTTGTTGTTGATATGTTCCAATAATAAAAAAAAATCTCACTACAATATTTTTCTTAAAGCAACAAATACATGGTTTAAAATTCTGATTTGCTTAATTCATATCATATATGAAAATAACTAACATGATATCTAAATAATTATATTTTATTATAGTTTAAACTAAAATGTCTTTTGTAAGTGTGTAGTTGATATAAAAATTTATATTTGTAATTGAATTGAAGTAAAAATAAAATAAAATTGAGAACGATAAGCAAATTAAAATGATTCAATAAATAAATATAATAATTTAAAAATGAAATATTTCCAATTATTCAATAAAAAGTTTAATCAAAGTATCAAATAAATTTTAAAAATAATTTATTTGTTGAAATAATAATTTTAAAATAATTTTTTTAACAAAAACACGAGACTCGCCATATACATTATACTTAGAAGTTATAACTAGATTAGTACCCGTGCAAGGCACGGGATTTGTGAAATTTGAATTGATTATTTTTTCTGCAATCGTATATAATATCTTGCTATTAATTAAAAAAATAATTTTAAATAATATGTAATGTAAAATAAGAAATAAATATATCTAAAAATTGAGAAATTAGAATGAACAATAACAAATTTGTATAAAAATATAATAATTAAAATTACGCATCAACAATCTGTACGAAGAATTAGAATAAAATTTTAATCAATACAGCTAAAGAATGGGAAATATTAAATAAAAATATCTAATACAGTATAATTAAGAATACGAATAATGTTATAATGTATCCGAAATTTAGCTCAAAAAGTTTATTTTTGGTTGTAGTACTGCGATATAAAAGATTTGAGTAAGGATAGAAATTAGAAAGTCAAAATTGAAAACAATCTCTTATATTCAATAATATCCAAACAAAGACATCTAATTAAGAGTGATAAAAGTTGAAGTTGACGAGTGATAAAAGTTGAGGTGACTCAGTGTGAGGACGACAAGTGGTTATATTGCCTTCTGTTTTAGTATTATACTAGTGTATTACCTGCACCTTGTGTGGGGTTGAGTTTTAATAAATTTTAAATATTATAATAATGTATAAAAAATATATATAAACACAAACAATATATTATATTCGATATGCATTCAAGACGAATTGAATTCAGTCATGCTCAATTTTATCTGAACAAACAAAGACATCTAATTAAATGAAACCAACAAATTATATAGCAAGCAATATATTGGTCGAACTTTAAAAAAAATTTGCACAGTGAAGTAATTTAATAATAACGATAGTTGACTAAAAATAGTTCATAAAATATATTTAAAAAACAATCAAATTTATTTGATAAAGGGGGAAAATAAAATGGTAACAAACTTAATTGATAATAACCGTACGTACAATTAAAAAATTTATAGTCACAAATTGTTTTAAAAAATTTTTTAGTTAGTTGACGTAAAGATTTACTAATTTTTCTATTTTTAAACTTAATTATTATTAATGTAAAATATTAACTTTTTACAAGATTTTTTGGGCTTTGTGAATTGTGGCGCTGACACGTGACTGGTCTCTCCTTTAATATTTATAAGATAAGATAAGATTGTAGATAAGAAAATCAAGCCCATAAATAAGTTAAATAACAACCCAAAACTTATAAAGAAATCGTGAGAATTTTAGACTAGCCACACAACCGCACGAATTATACGTAAAAAGAAAAAAATCACAATTATAGTAATAATTTAAGTTTTAATTTAGACGCATAATTAAATGTAGAAAATATGAGTTTATATAGATTCCCCGACAGCCTCGACTTTTCTTACATGGTAATAGTACAATAATCAAAGTCATCTGAATTGTGCAATAGTTAGGTCAATAAATTGACAAAATTAGTACCGAACATTGAATTCATATAATGTTACCAGATCTGGCCAATAGCTTGAATAAGAATTTAAAATTATATATAATAATATTAAGATATTTCTAGGAATATTGGAACTATTACCAATTTTATTTTGCAATTATTCGAGTTTTTGAAGTGTCAAAGCCCATTGAACCTAATTGGGCCAACCAGCCCAACCACGTTGTATCAGAACCAAAATGAGATGAAGTGAAGTATTATGTAAAAAAAAGTGTGTATGTGTGTATCCGGGCGGTCGAAAACTACTAATGATCCATTAGTAGTTTTTGGATTGGGTCAACTTGTCCCGTTAGTAACGGGACGAGGCGAATTCTGAATACGCTAAGGCTTGGGGCGTATTCGGAAACCGCTTCCGCCTCAAGCCCTATTTAGGGCTTGGGGCGGAAGCAACTTCTTCATCCGTCGCCGCCCCAATCTCCCAAAACTTCTTCGTCCTATATTCCGCAGCCGTCGCCCCAAGCTTCCCTCATCTCCGGTGAACGGCGACCAACCTTCTTCGTCTCCGATTCTCGGGTTTCTTCTTCATTTCTGGTTTCCGTCTCCGTTTTTCTTCTTATTCCGTATCATCATACACCATGACGGATTCGGATTCTCTCCCTAGGGTTGGAAGAACACTCAAAGAACGGTTCAGGTACGTTTTCAAACGTTTTTATCTATTTAATTTTAGGCTTGAAAATCGTTAGTTTAGGAAGATTCGGTTAGCTTAGGAAGAATTGAAATTGGATCTTATATGAACATTAGTTTAGGACGATTCAGTTAGTTTAAGAATAATTGGATTTGGATTTCGTTGATTTTTATGTGTATTCCCGCGAGATAATTTTTTTAAAAATAAATCTGTAATTATATAATATGTAAATTTAAAAATAAAAATTTTTATTTGAAAACAAATTTCAAATGGCCATGCAAAACATTAGAGATAAGAAGAAGCGCGATAGTAAAGTTGTCACAACATCTGCCCGTCGAGCTGCTAAAGCTCGACGGGATAAATTTGCCTCCACATTTGTCGAGTGGCCGTTGATGCAGCTACAAAGGAGGAGCCCACTAGGTGGATGTTGAGGCACCATCATCACTACGCCCGGGTTATGCTACGGAGGGCTCCGCTGATGATGAACCACACCTAGACTGATACGGGAATAAGCCGTAGGGGTTCCCAATCTTTCAACACCACAAACTTAGGCTAACAAGAAAACGAAATAGGCGTGGAGATTATGAGATAGACGTGTGGATTGATGGATGAAGGATCAAATGGTTGGGATTGGATCGTGCTGGATAGTGAAAGAGCCTTCCCTTCGCAGTAGTGACTCTTCCTTTAATCTCAGCGGCTGGTAGAACGAGGTCCGAAACGCAAAAAAGTTATCCGGAGTTTGAATAACGCTCAACCTAAGCTTCGCACCGTGGCTGAACGTTTCTCCTAGCTACCAGAGTAGACTGGACGTGCTTCTCACCCATCCAGGGTTTTGAAGAGGCTTCGCACCTAATCAAGACTCGAATCCCTCGAGAATGAAATATTTAAAAGTATCAATCTGTCTATTAATCTGAATATTGAAAAATGACGTCCAGCTTGGCCTTATATAGGCAAGGTGGGACGTCCCAAATGTGCTTACATGGGTTGCGGGCTTGATCCAAGATCGAGCCCGAAATGAATAAAGAAATGAAATAAAATGCAAAGTGATAAAATCAAATCTTTATGAGATAAGATCTTCTAACGAAAGGATAAGGTCAAATCTTTAAGAGATTTTGACCTTCTAGAAGAAAGATAATTGTCCATAAAAATAAATGCAAAAACCCAATTTAAAATGTCTCAAAAATTGGCTGAAATTAAATGGTATGTTGGGCTTAATTCAACCACTCGATTCAGCCCGGAATCCTCTTCTTTCCACGTCTGAATTGTATTCTTCCTCTTCTGAACTGCGTGCTTCTTCCACTTCATATTCCTGCGTTTCATCTCTCGTACTACTTCTCTTCCTGGATGGTCTCGTCACTTCTTGTGTTGAGGCTCGGTTCCTAGATGCTCCCGCATCAACCTCCCTTTCTTGAGAAAGATTCGCCCTCGAATCCATGAAGTTTAGACTTGATTATGTCTCCCCGAATTCATTGCCTATCTCGAAAATGGAGGATAAGAACTCCTTGCACACATGACTGTAGACAGGACACAAAATTGGATCTGTATGTCGTGGTTTTGTCCTCTCTATGGTCTGGATCATTAGTGTCTTCTTTCCAATATCGTCTTTGTTCCTCTTCTTCTCATAATACTCGGTGACTTCCGTGGGTGTCATGGCTTTGAGTATGAAATATTTTCCTTGAAAAGAAAAACAAAAATGATTTGTCTTTCCTTTATGTGTGACGTCCCGGTCATACTCCCAAGGTCGCCCCAATAGAATGTGACAGGCGTGCATGGGGGCTATATCACATAGCACAGTGTCCTCATATGTCCCGATTTTGAATGTGACGTTGGCCTGCTTGTCGATTCTGATTTCTCCACAATCGTTCATCCAACCCAATTTGTAAGGACGGGGGTGTTGAATAGTTCCTAGTTGCAACTTCTCAATCACTTCATTACTCACTAAGTTGCTGCAGCTTCCACTGTTGATGATCATGTTGCATACTCTCCCTTTGACCAAACATCTTGTATGGAACAAGTTTTCTCTTTGATTGTCCTCACTTTTAGAAGTTAAGATGCTAAGTTCCCTTCTAATAACAAAACAATCAAACAACTCATGAGGGAAAACTTTTTTTATCACTTCGTCGGCCATTTCATCCTTGGTGACACCAACTGGATGCTCAACAACATCAATGCTCATGTTGTCTACTAGGTATTCTTCCTCGTCTGGCTTGTGACTAAGAGTTTCAGCCGTTAACTCAGGGTCAGGTTTATCAATATCCATCTCATTTGGCGTATCTTCAACAAGTTGAGATTTGGGAATGACCTTACTAGTATGTAGACATAATCCCTCAGCGAACAGTAGCTCGTCCACATCCTTCTTAGTCTCTTTATCGGCTATGAGGGCCGATTTTTCTTCTTCTAATTCCTCGGTGTCGGAATCTGATTCATAGAGACCCATGGCGTTGACAAACAATGTCTGTAAGTTGGGACAATCCCTAGTGTAATGTCCTCTTCCTTGACACTTAAAGCATGTGATGTCTCTAGCTCGAGTTGAACTAGCACTTCCATCCTGAGGTGTCGAGGTTTGGGCCTTACTTGGAGTAGATGCAACACCAATACATGTAGAATCTTTGCTACTGTTGTTTGGGTCTCGGCTGCTGCTGGCGTGATCTCGACTCGAGCTTTCTCTCCATGATTGAGGAGTTCGTCTGTCCTGATTGCGCAACTTCAGTTTCTTCTCCACTCTCACAGCGAGATGTAGTAAATCTGTCAAGTTAGTATATGCATACAACTATATCTCGTGTGTTAGGGTTGGGTGCAAAATCCTGAGATACCTTGCCATCGTAGCTTCCTCATCTTCATGAACATCAGCTCTAACTATAGCCATTTCCATGGCTGCGTAGACTTCTTCAGCACTCATAGAACCCTGTTTTAGGTTCTCTAGTCGTTGACGGAGATCTCTCCCATGGTATGGAGGGACGAATCGGGCTCTCATGATTGCCTTCATCTGATCCCACGTAGCGATCTCGGTGTCTAGACATCGTCTTCTCTCTTTCAACATGTTATTCCACCACATTAGTGCATACCCAGTAAACTCAAGTGCAGCGTATTTTACCTTTTTAGGTTCCGGAACATTATGACAGCTCCATATTTGTTCCACCTTTGCCTCCCAAACAAGGTAAAAATCAACATCGCACTTTCCTTCAAATGGTGGTATCTTCACCTTAGCTTTAGAGTAGACCTCGGTTTCTAGTGTTGGGTGCTCGTCTTCTCTATCCTCAAAATCCAATTCCCTTCTGATGTACCTCCTTGGCTGCATGACTCCATGATTAGCCCGAAACAGGGGTTGTCTAGGTGGTGGAGGGTTGTTTGGGCGTTCGTTATCCCGTGTCTCCAAAGCGTCCCACCTTTCCATGATCCTTGTCAGAATAGCCTCGGTATCCATATCTCTAGGTGCTTCACCTATTTGTTCGTTCTCTCTCCTTGAGTTAGACATATCAAATAATCTAGACTTGCCTGCAGTTTTCTCAACTTAAGTCAATTATTCTTGAGAAAGAAAATCAAAAGTATCCTGAAATTTTTTTAAAAGGCAAGAAAAAGGCTCTAAAGGAACAAAAGGTTGGAAATAATAGATTTTGAGTGGTGTCTACAGGAAACCCAAAATGGAACAAAGGATATTCACAAGGATATAAATAATATGAACAATATAAACAAGAAGCTCCCTTTCTTGAAAAACGAAATGAATATTTTTCAAGAAAGCCGAACATGATCACAATCCCGTTCCCGTTTCTTCTTCTTCTTTTTTTATGCTTGCCGAAACCCTAGGGCTGGCAAGGCTGGCGCCGGCTGGGCACTGCAGTGGCGCAGGAGCGGCGGCTGGCGGTGTTGCAGCAGCGGACGGGCGGCTGGCGGCGGAGGTATTGTTGGCTCCTGGCGGTAGAAAGCCGTGGAAGTGGCGGCTGCAGCGGTGATGGGTGGTGTGTTGGGTGGCGGACGGTGGCTGGCGGCGGAACTAGGGTTCCGGCGCCGCAAAGACTCAATTTTTATTTTTATTTTTTTTGTAAGGTCGTAACCCTAGAGGGCCGGCTGGGGTGTGGGTATTGACTGGGTGGCGGTTTGGTGGCGGAAAAGGGCGGCATGCGGTGGCAGTGGTGACCGGCGGGTAGAGGCCGAAAGCTGAAGGCTTTTCCGGTTGGGTGAGGCTGCAGGGGTGGCGGAGGGCCTGCTGAGGGCGGACCTGGTGTGGGGGTTGCGGTGGTGGCGCTAGGCGGTGGATAGGGCGGCGCTGGCGTGAGGCCGGCGGCGCAGGGGTTGATCTCGGTCAAAAATGGCCGAGATCGGCCGATTTTTTTTTTAAATGCAGCGGTTGCCGCGTTAGATGGCGGAGGAACAACAAGGGTGGCCCATGGCTAAAGAGCACGTTCTAGGTTTCCCACTAATTAGCCCTGATAGGTTTGCACCGGTTGATCCGTTACAGTTTACAAGAAAAGAGAGTAATTGGATCTCAAGTGGAAATTTCTTTTGTGGAAAAAAAATTCAAGCCACAATTCAATCTTTTTCAAGTAATTGACAATTAGATTGTGAAAAAGCAGTTGTTAACGAGAATAGAAGACTAACCGTTACTCCTTCTGCCCCAATCGTTTTTTTTTTTGAAACCTTCTTGACGAATCTTGAAAGCTTCGATTTTTGTTTTTGACGGCAGCTGGTGTTGATTAACCTTTGCTCTGATGCCAATTTGATACGGGGATAAGCCGTAGGGGTTCCCGATCTTTCAGCACCACAAACTTAGGCTAAAAAGAAGACGAAATAGGCGTGGAGATGATGAGATAGACGTGTGGATTGATGGATGAAGGATCAAATGGTTGGGATTGGATCGTGCTGGATAGTGAAAGAGCCTTCCCTTCGCAGTAGTGACTCTTCCTTTAATCTCAGCGGCTGGTGGAACGAGGTCCGAAACGCAAAAAAGTTATCCGGAGTTTGAATAACGCTCAACCTAAGCTTCGCACCGTGGCTGAACGTTTCTCCTAGCTACCAGAGTAGACTGGACGTGCTTCTCACCCATCCAGGGTTTTGAAGAGGCTTCGCACCTAATCAAGACTCGAATCCCTCGAGAATGAAATATTTAAAAGTATCAATCTGTCTATTAATCTGAATACTGAAAATTGACGTCCAACTTGGCCTTATATAGGCAAGGTGGGACGTCCCAAATGTGCTTACATGGGCTGCGGGCTTGATCCAAGATCGAGCCCGAAATGAATAATGAAATGAAATAAAATGCAAAGCGATAAAATCAAATGTTTATGAGATAAGATCTTCTAACGAACGGATAAGGTCAAATCTTTAAGAGATTTTGACCTCTAGAAGAAAAATAATTGTCCATAAAAATAAATGCAAAAACCCAATTTAAAATGTCTCAAAAATGGGCTGAAATTAAATGGTATATTGGGCTTAATTCAGCCACTCGATTCAGCCCGGAATCCTCTTCTTTCCACGTCTGAATTGTATTCTTCCTCTTCTGAACTGCGTGCTTCTTCCACTTCATATTCCTGCGTTTCATCTCTCGTACTACGTCTCTTCCTGGATGGTCTCGTCACTTCTTGTGTTGAGGCTCGGTTCCTAGATGCTCCCGCATCATAGACGACATTCTAGGTGGTGAGCATGAGCAGATACCTGCCCCACAGGAACAAGAGCAGAAGTATTATTACGAGTATTATGAGGACCAGGAGTAGGCACCTGTTGGAGCGGAGCAGGCACCACAGATGCCTGATCAGGAGGAGGAGGATCATCCACAAAAGGAGGTGTTATTGAGATGTAACACTGGCCACAAAGCGAGCATGATATGGGCTCAGAGGGTATAATTTTATTTTCCACCAAATATATAATTCATTTTTCTAATCGATATAAGATAATGTTAATTTTTAAAAATTATTATAGGAGGATCCTGGGTGGTTAGGGTTATTAGGAGGCTTGATGGGATAGCTAGATTACGGAGGTTGCCTCGGGATTCGGATGACCCGTACTCATGGTTTGGTTTGGCGAGACGCAACGGACTTACTGAGTTGGAGGACCTTCACTATGGTGGGGTTGACCACTGCTTGATTACTGCGTTTGTTGAGAGGTGGCACCTCGAGACGAACACTTTTCATAGCATTGCACGATGTGCATGTTATTATGGGTCTTGCTATTGACGGAGATGCATTATTGACTGATTCAAATGATACTGCTAGACATGAATGACTTGTACATTCTTAGGGATTATCTACTTCTGTTGTTGCTGACAACTACAAGAAGCTTTTTTTGCGAGACTGTTAGGTCTAGAGCCACATCCATGTTTGGCCTTCCAAAGTCTCCTCACCATGTTATTGCATTTGCGTACCTGTTGTTATTGATCTCGTCGACCTTGGTAGTCGACAAGACTACCAACAGGATGTGTCCATGGCTTATCGACCTATTACGAGATCATATGAGGACATACACATATGCTTGGGGCACCGTGACTCTTGCATATTTATATAGATATTTGGGGGATGCTAGTAGGAAGAAGGTGAAGACAATGGGAGGTTGTACTGCATTGTTACATGTACGGTTTTATTTCGAATTTTTAAAGGTAAAACATGATTATATGAGTGGAGTTTAATTTATTTTTCTTTATTTAGTATCGGATTTACGCTCATTTTTCATCATTGGGATGTGGAACTGTTGAGGATCCTCATTAGCATGGGCATCCACGTTGGTCTTCGAGACTTTTTGTCCCAAAGACACCGCCGGTTAGTATCGAGAGGGTCCATGCGTTATGAGTCCAGTTGGACCAGATGAGGGTGGAGGATGTGCGTTTCACCCCATATGATGATCGGTTGATTGACTTTGGAGGGGAGTATGCCATATCTCGTTATTAAGGCATATTACGGGTATCCGACATCGAGGAGGCGTATATGCCAGATCGATTCCTACGACAGTTTGGGTACGTGTAGATTGTGCCCCTGCCCCGGATACCACCCTACTAGGAGGTGCATCCAAAGAAGGAACATGGCACCAGAGTTTCATATGCTCCCATATATATTCGTTGGGCATCCCGTCACCTAGAGGAGACCAGAGTGTCATTTGACGGGTTGGTCCAACACATTCTCCGTGGCTTGTAATGGATGCATACATGCCCTAGTACACTACCCACTGTCATCTATATATCCTCCCGACGTCCATTGTGGTGTAGGTTCCGGTTAATCGTCCACCACCTGTTCCCGTCTTGGATTCTAAAGTATGTTCGTTTCTATTCTTTAACTTACCTTGTATTTTATTTTACAATTTTATAACAATTTGTTTTATTTTTATTGTAGCATGTTCACATACTTTTGGGTCGTCTACGAGATATGCAGGATCGGAGTCTACCGTATTCAGCGGAGGACGTATAATCCATGATAGACGAGGCAGTTAGTCCATATCCACCTGTGGCTCCTTCTCAAGTCCGGGCCTCACAACATCCGTGATATTTTGACCTTTGTTCGGATTATTGGTGTATTTCGCGATCTTATGTTTCGGATTTGTATTGTATGGTTATATTATATGGTGGCTCACACCAATTGAAAGAAGCTTGTAACATCTGAATTTATCCATGATCATCAAATGTATGTTGTCACACACCAATTGAAGTCATCTAACATTTGAATCTAGAGTCTATTTCAGTAACTTGTGCGCAGACTCACACCTACAAAAGTAAAAATTAATTACAAATCAAACAAACTTTAAAAATATGAGAAGGAAAAGAACATTAGTAAACATTTTTACGCATTTGTCGTCCTTGTGCCGAAATGATGACTCATATCACACCAAGCTCGAACAACTGATTCCTTGTACGAGGTCAGTCAAGTAGTCTCGAGGTAATTCATTAACCTTGGATATGCATGTCAATGGTTCCTAATTTCCAATAAACGTCGTTGGTAGCTTTCATTTGATCTCGACTCGAACAAGGCATGACATTGGGACATGAACTTGGCTCTTGCTTCCTTACACCGCAATATGATTCTCACTCTACTTACAATGTTGCACTTTATGTGGAACGTGCACAGGATATGCTTTACCTCGGGAAATACTACCCTCAGGGCGCTTATAAGACCTAGCTCATGATCGGTGGCAATCACCTCTGGGATTTTTCCGTAGCACAAATACCAGACCCTCCTCAAAGCCCACTCGTAGTGATCTCTGTTCTCGTGTACCATGAATACAAAAGCAATTGCAAATGTCTTCTTTGTGCTTGTGATGCCGACGATCTCCAACAAAAGATTAAGTTAAAGTTATGTATGACAAGATGATTGAGTTTATGGAACAAAGTAAAAACAATACTTTAATCTTACTTGTTGGTCTTATATGTCGAGTCCATCACAATAGCATAAGGAAACATGCTGAGCAAATGCCTCAAATCGAGATGTGAGATAAAGAAATCAATCACCTCATCCGAGCCCGTACTTATCCTTGCATTAACGTAATATTCCCGTTCCTTCAACGTATGAAGTGCTTGTTGTAACGACCCTCTTTCTTTGGCTTGTTCCTTTCTAATCTTCAAACCGGTATTGTATATTTGCCGGATTGTGGTGAAATTGTCAGGATCCTGTAATTTCATGGATTTCAAAATCGTCCTCGGTTTTAACACGGAACTCAATTCACGCTCCACCTTTTTTGCCTGTGTGGGAGTCAATCGTCCTGTATATGCATGATTTTTTTAGCACCGACGGAATTACGTGGCTGTGGACTATACATACAACCCTCAATGACAATTTATCTTCTTCAAGTTGTGCCCCCTCAAGTTCAAGCTTGCACTTACACTTCTTCGAATTCTTCTTCCGACTAGAACTTGGAACATGATCGGGATCAACATCTTTCAACTTTCTAACATCTCCGTGTCTATCACATGTCAATTGTAAGATACGAAGCTCCCGTCTATTCAACCATGATTTTTTTATGACCAACACAAAATTCATTAAGTTGGCCATATACCGAGCCCAACCCAATAAGTTTTCTCTATCGGAAAAATATCCACGGAGCTCAAACTTGGACGAAAAATCGGTACCAATTGCACGTGAATATTCCAAAGCATCATAATTAAAATAAAATAAAGTAAGTGTAAGTTTGACAACTTCAGTTATCTATTCTAACATGTCTAAAACTAATTCGAAAATTTCGGTTCACTACTCTAACATGTCTAAAACTAATTCGACAATTTCAGTTCTTTACTCTAAATATGTCTAAAACTAGTTCAACAATTTTGGTTCTCTATTTTAAACATGTCTAAAACTAATTCGACAATTTCGGATCTCTACTCTAAAACATGTATAAAAATAATTAAGATAAAGTGATAATTGTACACTTACCTCAATATGTATGACAAGTTCTTCCGGATCATTATATTTGTCGATATCAAACAACATAGTTGTACTTTCTCAATCGGATTCTACATCTTCTTCGGAATATGTCGACATTTTTACGGATTTCTTAAACGACGCGTTGTGGATGTGAATAGTGAATAGTGAATAGTGATATGGTTTGAGCCAATATATAGAGATGATTTATCGGAGGTAAAACGGCTACATTCTACTCTAACAACTACTTCTCAATGGCTATTTTTCAAATGCTTCCGCCCCAGCTTGGGGCGGAAGCGGAATCCTCTTCCGTCTTTCCATTATGTGAATCGTAAATGTTGCCTATAAACTCGTTAAGCTCTGTCCTACCGTGGGTAATGTCTAGACCTGAACAAATCCGGGCCGGCCGGCCCGCCCCCCCGCCCGCCAAAAAACACGGGTATGGGCTAGCATATTGGCCCGGCCCGCTTGTTCACGGGACGAGCATGTGTGTTGGATTTAGCCCGCGGGCCGGCCCGTGGGCTGGCCCGTATATATATGTATCTATATATATATATATATATTTATATATCTATATATACTTATTTATATATATATATATTTATATATATCTATATTTATATATTTATATATATTTATTTATATATATATATATATTTATATGTATACTATTAAAATAAAAATAAAAGTGAATAAGTGTAAACACGGGTGGGCCGGCCCGTCAGCTCGTCCGTGTTTACACGCGGGCGGGCACGGGCCTTGCTGGAGGCCCGTTCAAGGCTGGCCGGGCCGGGCATTTCGGGCAAGATTTTGGATTTGGCCCGGCCCGAGCCCGGATTTGTTCAGGTCTAGTAATGTCCTAATTTTCGGGACTGATATCCCGCCTTAAATTGTTGTAACTGCTACCAATGAGTTAATATAGCTTAGGGGTGAGCAAAAATAGGTGGGTTCAGGCGAACCGAACCTAAACTGACTTTTTCGGTTGAAACCGTTCCGAAAACCGCAAAAATAGGTTCGGTTTGCGGTTTAGTATTTTTGAGTTTTTGGTTTTCGATTCGGTTTAGGTTCCGAACTGAAAACCGCGGTTTAAACCGAACTTATTATAAATAAACAGGGATTTGTACCGTTTGGTTGTTTGGGCCTATTGGAGTATGGGGTCTGATATGTCAAATAAATATTAGGGCTTAGGTTTATCGTTCTTTCAAGTTTCACTTCCATTTCTAGTCCACAAGAGAGAAGGGCAAGGGCGACGACGGCGGCTAGCACGAGCGTATTCTCCGGTTCTCCCGTTCACCTCTACCAACTCCGGCGACGGTGAGGCGAGCGCAAGCATTTTCTCCAGTTCTCCAACAAGAGAAGAGGGCAGGAGGCGACTGTGAAGCGGTGAACGCGAGCGTTTACTTAGTTCCTCCACGAGTCGCTAGATCTGGATTTGGAAGGTGAAGATTCGCGTACAAGTCACGGCTAGAGTTGGGTCTCGATTTCGATTGTTCTTCAATTCTAGTTATTCCTCCTTCCTTTCCCATTTTCTTGAATATGGGTCTAGATCTGTAACATCTGTAAAATTTCAGACGAAATGTATCAATTTGGATTTGTTATAGTGTTTCTACCATCTGCTTTGAATTTCTGGTTTTTTTTGTTGGGACTTTGTTTCAAATTTGTGATTTAGGTTTCAATTTATGGATGTATATTGTTTCAAATTTGTGGATGCAATTTGTTTCAACTCGGATGTTCTTCATTTTCGGTTTAAACCTAAACCGAACCGATTTTAGGTTTTCGGTTCAGGTTTTTCTAATTTTCGGTTTTTGGTTCGGTTCGGTTTAAGGCGGTTCGGTTCGGTTTTAGACCGATGCTCAACCCTAATATAGCTTATACGATCTAATCATAAAAAGTTTACACCGTTACAATTACGTCTTAGACCGGTCTTATATCGACCTGAACTGGATGATCCGCTCTTTGTTTTGCTTGATCGAATTCCCGCTCTCTCTTTTCTCCTTTGATCCTCATATAATGAATAATAGAGTTTTTTTTATAACCAAACCGAACCATCATTAATTTTGGACCAGACCGGACCCATTAACTATGACCGGTCCAAATCGTCTGAACCGATCCAAAAAAAACTGATGTAGACAGCTGCATCTCGAAGGTAAACCATGCGGACACGCCAAAAGCCCACTAGCCATTAGCCAAACCATCCACGCAGCTCATCAGTCATCACTCTCCTTTAACCAGTCACCCACCATGATTCCATCTCAATTGTAAGTCCATTTGAAATTCCCCCTTTCCTTTACCAAACCCCAAAAGAAAAAGCTCAACCAGAAACCCAGAGACAAAGAAAGAAATCATCACCATCCAAATTGCTCGTTGCTCCACAATCGAAAAAAGCAAAGGTTCTCTCACAAACCTTGAGCAACAATCAATAAATAGTTCAATACCCACATCTCTGTTACTGTTTTTTTCTGTGCTTAACAGAGATTGAAGATATACTATGTCTGGGTACAAACCTGATGACGACTATGATTACCTCTTTAAATTGGTTCTTATTGGGGATTCAGGTGTTGGTAAATCCAACCTCCTTTCTAGGTTTACTAGAAATGAGTTCAATCTTGAATCCAAATCCACCATCGGCGTTGAGTTTGCTACTAGGAGCTTGAATATTGATGGCAAGGTTATTAAAGCCCAGATTTGGGACACAGCTGGTCAAGAACGGTACTTACTATTTTTCAATTTGTGGTGTTTAGTTTTCTGTCATGGGTTTTGATTTACCTTTTTCCCGCTGAAAATTTCTCTAGAGATTAAGTTGCGAAGATTTTGGATTGTTTCATGCAACTGCTGTTTGCTTGTTTTTAGCTCTTTTCCATTAACTTTTGATTCGAATTCAGGGTGTTGGTTTTTCGTTCATTGCTGATTTTAGGGTTCATTTCATTATGCCCTATCAGTAACTAGTCTCGAGTTTGTTGGCTCAATTGAATGGCTTAGGTTAACACTAAAGCTAAGCGATTATTGTGTTTGGAGGTAAATTGAGGGAAATTAGGTTCAGAGTTTGAAAGTTAGGTTTCTGTGAAACGTAATCATTGACTTCAATCCTAATATATTATGCAATGTCATGTCCAATGTTCCATAATAAGTGACATGGATACGGGACGGAGGGCTCCATAAACCCTTCCATGTCCTGAGCTGAATCATTGAATAGGTTATAGTTTAGCATCAAAATGAGGTAAGCATAGCTTCTGAGTTCTAATGAGTAATAAGCTATTACTAATAATAGCTTAAGGTTAATGATTAACTTATGATCTCTAATAAGCTATTACTTGAGGTTAGTGATTAGCTTTAAAGACACTAGTGACAAACAAAGCATAAGTTCACTAGGAAAAATCAGAAGTCGTGAGGTTGAAGGTGTAATTGTTTGTTTTATGCCATCATACACTATAATTAGCAAAAGCAGAAAATTTATGTGTCCAAGATTTTGTATTAGAAGTGAGGGTAGTTGGATGATATCTGAACTGTTAGCTGCTAGTAAGCTTTCTATCATTTAGATAACTTGGTCATACGGTTTATTTTTAAAAAAAAGTCTCGGTATAAAAGATTGAGTAAGAGTACGCTGTTAAGCCGAACAGTTTCACAGATGATTTTGATAACCTCTTCTGTTGGTTGCTTCCATGGCTAGCTGTGTGCATCTTATTACCTGCAGATTTTGTTCTTTTTTCGCTTTTTCTGTTTTGTGATATTTAGAGGTTAGATGGATTCTTATGCTAATAGAATGGACTTTGTGCCTTCTTTCAGTTAAAAAAAAATAGAAATAGGATTCTGATCACAATGGATTTGGTTATTGGTCATATTGCAGCATATTTTGAAAATAACATATATTGTAATAGTCATATACTTAGTCATATTCTGTGTTTCCTTTTTGCAGGTATCGAGCCATTACTAGTGCATACTACAGAGGAGCAGTCGGCGCTTTGCTCATATTTGACGTGACAAGGCACTCAACATTCGAGAATGCAGCTAGATGGCTAAGAGAGCTAAGAGAGCACACAGATCCAAACATAGTAGTAATGCTAATAGGTAACAAATCAGATCTGAGACACCTTGTAGCAGTTTCAACAGAAGAAGCTAAAGACCTTGCAGAGAAAGAATCCCTCTTCTATATGGAGACTTCAGCACTCGAAGCAACTAACGTAGAACAAGCTTTCACAGAAGTACTCGCCCATATACATGAGATTGTGAGCAAGAAACAGGTTGAAGCTGGTGATGGCTCTGCCTCTGTTGTCCCTTCCAAGGGCGAAACCATTAACATCAAAGACGATACATCTGTTTGGAAGAAAGTAAATTGCTGTTCTAGCTAGTATTTCTAAAGTTCGATCTGTTCAGCCCCTTTATGTCTTTTGTTTTTCGTAAAATACGGTTCAAAGGTTGTGTCTGAAATCTGAATTGTTCTGAAATATGTTTGGTTCTGTATATTATCTGAATTGTTCTGAAGTATTGTATCTGAAACTGCTAATCGATTCATCAAAAAATGTGCAAAAGAATCAAACAAGACAAAATTATGTGCTGCAATTGACATGAATGATGAGAGGGTGTTGCTTTGCTAAACATGATGCCATTGGTTGCTCCTCTACTACCGGAAAACTGTAATCCGCCGCCGCTGTAACCACCAAAACCACCGCCGCTACTGCCACCGGAAGAGGTCGAGTCTGAATTTGAACCTAATGTCGCACCACTGCATTGATTGCTCAGTTTAGGTTAGGGTTAGGGTTACATGGTTGATATTTTAGGGAAAAAAAAGAGTTTACCCGTTAGGGAGGAGAAGACCAGCGTTGAGGGTAATATGGTCAATAAACGTCGCTGACATCGGAGCCAAGCTTGAAGCCAAGGCGTATTGATTACTCGTTCCGTCGCCGGAGGGCACGAAGAAAGCTCCGTTTACCATTATGTCCCCTTCTGTTCTCCAATTCCACGTTTCCCATTCATTAGTAATTGTGTCCATTCGTTTTGTAACCTACACATGCATTTTGTCAAGACATGAAAAGTTATTATCTTCAACATTATATTGTATAGTGTTTACCTCTTTAGCATTATGATCTAAAGGCGCGATAAATCGGTTTCCTTGGCTATTAATAGTAGGACCGGCACTCCCTCCTATCGCGTACATTCCCCAAGTGTTGTAATCATTGTTCACCACATGGATGTATCCATGTCGACATCGCGGAAGCCGCTCTACGAGTTGCTCTCCAAACCTATTGAACGCCAACGTTACCTACATGCACATGACACAAACCGAGTTCCAGAAGCTTCAAGAGGCACGGAGAACACCCCGGCATTGTCTTAAAAAGGCCGGAATATTCTAGATCTCTCGGGAATTCTCTAGGCTTGCCAAGACTCGTAGAGAATTATCCGGATTTGTATAGAAGGCTTAAGCCTTATCCAACAAGAAGGATCCGGATCCCTCTAGGATTGTGTAAATCCGGATCCTTCCTAGCTAAGGAGGTGGCCAAGGCTATAAATAGGGAGGTCACCCCTCATTTGCAAACCATCCAAGCAAAGCTCTCTCTTGTAAAGTTCTCAAAGCAATACAAAGCTCTCTTTGCCCACAAAATCTCTAATTCCCTTAGCCATCGCTAGCAAGCGTTTCCGCAACAAGTCCCTCGAGTTAAGGCTTGACTTAGTCATTTGACAACGCCAACGACTAAGAGCCGCACGGTTGTGAGTTCGAGAATACTCAGCCCGTGTCAAGTGGTATCAGAGCCAATAACGTTCCAAGGAGAAGCGATGGCCGAAGTAGGTGTGTCCGGAATTGTCGACCCTAACGCCCAAGGCAAGAAGGGCAAGAAGGCTCCCAGGGACCCGTCAAGGGAACCATCGAAGGACATGATGGGAAGTTTTGAGGCCCGTTTAGAGAAGATGGAGCTTAAGTATGGCGAGATGGTAGACGCCGTCGAGGACGTCAAGGATGACATGGTCGCCCTCAAGGACGGGTTACATGGTGCCGTCAATGAAGCTCAAGGAGTTTTGTCTAAGCGGGAAGACATGTTGGAGGCAATGGTGGCGCAAATGCGGGAGGAGATGGAGGTGCTCAAGAAAGAGCTCGTGGCATGCAAGGCGGCCTTAGGGGCAGGCATGTTGGCGACCGCTCCCGTGCAGAAGATGGACGCACCAAAGCCTAAGGAGTTCAAGGGGAGCCGGTCGGCCAAGGACGTCGAGAACTTTCTTTGGGGCATGGATCAATACTTTCGTGTGGTGGGAATCACGGATGAAGAACGCAAGGTAAGTACCGCCTCACTATACCTTAGTGATGTTGCCTTGCTATGGTGGAGGCGTAGGACCAGTGAAAGGACCGGAGGTGTCCAAATCACTACTTGGGCCGAGTTTGAGGTAGAACTTAAAAAACAGTTCTACCCGACCTACGCCAACGACGAAGCGCGGGCTAAGCTTCGTCGACTCACGCAACGTGGCACCGTTCGTGAGTATGTTAAGGAGTTCTCGGAGGTAATGCTACAGATCTCCAACATGGGTGAAGAAGAAGCCCTCTTCACTTTCATGGATGGGCTAAAGCCTTGGGCCAAGCTTGAGCTACAACGCCGAAATGTCCAGACTCTAACCGAGGCAATGACGGTGGCCGACTCTTTGATCGAATTTAAGACTCAAGATCGCTCGGACTCCTCCCGGGACAAGGGAAAAAGTGGGGGAGACAAAGGTAGGGGCCGGCCACAACAGAGGAAGAGTGATGACGAGTCGTCTAAGGACTCGTCCAAGCCCAAGGAACGGTACACAAAGGCGGAGAAAGGCAAGCAGCCCATGGAAAGGAAGCCGATGCGATGCTACCTTTGTGACGGAGAGCATCGAATGAGAGATTGCCCCACCAGGAGCAAACTCAATGCCATGATGACACATGAGGACCCGCCCGAGGAGGAGAGTTTGAAACTCGGGGCCATGATGCTTAGTTCAGTAAAGACTAAGCGGTTCACCAACAAGAAGGGATTGATGTTCGTAGACGCCGTGGTGAGCGGAACGAAGCTAAGTGCGTTGGTGGACACCGGGGCATCGGACGTCTTCATGTCCGAAGGGACGGCTAAGAAGTTGGGGATCGAGGTCACCAAAAACAACGGATGGATCAAGACGGTGAACTCAAAGGAGGACCCAACCATGGGGGTGGCACGGGGAGTAGACATGACGCTGGGAGAGTGGACCGGCAAGACCACGATCGAGGTAATCCCGCTTGACGACTATGACTTAGTTATTGGCTTAGCCTTCCTCGATCGTATAAATGCTCTACTCGTGCCGTTCGCCAACTGCATATGTATCTTGGACCCCCAACAACGTTGCATAGTACCGGTCTATAGAGAGAAGGGGCCAAGCGCCAAGGTTGTCTCGGCAATCCAGCTCTCTAAGGGATTGAGAAGGGAGGAACCGACGTTCCTGGCGGCGCTTAAGCTGGATGAACAACCCCAGGGAGAAGATCCAACACCCCCGAAAATAAGCCAAGTGTTGGATGAGTTCAAGGATGTTATGCCGCCCGAGTTGCCCAAGAAATTGCCGCCAAAGAGGGAAGTTGATCATAAGATCGAGCTCATGACCGAGGCTCGGCCGCCCGCCCGAGCACCATACCGCATGTCTCCGCCGGAGCTAGAGGAGTTGCGGAGACAACTCAAGGAGTTGTTGGAAGCCGGCTACATCCGGCCCTCGAAGGCACCCTATGGGGCGCCCGTGTTATTTCAAAGGAAGCATGATGGAAGCCTTAGAATGTGCATTGATTATCGGGCACTCAACAAGCTCACCATCAAAAACAAGTACCCGATCCCACTCATAGCTGACTTGTTCGATAGGCTTGGGGAGGCAAGGTGGTTCACCAAGCTGGACTTAAGATCGGGCTACTATCAAGTGAGGATCGCGGAAGGGGACGAGGAGAAGACCGCGTGTGTCACGAGATATGGGTCATACGAGTTCCTAGTCATGCCGTTTGGACTAACGAACGCACCGGCAACGTTCTGCACGCTCATGAACAAGGTACTTCATCCCTTCCTTGATCATTTCGTGGTAGTATACTTGGACGATATTGTCATTTATAGCCGGAGTCTAGAGGAGCATAAGGAACATCTTCGACAAGTCTTCCAAGTACTGCGGGAGCATGAGCTTTATGTGAAAAAGGAGAAGTGTGCCTTTGCTCAAAAGGAAGTGCCGTTTCTAGGGCACATTGTCGGCAAGGGACGGATTCGCATGGACCCGGCCAAGATCAAAGCAATTGCCGATTGGGAGCCGCCGACAAAGGTCACTGAGCTTCGCTCATTCTTGGGGCTAGCCAACTATTACCGCCGCTTCATCCATGGCTACTCCCACATCACAACGCCTCTTACTAATATGCTCAAGAAGGGATCACCTTGGGTGTGGAGTACGGAATGCCAAGAGGCGTTTGACAAGCTAAAGAAGGCCATGACCGAGGAGCCGGTGCTCGCCTTGCCCGACTATGGAAAGCCGTTCGAAGTTCACACCGATGCCTCCGACTTTGCCATTGGGGGAGTATTGATGCAAGAGGGACACCCAGTCGCTTATGAAAGCCGGAAGCTAAATGACACCGAGCGGCGCTACACGGTGCAAGAGAAGGAGATGACCGCCATCGTCCACTGCCTAAGGACATGGCGCCACTATCTCTTAGGATCGAGATTCGTGGTTAAGACGGACAACGTGGCAACAAGTTACTTTCTCACCCAGAAAAAGCTAACGCCCAAGCAAGCGAGATGGCAAGACTTCCTCGCAGAATTTGACTACGAGTTGGAGTACAAACCGGGCAAAGCTAATGTGGTGGCTGATGCACTAAGTCGAAAAGCAGAGCTAGCTGCCATAAGTCGACCACAAGGGGCCATGGAAGATAAGATCAAGATTGGACTTGACCACGACCCGACAGCCCAGAACCTAATAGAGTTCATCAAGGCGGGAAAGACAAGGAGGTTCTGGGTCGAAGATGACTTGATCTACACCAAGGGGCAACGGCTATATGTGCCCCACTACGGAGGACTAAGGAGGGAAGTGATGCATGAATGCCATGACTCCAAATGGGCGGGTCACCCGGGAGTTCACCGCACCTTAGCCCTCATCGAGGAACGCTACTATTGGCCACAAATGCGGGACGATGTAGAAACTTATGTCAGGACTTGTCTTGTGTGCCAACAAGACAAAGTCGAGCAGAGGCAACCCGCGGGACTACTTGAACCTTTGCCAATACCGGAGCATCCTTGGCAAAGCGTCAGCATGGACTTCATCGTCGGGTTCCCAAAGGCTGAAAGCTACGGAAGCATCATGGTGGTCGTAGACAGATTTTCAAAGTATGCTACCTTCATGCCCGCAACAAAGGAGTGCCCGGCGGAAGAGGCGGCCAAGTTATTCATGAGGAATGTGGTCAAGTATTGGGGCTTGCCTCAATCGATCATCAGTGACAGGGACGGACGGTTCACGGGCAAGTTTTGGACGGAGTTATTCAAGATGCTCGGGTCCGACCTTAAGTTCACCACTGCTTTCCACCCCCAGACGGACGGACAGACCGAGAGGGCCAA
Source organism: Fagopyrum tataricum (assembly GCA_002319775.1). Taxonomy (NCBI): domain Eukaryota; kingdom Viridiplantae; phylum Streptophyta; class Magnoliopsida; order Caryophyllales; family Polygonaceae; genus Fagopyrum; species Fagopyrum tataricum. Next base: position 47,024,087 of record CM008283.1, read on the forward strand.
CTGTTTGCTCGAGGTATACTTGCGACACTATGTGAGCGCTTCCCAAAAGGATTGGCCCAAGCTCCTTGACGTCGCCCAGTTCTCCTACAACTTGCAGCGGAGCGAGTCAACGGGCAAGAGTCCGTTTGAGATTGTCATGGGCTTCCAACCGAGTACGCCGAGTACCATCGTTTCAGGCTACAAGGGACCGACACCAGCGGCGTACAAGTTTGCCAAAAGTTGGCAAGAGGAGTTGGACTTGACACAGGCATGCCTTGTCAAGGCCAACAAGCGGACGAAGAAGTGGGCGGACCAGCACCGACGGGACGTGCAATATCAAGTTGGAGACTTGGTCATGGTCAAGCTTCACTTCATCATGCGGCATACGGGACTACATAAGGCCTTGATCCGGCGATACGAGGGACCTTTCAGAGTTCTTAAGAGAATCGGCCGGACCGCTTATAAGTTAGAGTTGCCGCCCAAGTTCAAGATACATCCGGTCTTCCATGTGAGCATGCTCAAGCCATACCATGAAGACAAGGAAGACCAAGCAAGGGGACAAGCACAACGGGCACCAATGGGGGTCAAGACCTCATTTGACAAACAAGTAGAAGAAATCGTGTCCGATCGCGTGCAACGGGAACGATATCGACGGCCCAGATTGGAGTACTTGGTCCGGTGGAGAGGCTTACCCGACACCGAGATGTCGTGGGAACCAGCTGAATCTCTATGGCAATTCAGGGACAAAATCGAAGCATACGAGGCAACCGCAACGAGGACGTCGCGAGATTCAGTGGGGGAGAATGACACGAACCGAGTTCCAGAAGCTTCAAGAGGCACGGAGAACACCCCGGCATTGTCTTAAAAAGGCCGGAATATTCTAGATCTCTCGGGAATTCTCTAGGCTTGCCAAGACTCGTAGAGAATTATCCGGATTTGTATAGAAGGCTTAAGCCTTATCCAACAAGAAGGATCCGGATCCCTCTAGGATTGTGTAAATCCGGATCCTTCCTAGCTAAGGAGGTGGCCAAGGCTATAAATAGGGAGGTCACCCCTCATTTGCAAACCATCCAAGCAAAGCTCTCTCTTGTAAAGTTCTCAAAGCAATACAAAGCTCTCTTTGCCCACAAAATCTCTAATTCCCTTAGCCATCGCTAGCAAGCGTTTCCGCAACAAGTCCCTCGAGTTAAGGCTTGACTTAGTCATTTGACAACGCCAACGACTAAGAGCCGCACGGTTGTGAGTTCGAGAATACTCAGCCCGTGTCACACATACGTTGTAAGTTGTTGGTCGGACGCAAACTAGTACGTTTTAAAGAAGCTAGCTTTGTAATTGATATCTCACCTGCATCCTCTTGTCCTCAACGAAATCGTCGTTGTGTCCGAGCAATATAACCTTATCATGTTTTAAGAAGTAGTTGTTTGATATGGTGATGGCAGTTGAACCGACGGTGCAGTCGATAAGTCCGTCGGCACAGTTCGAAAGCGTACAATGATCGACCCATACATTCGCGGAGTTGAACACATGAATACCGTCGCCATCCGACTCAGCAGGAACACATCCGTACACATTGATGTTATGTATGATCACATTAGTCACTTGCTCCACGGATATGCACCCGCCACCCGTGATCCCGATACGGGCCCCACGCCCGTCAATGGTCGTGAAACTACTAACCATGAGTGGGCCCCGCAGCTTAATCACCATATCGCTCGCGAAAACCACCCATACCGGGCCGGGTTGGGACACAGCGTCCCGGAGCGTGCCCGGTTTTAGGGCTTTCGGGTCCGGGTCCGACGAGTCACTTACTACGTAAAACGGGCCGCCTTTTCCCCCGAGCGCCATCCGACCGAACCCGATTCCGCAATCGGCTAAACGTTGACGGTCGTTGGGCCAATTCGGGTCGCATCGCCAGCAATCGTCGATTGGGTTTCCGGTAAGGCAGGAGTTTTGTTGGTCCTTCTCTTGTGTTGATATCATTCGTCTTCTAGTTAGAGAAACATTTACTCTCCTGCGAGGCAAATTCTGCAAATTAGGTCAAGAAAAAAAAAACAGAGTATCGTTAATCAAACCGAAAGTGACGGAGTAATAAGCAAAACCTGTTCTTACCAGTTGACGTCTTGAGCAACAGCTTCAGGGTAAGGATGGTGATGTATAACACTGTGATTTATGTAAGCCATAGCCATTGATGGAACAAGGACGAAGCTAATAACTAACAGTACAAGAACAAAAAAGATTATCTTTTGTTGCGCCATTAATGAACAATTGAGAGCAAAATTCAACCACTTTTGTAGAATTGTGCTGGTTGCGCTGTTATTGACGTTATACCCTCAGATATATACAGCAAAGGGTAAACAGAACTATCCTATAATTTGTAATTACAAAGAAATTAGCCTACGTTAGAGAATTATATATGGATATATGCAATTACAATGATATATACTATCCTTTTCAGTCTAACGCAACACACGAAGATTAAATTTGGAACTGATGCAGATATATATAAGGACATAAAAAATAATCAGACATGGGCGTCGTTACTTTGTGTGCAGGCAAAATTTCCTTAACCAAACCCAAAAACAAAGCAATAAAACTATAGTTCTCTCACAAACCTTCATCAACAATCAATACCCACAGGCCACATCTCTGTCACTGTTTCTATGTATGAGATTGAAGATTTGGGTGTTGGTTTTTTTGTTTAGAGCAAAATTTTAGGGTTCATTTCATCCTGCCCTTTCAGTAACAAGTCTAGAATTTGTTTATTAAGCTTTATTTTGTGTTTGGAAGGTTAAATGAGGTAGACCTATCGGAATTTTCATAAATTCAGACTAGGTAACCGAAATTTCAAAAATCTGGACATGGGGCCGGAGTTTCAATTCGACCCGGATCACTGGTTTTTTCCGGGCGTGAATCGGGACTAGAATTTACCTTACACTCAGACCGAATCCGGTCATGGTGTAGACCGGTAAAAACCCAGTTTAATTTTACGGTCCAATTCAATTATGTACAACCCTCATTGAGAGGGTTTTTGTGAACCGAGATATTCGAAAAAAGCTTGGTTTGAACACGCTTACTTTCGAAACAAGTCGAATATAATCACATTTTAAGCCTATTTATACATGTCAAAGTACTCGTCGAGAGGGCTTTCATCCATGAAATACAGTAGGTCAATGATCGAGTTGATAACATATTTATAACTATCTTTATTTGAAAATTCTTAGGCTTTATAAACAAGCCAACAAAATACATAAACCTAATAATAAAACACAAGGGTTACAGACTTGCATGGGTTTCCATGAGTCTAAAGTGTAAATATCTCTCCCTTTCCCGTAATTTACTTCAAAGTAAGGATCGTGGATTAATTATGATCAATAATTTCAGTTTACGACCCCACAATTGATCCTAATCTCACCATTTGACCCAGTCAACGGGCTAATATTCCCCATCTTAATCATAGCACTAATAAAATCCGTAGCAAAAACCGAATACGCCGCGCTATAAAGCCTAACAAGCTGATCCTGGAACCCACCATTGAACAGCTCTTGATCCGAATGAAACAGCCCACGTTGACTCAACAAGTTCTGGTAGTACGCATTCCCGAACCGGTTCGGGCTAGTGTAGTCAATCGGGGCAAGGTTGTCGTCACCGGACCCAGCCGTGGAAGGACATGTGGCCTGACGGGCCGCGGCAAACGCCGAGTCGATGTTGGTGTCATTGTAAATGCGGGCTCGGAAAGTGGTGCATCGAGCTTGTCCGATTGTGTGGGCCCCGGATAAAGCGGTCATGTCGCGGGCCGATAAGCCCTTGTTGGCGAACATCGTGATGAGGGTTGTGAGGTTCGCGAATGGCGGTGGAAGGTCGGTGTTGGCGGTGCTCTGGCTTGCGGTGGTGGCGTCACGGCGGCCTAGTGGTACGGACCATGATGGGCCTCCAAGCTGTTAAAAAAGGTTTTCGTTAAAATGAAATCTTGCATGCATGCAAATGCAAATGAGACGTAATTTTACCCTTACACATATTTGATATTAAAAAGGGTTAATTAGTAAAAAATTAACCTGCAACTTGCAGGATCGGTCGATCATTATTTAATTGAGCAGTGTGCGTACATGTGACTGTGGAGCAGGTTTGTTAATTTATATCTACCAACTAACAACTTAATTAATGCTTAATAGTATATCATCGCATGTGATATCAGTATATATGACAAAGTTAGTGGTCCAAAAGCATTGTAAAGTAATTTCATTATTTATATAATTAATTAGAATTCTTACAAAATTATTTTAAGTAGAAAATAATTCTACATATGTGTGCGAATATTTATATATATAATGTTATTTTTATAAGGATTAATTTTATTTAATAAAAATTAGAAAAAATCTGAAGATTATTTATATAAATGATATTTATCATTTAAAAGTATTTACATATAAAAATCAATCTTTATAGGATTTTCTGGTCCGGAGTTTATTTTTTAAAATTTTTGGATGATATCATGAGTTTTATAACTTTTTCAAATTTACCTTTCTAACCTATAAGCTAATATTTTGAGAATCAAAAAAATTCTTATTTACTCAATTATGAATGTATAGAACTTTATGGATGAATTTTATCCTCTCTCACATTGTTAATAAATGTTAATTTATTAACAATAGAAATGTATAATTCGAAAAATTGTATCTAAAGTTTAAAAACACTATTTAAAAATTAAAATAAAATCGGATATAATTCGAACAAGTTTAAAGTACAATAACATCATTCGGTAGGTACCTAGCATTAGTTTTTAAAAATAATTCATTTAAAATTTAAGAAAATATACCTAGGATAAAATTCAATTTTTTATTATTTAATTTTATGAATACTTTGCAATTGAATTGTCAAATAATAATTCTATAATCTTTAAAATGTACGAAAAGTCAAATTAGCTAATCATAAATATAGGATTATAACATTGAATATGTATATATATGTACGGATATGCCTCATGTGTATAAATATACGATGAAGTATTGTGATTTCTATAAATGTAAGTTGCTCACCAAAAAGGTACCATCACGAGCAGCAAGAGCAAGGATATCAGCACAAGAGACAGTAGCACTGCAAGCAGCTTCGACGTTGGCTTTAATGGCGTCGATCACTTCATACCCTCTCGCTGAACCCTTATTAGGCCTTGCATTCTGCTCCCCTGTAAATGTCGCGGTATCGTCGAGAAGTATCGATCCATCGCAACCCTAAATCAACACCAACAAACCCAATATGAAACACACACAAAATACACATATATATGATGGAAAATGTAAGTATATTGGGGTTTTGGATTCGATAAATACGTTAACGAAGCAGTCGTGGAAGAAGAGACGGAGAACTGAGGCGCCCATACGAGGCTCGTTGCGAACAGCTTGGATCATGGTGGTGCGGACGATGGATTGGAGTTGTGGGCATGTTCGGGCGTAGAAAAATGGCGAGAGTTGTGCATTGCCGGAGTTTATGAAGAGTGTAAGGGCGTATAGTATTGTGAGTATGCTCATGATTGATTGGCTTGTGGATGCCATGAAGTCAAAAGTGGAATGTGAGAGAGATGGTTTAAGTTTGTGTGATTGAAATGGTGAGGAGAAATGAAGTATTTATAGCAAGAAAGCAAAGAGAGTAGCTAGTTGGCTAACTGTGGAATGATGTAGACGTGCATGGTCGAGGTTCCGTCGGCGTACTTGCTTTGATCCAAGCATTGTATAGGTCAAACTCACCGTTTTGTGCTTATCTGAAAGAAAACGATAAGTTGTGATAAAGTTGACTCATTAGCTTCTGACTAATACATTATTTATTTTTATATATATATATATATATGAATAGGGTTGTAAGTAAGTCGGAGTATGGGTAGATTAACCGAGTCGAGTTTTTTTATTTATTAAATGTTCTCTTAATATATATATATATATATATATATATATATATATATATATATTCATACCTTTTGTCATCCGAACTCGTACTTATACGAAATAGCTTACATAGTAACACAATTCATTGAAAACATTGTATTACTAGAAAATTTCAACGTGTCACATATAACATAAAACACGTTCAAACATATAAGTCTAGTGAAATTTCATCTTAAAATTAATTGGTTATAGAAGGAGTTTATCGACCTTACTGATTTAAATTAAATTTACGTTAGAGACCTATTTAAAATCACTATAAACAAATATGTTAGACTTTTGGTTTTAACATTATATATATATATATATATATATATATATATATATATATATATTCAACCGAATTTGAATCATAATATACGGATTTTTATCCCGAATTCACGGGAACTCGTGGATCACCTTAAAACAATACAAACAAGTATATAAGATTTATAGAGTTTTGGTTTAACCTAACATATAAAAAAATATAATTAAGATAGATGATTATCATACGTTTGATGAATTACGGCACATAATTACCCGAATTCAAACCGCATTTTAACTTACTAGTTTTATCCATTTTTTTAGGGCGGATTTGCGGGAACTGGCGGAATTTGGAGGAAGTGGATGGACATATAGGACCGGGATAAAAGATGATGTAGTGAAGCAAGGAGAGTAAGTAGACATGTCAAAGTTTGCTGCTGTGTGACGCGTATAGACTTTGTCATGTATAGAGCGACGACTTGTCCAAGTTGACCGATTGATATCATAATATCGCTATCACTAGTTTAATTAAGGATATGGTTTGCCGGTGATGATTACAATAATGATTAGTATATAGTAAAAAAGAAGAAGATATTTTTCGAATCGAAACTAAATTCGATTTTGCTTCTCTTAGATTCAATAGAAAGTAGCTACACTAAGATTTTGTATTTGACTATTGATCGCAACCTTCCTTAATTGGCGCTATTTGCTTTGAATTTCTTAGTACATAGAGATGATCTAAGTTGGTAATACTTCTTAACTTTCTTACATTGTATAATATTATAAATCATTTTAAAACTTACATTACTTTGCCAGTCCGGAGGTCCGGTAGAAAGATTAGGGTCGTGATAGGAGTCGAACGAGCTGAGTTTTGGTTGATTATGTTTGGTTCGTTTATAGATGAGTTAAGCATGGGTCCATAGAATTGTTATGTGGGACCGGTTATTCAGGATTCAGTTCGGGTTCATTTATTTTCTAACGATGTAAATATGAACAAATTTAAAAGTTCATATAAAATTTAGGTTCAACTCGTTTATAAATGAGTTGAGCATCTCAAAGTTCGGTTGTTTAGCTAAAATAATACTATAGGGACCGTTATATTAGCTGAGTTACTCGTACTCGGCTAAGAAAAAGTTCAGCTTGAGCTAATCCACTTTCTATACAAGTCGAATATGAACATATTTTAAAGTTCGTTTAAAATTTATGTTCGACTTGTTTATAAAATGGGTTAAACTTCGGCTCATATAATATGCTTACATACAGGCTAGGTAGCAAAATCATTAAGATGGTAGTTTGGAGGTCATGACATCTCGCATCAAAATGATAATCAAATTAAGATCAAGTTTTTCTTATTATTGAGGATAAGATCAAGTTGGTCGTATATTTTTGTTTTTGTTCATCTATTGAATTTTAAAGTATTTTTATTGCAAAAATGTGAAATCATTACATGAAAAATAATTTATTATGGCAACAATATTTTTTCAAAATTAATATTTTAGAATGATATAGAATATGAATACTGCAACCGATAGAATGTGAATGAGTTTAAATATTTATGGATAATTAATTTGGGTTTCGGAGGGCATGGTTATGAGAAGGGAATCGGTGAGAGATTGGATGAAGGTTTGGAAGGAGAAGGAGGTCGAGTCGGTCTATTTTTGGTGGGGTTCGGATCAAGTTGATTTGGTGGCTCAAGAGGTGTCGGGTCGGGTCGAGCTACCGGATAAGGTTGTTTGGGTTGGTGAGGTGCACGGGGAAGATGAGTGGCATGCATGTAGACAATAGTACGTGGGTGGAACACACTGGAGGTTCCACGGGTGGCTGTACGTTCTAGTGGTGACAAAGGTGGTAGGGGTCTTGTCGGATGAGATGCAACGACCGGTGGAGAGGACGGCGTGGGGAGAAGGTGAATCGTGATATTGGGTCGTCCGATGGAGAGGTGGACTTAGTTGTAGAGGAGAAGGGAAGGAAAGGATGTCTCGTCAAAAGTGACATGACGAGAAATGATTAGGCGCTTAGTGCTGAGGTCAATACACAAGTATCCCTAGTGCTCGGTGGGATAACCAAGAAGGACACATGGAAGTGAACGAGGTTGAAGTTTATTTTTAGTTGTCGAAACTTGATTGGGATAACAAAGACACCCGAATATTTTGAGGTGGTGGTAGGTCGGAGTGGTGTTGTAGAGTCTTGAGTTGGTGAGCAGCTTGATAGAGCTGTGGTGGGTAAGATATTAAGGAGATACGTGGTAAGATGGAGGGCGTAAGGCCAAAATTGGGACAACATGGACGAGTGAAAAGTACGGATCGAACCATGTTGGTGATAGTTCGAATGACTCGTTCAACCTTCCCATTTTGTTGAGAGGTGTATGGGCATGATAAGTGAAATGTTATACTATTTGAACGGAAAGAGGAACAAAAATCCCTATTGTCAAATTTACGACCATTATCGCTTTTAAAATATTTAATTTTGCGGTGAAATTGAGTTTGGACAAAAGCATGAAATTTTGTGAAGTGGCCAAATACTTGTGATTTGTATTTGATCGGAAACACCCAAAGGAATGCTTATAGTCATCAAGAAACAAAAGGTAATAGCGAAAACCATCATTGCTAGTAACGGATGACGTCGACAAGTCACTATGGTTAATGTCAAAAGGCGAAAGCGTAGAATTGGAAGAGCGATAAAATGCTAGGATATTTTCCTAATTGACAAGAATGACAAAGACCGAGTCGAGACCCTTTATTGCATGAAATAGGAGACATAGTCCTAAGTAAATTTAAAGTAGAAGACGCGGGATGACCAAGATGAGCATGTCATAGATTGAATGTAGAGGGTAACAGATGGAGTAGGCTTGGATGAGGCCGGTAACACCGGGTAGAGTTCACCAAAACTATTAGATCTAATCAATTTGGGTAAATTGTATATAGAATATTAACTCAAATTAATTTTCCATAATTCTATAAACACATTCATATTCTATCGGTTACAATTGACCCAAATTAACTAGTCAAAAATATATAAACCATTCATATTCTGTCAATTACAATTGACCCAAATTAATTAGTCATAAATATATAAACTCATTCATTTTCTATCATAAAAACTTAATATATATACGCTTACCGTAAGGTTTCAGGTTCGACGAAGTTTATGATAAGTTCTATGAGTGAAGTTAAGAGAATGAAAATGCGTACTTGTACTTGATAAAACTCCTCGATGCTATGCTCCATTTATGTTACGAGACTCAAACTTCTCTTGACTTTTCTACTTATCTTCGGATATTTTTATCTTTTCTGTTTTGATCGATTTTTAAAATCAATTATTAAATGAACTCTCCTCATCCTCGTACATTTGTATCTAAAGAGGATTAATTGCAAAGTATAGTCTAGTCTTATAGCAATTAATTCCTTCATGTTGATGCACATGTTTCAAGTTTTTCTTCAACCTTCACTAAGAACCTATTAGCATTGTCCAAGGTGTAGGTCAATGTTATAATTGTGCATAAGCATTTTTGTATCTTTAAATTTTGTCACTTTATTATCTCATTTTAATTGTGACATTAAAAGGTCTTTGACAACCATGGTGTAAGATTTTGGAGTTTGAAAATTAAAAGGGTAATATCAACCTAATGTGTGTTCGAGTTTTTTTTTATGTCTTTTATCATTTTTTTTTTCCTTGTAACGTTAGATATCATAATATCTTGAGTACTAGTATCGACTATGTCCTTAAACTTTTTTATCATCAACAAAGAGTATTTAGAATAACGAAGAATTTTAATATGTCTTTTTTTTTTTATCAAAAAAGAAAAGAAAAGAAAAAAATATACAACTGAATTGCATTTATCATTTTATATCAAGTAATAACTCTTGAATTAATTATCTCGAAAAAAGTCATTTGATATTTCTACGTCCAAGCCTATAAACTTGGACGTTCGACACTTCTATGTCCTAAAGGTTGGACATTCGACCCTTTTACGTCCAAGGTTGAATCAAATATTGTAGCTATTGTATTTGTATCAACCTTGGTTCATTCCAAACATTGTGATATATTTGAAATACATAAATATGTAATAGTAGTATAACTCTACCAAGATGTAAAGTTATGATTGTCATTTGGTAGAGTCATTTCCGATATTATGTCATATGCCTTACAAAAAGTTGTTAGACTATAAAATCATTGTTCAAATTGTATTAAAAAAAAATCTTAAATTTGTGTTAGAAGAAACTATTCTACTATTTTCTCTCGGTTTTCTAATATATCGATATATATTTTTATTCAGCAAAGAAACTACACAAATCATGTGTAGTTTGTTTTTTTGTTATGGGTCATAACTACATGTTCTTCTTAGGTGTATAGTTAAAATAGAGTTCGAGTCATAAAAAGCCAATGATTTTTTGGGTTTTTTTTCACTGCCCTACACATATACAATCCCAATAGAATTAATCTAGTAGTTGATTATCTCTTCGAGGTTCACTCGTAGCTACTTCAACTTTGAGTTCGATCAAACGCTTAACTAACTTCGACGCCGGGGACAAAGTACGTACACTGACTTCAATTTCAAGACCCAAACAATTAGTTCAACTAAAAAATTCCGAAAACATCAGTTCATGTCAGCTCCGACTATACCCCTCAAACACATGGTTACAAGTTTATAACCTGATAAATAAAATAAAAACCGAAATTACGCATGCAACCTTCATCATGCAACCTTCATCATTATGGTGTAAAAAATAAAAAATAAAAAAATCGACCGTTATCGTTATCCCATATTATTTTCTTTCTTTTTCTTTTTTTGTTGTATGAAAAAGATCGAAAGCGATTACTTGATTGGGTTACCACGAGATTAGGGTGGTATGATACACACAAGTCAATGTAATATCAATGTCTAAGTGGAAACTTTGACATCTTAAGCACTGTTAAGATGGAGCCACTTCTTTACCAACTTGCAATTTCTCAATCAAACAACACCCAACTGCTTCATTAATGAATTCATCGATTTAATTTACTCTTCTAATTAGATACTCACCTTCTTTAAAAGTTAAATTTAAAATTGTGAAAGAGATTTTGGTAGATACTTACCTTTCGTTTCTTAAAAGTTAGAGATGATTTACAGAAATAATATCTTTTATATTGGAAATAATCTATATTGTATTGATTTTTTAAATGATTTAAAATAACATTTGATTAAGATAATTTATATTATCTTTTAATTGATAAACTAATCCGTAATTAGTGATTTAGTAGGGTGTGTAGGTGTTACTTGCAAGCTATAGCATGCAAAAAAGTCCAAATACTCTCAACCGGCTTCTTGATATTGACTCAGACGTTTCCTCTAAGCTCGAGTGATCGAAGCAATTGAGCTAGCTCCAGCTTTCACGATAACGAAGACTTTTTTTTTTTGGAGGAAGGAGTTTCAGCGGTTTTCGCATCATCAAATCACGCTTTTTATTCATAAAATATACGAGCCGAGTAGTATTCATTCGAAGGATAGTCCGATTCCTTACATATTAGACATAGTATTCACTATATATTTAGAAGGGTCAAACAATACATTGAGAACAAGGGAAAAATTGAAAGCCAAAAAAAAGAAAGTAAATCCGCGACAAAGTTCATCTCACGTATGCATGGAGCTGGATAGTCCAGCTCCTTTTTCTAATAGTCTTGACACCTAAGTACCAGTCTAGCAAGCGGGTGACCTCAATTGATGTCTTTTAACAGAAGAATGGTTACCAATTTTGAATCTGTTTCTAGATCCACAGATTGATAACCACAATCCCAAGCAATCATAAGCCCGTACAATGCTCCCCACAATTCCACCATGGGTACAATGCAAAGCCATATACTACGACAAAACCACGTTGTCACTCGCCTGCATGATTCCTAAAGATACCTTCCGCAATAGTGACCCCATTTTCGATCGCTTATAACCGCTTCGTCCGTTTTGATCTTCATCGTCGTATTAGTAGAAGGAAACCATCATTTAATATAAATAATAGTCTAGTACTTGGGAGAGAAAGACGCCAACTTCTTCTTCCAAGTTATATTATAATCCTCTGATTAGTATTTCTCCACTTCCTGGTTCACTCAAGTCCGGCTGCAAAAACATTTCGCCACAGGCAAATATTATCAAAAAAAAAATCAAGGAAGAGATGTTATGTAACACCCCAAATCCGTAGGACTCGGAGTGCTATTGGGCTAGGATCTCACAATCGATCCTGACCCTAGCTTGACAACAACTTCACTGAATCTTACAACAAGGCACCGATAGATTAAAACAAAACATAAAACTGATGTAGATATATACTGATCAAAAGGTAATACATAGTACTGCTGAGTACAAAAGTCAAAACACAACTCCGTACAACATAAATAACCCGAAACCCCGATATCGTCCCTGTGTACGGAACCCTCAGCAGATCAGCCCTCCGGATCACTCTGCAGTTCTCCTAACCTGCAAAGGATCTACAACACGGTATAAAACCGTTAGGTAACCATACACAAATATAAGATAGGCAAGAGCACAACCACACATCATATAAACGATAACACATCAACATGATATCACACATTTACCCGGTTTATTATCTTTATAACGTTAAGCACGCAAGAGTATATAAATCAGTATATGAAAATAGGTGACACGAGGAATATAATCCTCGCCTCTGCGTGCAATAGCTAGCTGGAGTGGTATCAACACACCTTCCCATATACCGTAAGGAGTGGTATCAGTACCTTTCCCGTATACCAAGTCTAACTAGCGTACAGAGAACTTCCCAGACTCCACTACGGGATGAAAGGGTAAGTTGTCACAGCCACTACAATGGGCGGTCAATATAACATAGATCAGTAATGAATCATATCGCATGCTAATAAGCACATAACACACGCCACTCAAGCACACATCCAATATAAGGACGGTAGCTAAGTAAGTCCTATGGACTTACCTCAATCTCAGAAGTATCTCGCTACGAACAATTCCCAGAAACGTTCACTCCAACTGGAGGACAACACATCCTATACAAGGCACATATATATATATATATATATCACAATCCTATCACACACAAAGGGTCACACCTAGACCCAAGGGATCCATAAGGGATCAATACCAACTCGTAACCTCAAGGCCATAACCGGCATATCTATATCATACTCGTCATAAACCGATACCTAGCATGATACTAGTTCCCTCATACTAGAAAGGAAAGGAACTACCTAACTGTAAGTAGTCCCGGGACAAGACGCACCCGCGTGAACTAAGGTCGCAGGGGCGGAAAAGATCACCCGCGGGCGCGGCAGGTAGAAGCCGCAGGGGCGGTGACACGGAACGCAGGCAAGCGCAGGTACGCCGCTAGCACGATGCAGGCATTGTGGCACGGTAGCCGCGGGGGCGGTGACTCTTGGCCGCGGGGGCGGTGACAGTGCAGAATGACACTTCGCGGCTTCTCTTTAGCTCTTCACGTGATCAATTCTCGTTTACTCTCTTCTATAGTCACACACATGCATCAACATATACCATCAAACGTCACCCTATGAACAATTCATCTACTCCTAAGCTAAGAAGGAAGAAAAAGAAAGAAAGGAAGGAAGGAGAAGCAAGAAGCTCACCTCCACAACTGTAGTCAACCAAGGAAGAACAGAACTAACTCTTAGCTGGCCTCTGCAGCTCATCAAACATGCACCCAACCTTCAGCAACACAAAACCACACCCAAAACCTTATCAAACTCCAAAACTCTCAAGCAAGATCCAAAGGAAGAGATGAAGAAGCAAGAAGGACGTAATGAGGGCTGGAGTGGAATGAGAAGTGAAATGGAACCCTTGCTCAGCAAGGTAAGACGGAAGGGAATGGGTAAAGCACAAGTCAAAGGGTCAACAAAACCGGCTGCAACCGCCGTAAACCGCAGGAGCGGATCACAGGGCCGCGGGAGCGGGAAGCCGCAGGGGCGGCCAACATGCCCGCGGGTGCGGAAAAGCCAATCTCGGCCCAAAGAAACATTCGGCTATGGTCCGATATCAGTCCGAAAGAATAGGGGTCTCACATCTCACCCCCCTAAAAACAAGTTTCGTCCCGAAACTTGCAAGATCTTGAAACCACTCGGACTCAGAAGCCGAGGTAACACTCTCTATAACCTCAAACATAAGTATGGAGGAAATCATCAACTCCAGCAGCAACTATACTATCCAAGGCCTAGAGGAAAACCATCTCTAGCCAAATCATAAACATATTACAAGGCATAGAGGAAGCACATCTCTAGCCGTATCATAATCATAACAAAAAGGCATGGAGGAAGAACATCTCCAGCACTACTATGTCCATCAAAATAGCATGGAGGAAAGAACCATCTCCAGCTAAATCCTAAACGTATCACAATAGCATGGAGGAAAGAACCATCTTCAGCTATAAACAAAAAATCATACTAGCATAACAAGATCTAATAAGATCATAATCACCACAAAGCTAGCATGAAATAAACACATCATAGCATATAAGCATATAAGCAGATAAGACTCACCAAGCTAGCACTAAGATCTACTTGGTGATCCTACTGGTGCACCTATCTCGGCATAGAACTCCGGATAGTTCCTCTGGATACTATCCTCAGTCTCCCATGTAGCCTCCTCGGGTCCTCGTCTTGACCACTGTATCCTCAACATAGGAATGTCCTTCGAACGCAGACGTCTCATACCTCGCTCTAGGACTGCAATAGGATGCTCAACAAAAGTGTGGTCCGGCTCAACCACCAAATCCTCATAACTCACGATGTGTCTCGGATCTGGTATATACTCCCTCAGCTGAGACACGTGAAACACAGGGTGAACACCCTCTAATCTCGGAGGCAAGGCTAATCTGTAAGTTGCGCTCCCAACCCGATCTAGAATTTCGAACGGTCCGACATATTGGGGACTCAACTTTCCCTTAATGCCAAAACGCCTAACACCTCGTGTCGGGGACACTCTCAGCCACACATGGGCTCCAACCCTGAACTCTAGAGGTCTACGCCTCCTGTCAGCATAAGACTTCTGACGGCTCTGCGCAGTCAACATACGCTCTCTGATCAATGCTACTCGAGCCATATCATCCTGAATCTGATCAGGTGCTAAACCACTGACACTGCTCTGCTCATCCCAGCATAACGGGGTACGACATCTCTGTCCATACAATGCCTCATATGAGGCCATCCCAATAGATGCATGTCAGCTGTTGTTGTAGGAGAACTCAACAAGTGGGAGATGATCCGTCCACACCTGTCCCCAATCCAACACACAAGCTCGCAACATATCCTCTAGGGTCTGAATGGTCCTCTCTGACTGACCATCTGTCTGAGGGTGGAACGCAGTCGTGAAGTGTAAACTCATCCCCAAAACAGTCTGAATCTGCTGCCAAGATCTCGAGGTAAATCGCCCATCTCTGTCTGAGACGATCGTCCTCGGTACACCATGGAATCTCACTATCTGCCTAGTGTACTCCTCAGCTAATCTGCTCACCGGCCACGTCTCCCTGATAGGAATGAAACGTGCCGTCTTCGTCAATCTGTCTACTATGACCCAGATGACATCAAAACTCCGGCTCAGTCTCAGTCCGGTCACAAAATCCATGGTGACGTCCTCCCACTTCCTCTGTGGAACAGGAAGGGGATGGAGCTCACCTCCAGGTCGGAAATGCTCGAGCTTGACCTGCTGGCAGGTCGCACATTGAGCTACAAATCTGGCTACATCGGGCTTCATCCCTCCCACAAATATATACGTCTCAAGTCCTGATACATCTTACTCGTACCTGGATGTACAGAGTAAGATGTACAGTGAGCCTCCTGTAAAATCCTCTGCCTCAGCTCTGTATCAGCAGGTACACAGACGCGACCGCGGCGCCTCAAAACTCCATCTGCTCCAAGCAGGAACTGTGGTGCTTCATCCCGAGACATCCTCTCTCTGATCCTCTGTAAAGTCGGGCAGGTCTCCTGTTTCTGTCAGATCTCATCCAACAGATCAGGAAAAACCTCTAAAGTACGCAGCTGGGCATCCTCATCAGGAAACTGGATGTCCAACTCTAACCAGATCAGATCTCTCTGCAACTGATGATGAACTGTCAGCCTCGCAATCGCCTGCTCTCGAGGCGTCTTGCTTCTCAGGGTGTCGGCGACAACGTTCGCCTTCCCCGGGTGGTACAGGATCTCTAGATCAAAATCCTTGATCAACTCGAGCCACCTACGCTGGCGGTTATTCAATTCCCGCTGCGTGAAAATGTACTTCAGACTCTTATGGTCTGTGAAGATCTGACATGTAGCACCATACAGGTAATGTCTCCAAATCTTCAGTGCATGAACTACCGCCGCCAACTCCATATCATGAGTCGGGTAGTTCTCCTCATACGTCTTCAACTGTCGAGACGCATAAGCAATAACTCTGCCTCGCTGCATCAAAACACATCCCAAGCCTAGCTTGGAGGCATCACTGTAAACCACAAAATCCTTAGTACCCTCTGGCTGTGCCAAAATAGGAGCAGAAGTCAAACGCCTCTTCAACTCCTCAAAACTCTTCTTGCACTAATCAGACCACACAAATCTGGTAGTCTTCCTCAGCAAACTCGTCAGTGGACGGGTAATCACAGAAAAACCCTCCACGAAGCGTCTGTAATAACCGGCTAGGCCAAGGAAACTACGTACTTCCTTGACGTTTGTCGGTGTCGTCCAAGCTGCTACTGCCTCAATCTTCGCTGGATCCACCTTGATCCCCTCAGCTGATACTATATGACCAAGGAATGCTACCTCTGGCATCCAGAACTCACACTTAGAGAACTTAGCATAAAGTTCTTTATCCCTCAAAACCTGCAATACAGTCCTCAGATGTCCTGCATGCTCCTCTCCACTGCGATAGTATACCAGAATGTCATCAATGAAGACCACTACAAACTGATCCAGGAAGTCGATGAAGATACTGTTCATCAACTCCATAAAGACGGCTGGGGCATTCGTAAGCCCAAATGGCATCACTACAAACTCGTAGTGGCCATATCTGGTCCGGAATGCTGTCCTATGCACATCTTGCTCCCTCACCCTCAGTTGGTGATACTTGGAACGTAGGTCAATCCTGGAGAACACAGTAGCTCCCTGTAACTGATCTAACAAATCATCAATGCGCAGCAGTGGATAATTTTCTTGATGGTCACCTTGTTCAACTCTCTGTAGTCCATGCATAACCTCAGTGATCCGTCCTTCTTCCGTACGAAGAGGACATGTGCTCCCCAAGGGGACACGCTAGGGCGAATGAAGCCCTTCTCAGCCAACTCCTCGAGTTGCTTCTTCAGCTCCAGCATCTCGACGGGTGCCATCCGGTATGGGGCCTTCGAGATGGGTCTCGTACCAGGCTCCAACTCGATACTGAAATCCACACTCCTCTGAGGCGGCAAATTGGACGGCTTAGCAAAAACATCTGTATATTCACAAACAACTGGGATATCCTCTAACACTTGACTCTCCCCCTCCTTCATGGCATAACACCAGAAGCCTCGCAACCCTGTGCACTCAATCTAGCTTCCCGTATGGCGCTGATAACTGTACATGTCTTTCCAAGGTCCCAACCTCGGAAAACCTCTATCTGGCCTAACTCGGTAGAGAGGGTAACAGTCCTCCTACCTACATCTAAGACTGCAGAGTGTCTATCCATCCAGTCCATACCTAGAATGACTTCTTCATGCTCTAATGGCATGACAAAGAAGTCAACTAGTAACACACGGGTCCCTACAGAAATGGGACAACCGTGAATCTCACGGGTACCTCTGACCCTACCACCATCGGGTAACCCTATAATAAAGGGCATCCCCTCAACTGTATCTAACCCAAGACGCTCTACACAGGCATCATAAATAAAAGAGTGCGTAGCACCAATATCAAATAAAACTCTAACAGGTAAACCATGAATCAGAATGGTACCTGTAGCGGTAGGTGCAGCTAGCTCCTCTGCACTCCTCAGCTCAAAAACACGACCCTGTGGGCCTCTGGTATCAGTGGTGCCCCCACCACGACCTCTGCCTCTACTCGGCCCAGGAGCAGATCCCTGAGTCGTAGGGCGATCTGGGACTCTCTGCTGTCCCTGAGTCTGCTGCTGCTGAGGTGGCCTTTGCCCACCTCCCGCTGCACTAGCAGGAGAAGAACCCTGCTGAGATGAAGCTCCGCCCTGACGGCAATAAACAGCTCGGTGACCTTGCCTACCACAGTTGTAGCAAGTCACCAATGGCATCGTACACTCTGGCCTCATATGCCCTGGATCTCCACAGTTAAAGCACTAACGTCCCTTCTCTGCAACCGGCGCAGATGAAGGCTGACTCTGGCGTCTCTGACCACGCCAACCACTAGCAGAACCACCAGTACCACTGGTCTTCCCTGTATGTTGTCTCTTCTCAGACCCTCCGGTCTGAGAAGCTCTCCTCTCTCCAGCTCGCTCCCTCTCATAATCGGAAGCTCTGTCCTGATAATCTGTGAGAGTCTCACAATGAAATCCCGCCATGTAGGTCCGGGTAGTATCCCTCAGTCGTCGGGAAAAGAGATAAGCGTGCTGGTCTGTAGCAGGTGCAGCTGGTCCCAGTAATGTCAGCTCCTCCTGAAACCTCCTGATGGCCTCAAAGACTGGTACATCCTCGAACCCAGCCTCCACAAAATCTCGCAGTTTCTCCCTCCTCTGAGAGGCAGGCAGAAACGCTCTCTAATCATCGTCTTCATCTGATCATAACTAGTAACCTGACCCCGTACTGATCTCCACCAGTGTTGTGCCAAGTCCCGAAATAAGGTCTGAACCAGCTCAATCTGTCTGTCAGCTGGACATCGAATAGACTCTAGAGCTGAGTCTACATGCCCGATCTAGAGCTCAACCTCCAACCCCACCTTCCCAGTGAAAGGGGGTACACCCATCTGATGGAATGCCTTCAACCAGGTATCCGGTCTAGGCCCTCTATGCTCCTCTGGTGCTCTGGTAATCTCAGCAACAGGTACCTGTACAACTGGTACCTGAGTAACAGTGTGAGACCTCTCAGATGGTCCCTCTTGTGCCTGTAAGTCTGGGGCACGCCTACCAGCTCTGGCAACCTCCTCTACTCGTCTAATATAAGCATGAAACTCTGACCTACCCATAGAGACGCGATTAGAATCACCAGACTGGGCTCTTTGTGCCCCCTGTCTCTCAGCTGCTCCGTTCCCAGTCTCAAGAACGGCGCTCTCAGCAACCTCCTCATGTAACTCTCTCGCATGTGAACCGTCAGCAGGAGTCCTACCCCGTCCTCTACCTAGAGGGAGTCTACCTCTACCTCGTCTTGTTGCAGGTAAGGCTCTAGTCTGAACCATCTGCAGAAGACGTAAACCTATCTAGAAGGCTATATATATGCCATATGTATAGATATATAACAGATCAATCACAACAGAATATCTATATATATCTATACTGTCGAGATCTTCAGAGGGGCGATGGTTCACGTACACGATATCCCAAAACATTTGTACTCATTTCAAAACCAAAACCTTTTGGAAAGTCAGACCCCTTTTGGGTTCTGTTTATTTGTCTATTCGAACTTTATTGCAGATTACTAGTGCCATTGTTGTCAACCTGGGCCCTGATACCAACTTTGTAACACCCCAAATCCGTAGGACTCGGAGTGCTACTAGGCTAGGATCTCACAATGGATCCTGACCCTAGCCTAACAACTTCACTGAATCTTACAACAAGGCACCAATAGATTAAAACAAAACATAAAACTGATGTATATATATATATATACTGATCAAAAGGTAATACATAGTACTGCTGAGTACAAAAGTCAAAACACAACTCCGTACAACATAAATAACCCGAAACCCCGATATCGTCCTTGTGTACGGAACCCTCAACAGATCACCCCTCCGGATCACTCTGTAGTTCTCCTAACCTGCAAAGGATCTACAACACGGTATAAAACCGTTAGCTAACCATACACAAATATAAGATAGGAAAGAGCACAACCACACATCATATAAACGATAACACATCAACATGATATCACACATTTACCCGGTTTATTATCTTTATAACGTTAAGCACGCAAGAGTATATAAATCAGTATATGAAAATAGGTGACACGAGGAATATAATCCTCGCCTCTGCGTGCAATAGCTAGCTGGAGTGGTATCAACGCACCTTCCCATATACCGTAAGGAGTGGTATCAGTACCTTTCCCGTATACCAAGTCTAACTAGCGTACAGAGAACTTCCCAGACTCCACTATGGGATGAAAGGGTAAGTTGTCACAGCCACTACAATGGGCGGTCAATATAACATAGATCAGTAATGAATCATATCGCATGCTAATAAGCACATAACACACGCCACTCAAGCACACATCCAATATAAGGACGGTAGCTAAGTAAGTCCTATGGACTTACCTCAATCTCAGAAGTATCTCGCTACGAACAATTCCCAGAAACGTTCACTCCAACTGGAGGACAACACATCCTATACAAGGCACATATATATATATATATATATATATATATATATATATATATATATATATATATATATCACAATCCTATCACACACAAAGGGTCACACCTAGACCCAAGGGATCCATAAGGGATCAATACCAACTCGTAACCTCAAGGCCATAACCGGCATATCTATATCATACTCGTCATAAACCGATACCTAGCATGATACTAGTTCCCTCATACTAGAAAGGAAAGGAACTACCTAACTGTAAGTAGTCCCGGGACAAGACGCACCCGCGTGAACTAAGGTCGCAGGGGCGGAAAAGATCACCCGCGGGCGCGGCAGGTAGAAGCCGCAGGGGCAGTGACACGGAACGCAGGCAAGCGCAGGTACGCCGCTGGCACGACGCAGGCATTGTGGCACGGTAGCCGCGGGGGCGGTGACTCTTGGCCGCGGGGGCGGTGACAGTGCAGAATGACACTTCGCGGCTTCTCTTTAGCTCTTCACGTGATCAATTCTCGTTTACTCTCTTCTATAGTCACACACATGCATCAACATACACCATCAAACGTCACCCTATGAACAATTCATCTACTCCTAAGCTAAGAAGGAAGAACAAGAAAGAAAGGAAGGAAGGAGAAGCAAGAAGCTCACCTCCACAGTTGTAGTCAACCAAGGAAGAACAAAACTAACTCTTAGCTAGCCTCTGCAGCTCATCAAACATGCACTCAACCTTCAGCAACACAAAACCACACCCAAAACCTTATCAAACTCCAAAACTCTCAAGCAAGATCCAAAGGAAGAGATGAAGAAGCAAGAAGGACATAATGAGGGCTGGAGTGGAATGAGAAGTGAAATGGAACCCTTGCTCAGCAAGGTAAGACGGAAGGGAATGGGTAAAGCACAAGTCAAAGGGTCAACAAAACCGGCTGCAACCGCCGTAAACCGCAGAAGCGGATCATAGGGCCGCGGGAACGGGAACCCGCAGGGGCGACCAACATGCCCGCGGGTGCGGAAAAGCCAATCTCGGCCCAAAGCAAAACTCGGCTATGGTCCGATCTCGGTCCGAAAGAATAGGGGTCTCACATCACCTCTGATCCAGGAAGAAAAGGTGGAGGTGAAAAAATCTCTTGAGAGATTGGGGGTACAACTTCCTCCACATTCGGACCGGCCGAGCCCAATCGCGAAAAAGATGAAAACAAGATTCTACTTCAATCCGACAATGCGAGCAATCATCGCTAATAGAGATGTGTTTGTGCTTGCGTTCTTTGTTAGACAAAATCCCCCCCCCCCTCCTCAGAAGCTTCTAGACGAACGTGCATAGGGCAAAATAAGCTATATTCAGAGTTTATATGATAGTACATTCAATTTGTATGTCATGTTTGTTCGCTGTTTTAACACCCCTATAAATCTTTATAAATAATGATAAAGACCTATAAGTTAGTAAAAATCACGGTATGCTTTAAATTTATAAAACTTGTAATAAATACCCAATATGTAGCGAACCCACAGTGTATGGGTCAATCATAGTATGGGTAAGTACTCCAAGGTCGATCTCAGGGACCAAGTGTTTGAATTGTGATTGTGATCTAAAATAGAGTAAATCAAAGTAATAGAATGAGGTTGGAAAAGAAGGGAAGAAAGATCAAAAAGGTTTTGAAGGATTTTGTAGAGTTCGCAATCAAATATCGGATTTGATTGAAAACCAAGTAAAAC
The DNA here is from genome assembly GCA_002319775.1 of Fagopyrum tataricum. NCBI lineage: Eukaryota > Viridiplantae > Streptophyta > Magnoliopsida > Caryophyllales > Polygonaceae > Fagopyrum > Fagopyrum tataricum. Next base: position 47,046,401 of record CM008283.1, read on the forward strand.
AAATGAACGAAAGATTGATCAATTAAAGAGAACGTGGATTCCAAGGATTCAAGGTCATTATTTATACGCACGGACTCAGGACAACTCTCAAAGGATCTATGGTTAACAAGCTTCAGTGAAGAACGTTTCTAAGATGACAGTCTATTACCGGGTAAGTCTCAAGACTATGTAGTTCCAAACCAACCACCTATTACCGGGTAAGTCTCAAGGTAGAGAGATAGGAAATTCTAAACAAACCAGATTACAAACTAAGGGAAAAGGTAAACCATTACCGGGTATGTCTCAGGTATTACCCTACTTAGGAAGGAATCTAAGCACACTCAACCCAATAGAGGTTTTCACCTCTATTACCTATGATCAGTTCTAAGGTATCTAAGAAGGGGTTTCACCGGGTAAGTCTCAACTCCAACTTAAGTTACTAGGTAGAAGGATTCTAACTAGGTTCAAGTCTTAACTAACCACAGGATTTCAAAGCTATCCAAACCAAGCATAAAACACTATTTCATTATAGTCCAGGTATAAACAAATCCCTATTCACCTTGGAACCACAATGGTTCTAGCCAACAATCAACATAACAAAAGCAATAATCAATTCAATGGAAGAATGCATAAAATAAGAAATAAAAAGAGAGAATAAAGAAAGTACTCAGCTTGATTAATAGGTAACCATCAAAATGACAAATTCTCAGTATTGCAAAGCGTATCTGAATTGAATGAAATATAAAAGACTGAATATTTCCTAAAAACTCAATGTAGTTAATTCAACAATGGTGACAATGGTGTAGAGCAAGGAAGAAGAAGAAAGCGGCACTCTCAATAGAAGCTTGAGAAATAGAATGAAGCGGAACCCTGTAAATCATTTATAGCTTTCCTTTTATACCCAACAAACTTCCACAGAACGGGCCGTGCCAAAACAGATCCGAGAAGAGCGAAATAATTCGGCGCACAGAAATCTCGGTCGGTGACCGAGATTTTTGAACGTCGGGGCCGAGATTGGCTTCGTGATCCAACATTGAGGAAATCTCGGTCGGATCATCTCGGTCAAGTCTGAAAATCTCGCCCGAGATGGCACAAATCTCGGCCGAGATTGGGACCGAGATGGAGACCGAGATTCCACGACAAAAACTTTTCAACCTAGCCGAGATAGGGAATCTCGGACGAGATGGCTGGGATCTCGGCCAAGATCATGTGGATCTCGACCGAGATTGCTCTAATCTCGTGTGTTTCGTTTTGTTTGTTCATGGCTCGTCTTTTCCTCATTTCCTGTGCCTGCGTGATCGCTCCAAAGCGTCCATCCCGAGGCTTGATCCTCAAATGCATCGTTTTAGCTCCAAAACACTCCAAAATACCTACAAAGACACCAAAAGTGTGTGTAGACATCTATACTCGCAAAGTTGCACTAAACAAGTATAAATAACACAAACTAAGGCTAAAACATGCATGCGGAAAAGGGAAAACTAACTATATGCTCTACTAAACTAGGTCGATAATTCATGTTATCATTGTTGACAAATTTTGGACTATGAAAAAGCTTTGTTGATAGTCTATAAACTGAAAAAAGTCTTGATGATAGTCCATAAGCTGTGAAAAAAGCATTGTTTATATAAGTTGTCAAAAATCCTTGTTGACAGTCCGAAACCTGTAAAAAAAACCTTGTTGATATTCTAGAAGCTGACAAAAAGCCTTGTTGATGGTGCCAAAATTGTATAAAAAAATCTTGTGGGCAAAACCCTGCACTAGTTAAGGACATGACCAATGGTGCGACACCATTGGCATTTAGGTTGAATTGGATTTTTGTTGAACCTGAGTTGGAGCGGAGAATGACCAATTAGGTTGAGAATACATACAAGTGTTTCTTTTCGACTTGGCCTAAGCGTTTAGAGTTGTCATCGGTGTTGTAGCAGTCTTGTCTTTATTTTTCAGCTGAAGCTCATGATTTATCAACTTCTCATTTAAAGCTTCGAAGTTAATGACCGTATCTCGAGCATTAATGACATGAATGACCGGAAGATAGGGCTCATCAAGACCACGAAGGACGTAGTCGGTTAAATCCTCTTGTGAGACCGGTGAATCCATGATGCTAGTAGATTTGCAAGTGAGCAAAGTTGCTGAAGATAAACCGTAGTTGATTCGGTGCCTTTTACAACATATCTTAACGTGTCCTTGACCTGCTTCACATGCCCGCGGGAGGGATTACCGTATGTTAATCATAATGTTTGCCAGACTCCCCTTGACGTGGTGTGCAGCAACAAAACTAGCAACTTCAGTTGACAGTGTTCCTAGCAAGGCTCCATAAACTAATTTGGCTTGACAGACAAATTTTTGATGGGTTGGATTAGGTGTGGTTGAACCAGATAGAGTTGATGCCGCTTCTTCAATTGTTCCTAGAACATATCCCCGAAGTTCGAATCCTTCGAGCGTGGCAATGATAGCCTGCTTCCAATTAAAGTAGTTTGTAGGGACTAACTTGATTATATTTGTGAGCACCACGATCGTACAAGGTTTGGTAGGTTCAAACGGATTAGCAAGGGAGGAGGCATACTCATTCATCGTGATGAAAGAGTAGAGGGTTTTTTTGTTTACAATTTAGTTTTTGATGGAAGGTGGATCATTTGACGCTCTGATACCATATAGATGAATAGAGTTGAGTGTTTATTATTGAATCTAGTAAAGGTACTTATATAGTGTAGGATACATGAGAGAGAAATATCTCTAGCCAAATCACTACGTACATGATCCGCTTTAAACAAGCATTCATGTGAAACAACCAAATTCATACATTTTTTCATGTTTTTTCTTCTTCTTTTATTCATCACTCTAGATCCAAACATGAAGAAAGCGTGAGACAAAAAAAACATTACAACAAGCATGAACTTAAAGCATTATTCTAGTACGCAGAAGTGACTAAAACCCCCTTATTTTCAATTACAGGCTGAAGGCTATCCATATTCTCCAATAGCTGCCACACTACTTTTCTCAACGGCTAACATAAGCTTCAATTCGTCTTCTTGGAACTGTGCATGACTCGTCCATTTCTTGAAACATCTTTTGACATTCAAAGTTAAGTTCAACATTGCATGGTCACAAGACTCCCAATGTCTTATTACATTCCTTTCAATAGTTAAGTATATCATTGCTCCATATGAAAAGTCATATAACATTCCTTTCAATATTTAAGTATATCATTGCTCTATATGAAAAGTACCTTTACTTCAACCTAAAAAGAAATTTAGGTATATCTTGTTATTTTTGTTATACATAGTGTCAAATAATATTAATAGACATTATGTGACTAGGTGGGATTAATACTAAAACTTATGAAAGATCAATTGGAATTGTGTTAAATTCAGAAGAAAAAAAATATAAATTGTTGTCCACAAGCAATTGTCGAATTTTCATATAAGAGATCAACAAATGTTGCAACGGCTTGGAGAGATTAACTTGATGTTGGTTGTTGTCAACAAGCACTACAAACATGTGTTTGTTGACGGTTCAAAAAAAATTTTCTTCAAAGAAATGGTTTAATCATGTTAAATTCTCTTAACATGTGACATTACATCATAGAATAAGAGAGGGAAAATGGTTTAAACGTATTAAATTCAATTGCATTATGTATGATGACTAAAACTCCATCTTAATTTAAACAAGATGCCTAATATTTAATTGTTGACAACTTGTTTGACTTTTCATAAATTGTAATATAGAGTATGCCTATATAAGTGGTCAAGACAAATGAAGCTACATTTAGAGTTTATATGACAGTTTGGTTTGTATGTCTTGGGGACAACATTTGGACTATGAAAAATCCTCGTTGACAGTTCAGAATCTGTGAAAAAAACTTGTTGACAGTCTTTAAGCTGTCAAAAAGTCTTGTTGACAATCTTGAATATGTGAAAAACCTTGCTGAGAAAGCTTTTTCACAATATATATTTCATAATATTTTTATCAATAGTAAAATAGTTTGTCAACAAATATATTGTTCTTGATATTTTTGTATGATAAACAAATGTAAAATTGATTGTCAACAAGTGTAAAAATGACTATCAACAAATAAAAACGGATTGCCAACAATCAATTAGAGTTTTGATCAAAGTCATATTTTTCATCGAAACATTTTATCAAAACACCTTGTGTGCATTACAAATCAAAACTTTTTGCATCTATTATAATATCTTTCACCAACTATTACTCTTTTTTTTGAGAAAAAGGTAAGAGATTCGATCACCGTGAAACAAACGGTGAACGAGAGACCGAAACAAATCAGTAAACGGAAACAACCGTCAAGAGAACAACACAAAATAAAGCCATACAACCAACAAGAAAGGGGAAAAAACATGAAAAGTCCTTGAGGAATGAAGGAAGATCCCCGTGAAAAAATAGGTGAAAAACGAGCCAAGCACCGCCGGATAACAGGTACAATAGGAATCGATCTCCTGGGAAAGTGAAAGACGAGACTTTAAGGAAGCAGTTTCCAACATAAGGAGTAGTCAAGAAGCACCCAACCACGACCACAATCCACACACGACTCAAAACAAACACCAACATCAAAACAGAGGACAAAATGATTCTAGATATAAACTCATAGAGTTCATATTAATGGGTACATAATTTGAGCATATAGAAAGAAAAGAAAAAAAAAACAAAAAAACTACATAACTCATGTTCAAAGAGGTTTGAAACCATTGGTATATTTCAAGCTAGAGGTTTTAAAAAATGAAGAACATACTAGCAGTTATTCAATTACGCAAAGAAATTTCGGATTAGATCTATTCAAAAAATTGTTTTTTGATTTTTCCGGGTTGATGATTTCCAAATAGATCTATACGATAGGTTTTGAGATTTTTTTATTTTTTTTATATTAAATCTCCTCCAAGAGAAATTCTCAACCCAATGACTGAAAACTAGGTCGCTAGTAGTTGAAGCCAAAAGAACATGAACCACTAGATTCATGGGTTTGGCTAGTTACAGTCATTTAGTAGGCAAGTATAGCAGGTTATACGACGAGCTTTGGTTGGATATACCGGGGAAGGTGATGAATTTGACGTTCGAATTTGAAGATACACAAAAGCAGGGATCTCAAAATCAAAGGCCAAAATCAACGATATAAGTGTTCAAAACAAGGGGAATACACAGATTCATGAAAAAATACATCACTTCAAATCTTCAATCTCTTCAAAGAAAGAAGGGCACAAAACAATAGAATCGAGATCCAAGCGTTGTTCCAATTGTTGAGAAGTGCCAAGGGCACATTGTTTCTTTGATGGGTTGCCAAAAGCCACAGTTCAGAGCCGGAGAGAGAAGTCGCGAAGAAAAACGCGAATCTCCTGACAGCTTGCCCGATGGATGGAAACATCACAAAGGTCTTCGTATTCCTTTTTTTTTTTATAGACGTAGTGCATGTTTACATGGGGTTTATTTTACTTGATCATTGATTTATTTACGGATTGGTTTATTTGAGTTTAAAACCCACACAAAAAATATGATGAATCCAAGGTTATATGGGTTTGTATGGGTTTATTTTATTAAAATCCGATTTTTATCTTGTGCTTTTTCATCCCAATATTTTCACATCCCTTGATATTCAACGTTGGACATAAACATCTTTTGAAGTAAAATAAACCCAAAAATCCAAGTAAACTACCTTATCAAGTTTATTAATATAAACTTGTTGAGAAATAAATTTAAAAATAACCTATAAAACTCCCTTATCAAGTTTATTCTCACATCCCAATATTCTCGCGTATTTACCAAATTTTTTTTTTGCTCCAATTTCCTTTGTTCTCCTATATTTATTTATTGGATCGTTTTTCTTGTGTCTAGTGTTATATATTATCATCGAGTTTTTTCTTTGTTATTTTAATATTTAAAATGCAACAGTTAGTTTGTTAATCATTTTTAAATCTTTCAATTCACTATATTTATCCCGTATAATGAATTTAATTTATAAGAATAAAAAAAAAGAATTTGTGATATACCAGCTTCATTTTTCTTCGATATTAGACTGCTAGAGTGGTAGTATTTTTCTTCCCTCTATCGGCGGGTACCAATCTACATTAAGGTCGAACACTATTTGATATTTATTGTGAAATATTTCAAATAAATGATACTTTTGAATATTTTAAGAGTAGATAATTGACCTACAAACCCCAGCAATAATTGAACAAATTTAAAATAACTTAGAATTTACTATTTTTATATCACATATCGATAAATAGGTCGGCCAAAACATAGAACAACTATTTTGAATTCTTCTTATAGATGTAGAAAAATGCAAATCCTGGACAAGTTACATCATCTACTTGTACATGTTTACATTATAAAGAACATGACAAGCATAGACATACAATATGGAAAATCAAGCATATATTAACGTTTAGTTATTTAATACAATTTGATTAAAAAAATAAAAAATAAAAAAAATAAAAATAAAAAAAATAAAAAAATTAGTTAACTATTATTATAAACAATATTTTGAACCAAATTTTTCATAATTTTCACATTTTCATGTCCAATAAAAACCCACAAATAATATAATTTAATAAAAAATAATTGTAAATCACAACCTAAAAATATAGAATAATTTATATTCTTGCTAATTCGAATGTCTAATCTTAATCATCTATAGGAGCAAAGAAATCAACCAGCTTAGTGATAGTTTCATTATTTGCCTTCCAAGATCAGTTAAATCAAGTTACTTACATACAAATCTCATTCTCCACATTGCTATGAGCTCTTGTGCAACGGTACAAATCCTCAACGACCTTTACTATTAAGCTAGAAATGATAAGAAACTTAATCTTAAGCTTCGACTAATGACATTTACAGCTTAAAAAAAAAAACATACTTTCTGATCTCTTAGCTTCACCAGAACTGCTAATTCTCTGATATGGGCGTCAGCTGTTCATACAAACAATGAAGAAGAAACGTCAATCATATTCAGAACTATAACTAAAACGAGAATGTCGCGTTATAAACAACGAATACTTACTGTAGGAAGTCCGAAATGCTTATTATGTAGTTTAGAGCTTGGATTAACAGGTGATGATCTAAATCCCAGGTTTCCACTGTTGCCATATGATCTCAAGTTTCTGGAGGACACGGATGGTAAAGCCCGAGAAAGCCAAGATTCTGACGGAGATTTTGGCAATAGGAAGGGAAGAACATTGTTTTCATCCATGGTGAATTCTTTAACATCATCAGCATGTCTCTTCTCTGTCTGCAGCATATTGGATTCACCAGTATCCGCATTTCGGGTTTGAGATGGTATGATGTTATCTGTACAGTAAAGATCCTTGACATCATGTAGTGAGTAGTCTATTGATGGGTTCCTTCCCCTTGATTCAGATGAGCTTGAATTTGAATCTCGGTATTCGGTTATTTGTGCAGAGTCTATGTACAATGTTTTCTCTATTGTCATCTTGGCATGAGCCAATGATTCCTTCATAAAGGGTGCTTCATTCGGTTTCATAAGATCACTATGGGGAAAAAGTTCATTCAACTCATGTTTAAGACGGTCTGCACCCACACGCATTTCCGATTTCTTGTACACAGCCAAGCGTCTGCGTTCATAGACAGCATCTCTAATAGCCTGCAAATTTAAAAATAAGCAAGAAGCATATGATAAAACATAGAAATGGTGTTTTGACATTTTACCTTATCAGTCTTGTTAAAAGAACAAACATTTGCAGGTTTAAGTTCAATTTCTTATCATCCATTAGGCCCTTTATAATATTGATATAATTCATGTGCAGCAAAGGAAGAACAAACATTTGCAGGTTTAAGTTCAATTTCTTATCATAGACAGAATCTCTAATAGCCTGCAAGTTTAAACATAAGCAAGAGGCATATGACAAAACATAAAATTGGTGTTTTGATATTTTACCTTATCTGTCTTGTTGAAAGCACAAACATTTGCAGGTGTTTTACTCGTTTGGCGGACTGAGGATACCGGTTGATTTCTAATTCCAGGTAACGGGTTAAGAAGGCAAAACCGAGGAAGTAAACCACAAAGTTTAACTGATGCATTTTCATTTTCACCAAAATCAAGATCATTATCTTCTTCTTCTTCTTCGTCTTCTTCAGTGTCCTCTTCAGATTGAGGATGTTGGGGTAAAGAGATGGGTGTCATTGCTTCTCTGGGTTGTTCCTTCCGAATAGTTTGCTTTTTTGATCCAAAATGAGGATTCTCTGAAGCAACTGCCTTTGCAGCTGGTAAGAACCTACCCATCATGAGATCTCGAGCCAGTGGATCAGAAAATCTTTCAGCTGGTTTCATTTTAGTTTCTTTTTTTGATCCAAAATGAGGATTCTCTGAAGCAACTGCCTTTGCAGCTGGTAAGAATCTACCCATCATGAGATCTCGAGCCAGTGGATCAGAAAATCTGTCAGTTGGTTTCATTTTAGGAGCATCCAATCCAGTCACACTACAGTTCAACAATGACTCATTCTGTGATGGACTATCAATTGCATCTACATAAGTTGAAGAACTATCAGAACCACTAGTAGCATCATTTTCAACAGACAGCTGTTTATCAGCTTCATTCTGTAGTTTGCTCTTATCCTTTGGTTTTCCTGGGATTTGTTCCCACTTAAAAGGAACAACACCAGGATTCCTCACTGGACCTGATTTCAACTCTGATTTGTAATAAGGAAGAGGAGGAATTGCAGGAAGAGGATGGCTAGTTTTTCTCCTGTCAACTTCTGGAACTGCAGTTGATAAACCGCGTCTAACAGAAAGAAGAGGCCGGTTTAAGTTCAATTTCTTATCATCCATTAGGCCCTTTAATCAATATTGATATACTTCCTCTGCAGCAAAGCAAGAAAAAAAACAGCCACCATCAATTTATACAGCTCTATTTCAGAAACCTAATGAACAGCTCAGTTTGGCGGAAAATGTCGTGAGTAAAGTTATAAGACCAGATTAGGATGGAATAAGTAAATGCAATGTCTAACAAAACACCAGCAACAAAAACTTGACTATTATCTGTCAATTTCACCATTGAAACAGTTCTGAAAGAACTTTTCATCCAAGTACACATCAGCAATCTCTCAAGGATACAATGAAGTTCAATCAACAATCAAACTTATGAAAGTTCAGGAAAACATTAAGGAAAAAAACTGACAATAACAACAGCAGATTTCCAAGATAACAATCCAGTTAACCAAAATCAATTCAAACACAGATACAACGAAAAAAACATAACAATATTCCAATCCAAAACCCTAAAGGAAATACATAACCTAGAAGAGCAGCCATTGCAAACACAAACTTAAAACTTTAATCCAAATTGCAATGTCTGATAAAACACTAATAACCAATCATCAAATGCCTGAGGAGATGTTTGTTTCTACTGATGAGCTCTGGATACTCAATCTTGTTCTACAAGGATATCAAAATCCTAAACTTCAATGTTTGTATATAGCTATTCGCCCGAACTTGAATGCAAATTTCCAATTTCCAACTCATTCATTATCTCCCCAATATCCCAGTAGAGTTCAATCAATACTCAGACTTAAAAGCAAGAGAACATTAAAACAAAAGTAATTAAAGCAACATTAGACTTCCGAGACAGCCTTCCAGTTGACCAAAATCGATTCAAACATCAAGCTCAATGAATTCAACGCAAAATCGGAAACACAATCCTCAACCATACAAAAATTACAGTACAAGACTACAAATGCGAAACCCATATACAACAATCTTCAAATTCAAAACCCAACTAGAACAACATTGCAATTTCAACTTGAATCCGACCCAGATAGAGAAAGAGAGAAACCTGGTAAGAATAAACTTGATTGAAGCCACCGGAAACGGAATGACCGAAGAGAAGAATTGGATAACACACGATTCGAAATTTAACAGATAGAAATACAAAGAAGATGCGAAGAATAAACCGCGTTGTACGTTTACGATGACTTCAGTGCAGAGTTCTCGTTGAGTTCAGCAATGGAAGCAAATCGAGAATCATATACCCACCTTCCTTTTCGTCTGGATTGTTCATTATATTTTATTATTAAAATATGACAATTTGCATGGGGAATGGTGGAAACTTAATGATTCTTAAAACTTTGAGAAAGTATATTTTATGATTGCGATGAGATTCCGTGTAGAGAGCGATTGATTTACAAACTTTACAGTTCATCATGTGGTTGCATCTACAAAGTGGTGAGGTGGGTGTGGGGTTTATCAAGTCAAAGATCATACAGACCAGAGATATAGAGATTGTTGAATGATGAAATTAGTCAAACCCTATCTTTTATTAGTTTAATTGGAATATTTTATACAATTTATTATATCGATTTAAATCTCATGTGTATATCTTACCCAAAAAAATCTCATGTGTATATTATTCTGTTTATAAAATGGAAGTAAGTTTTAGACATTCTAATAAAATAACTATGATTTTTCTTTAAACTTAAAATAATTATTTTTAGTATAATTATAAATTCTAATAATATAATCAAATGGTGCTTTTTAGTTTGAAATTTAACTAAATGAATAACCAATTTTTAATTTTAAAAAACACTAAAAATGAGTGTAATTAGAGTTGTCAAAACTTGTCTCAATTCGTGAAAACTAGTCCGATGAACACGAATTCGACATGCAACAAAAAAAAAAATTAAAAACGAAAAAATAACAGACTCGATCTGAATAGAATAGCCTGATAAAGACACGAGGATCGCAATGTCCCGACACGAAATGTCCCGGCACAAAATGACCCGATAAGGCGATAACCCAGAGACCAATATGGTCCGACAGTAAAATTGATGTAATGTCTTTCTTTATGTAATATATTTTTTTTAGTATTTACTTTTTCAACAATTATGTACTATGATTTTTTGACATTTTTACACCGACGGTCTTTCTCTTACTATGTTGCGGGGTGGCCCATCCAATTGGGCTTCGGGGCCTTTAGTGTTCTAGTTGGCCCATTTGGGCCCGCCCAGTATGCCTTAACCATTTCACTCATATTATCCTTTACGTTATTTAGAAATACTATACATACAATGAGAATAAGAAATACAAAAATTTAAAAATTTTAAAAAAAAAGATTGTATTCGATTAGGACTAGTTTGGTACACGTTCCATTGAATCATTAATCGATTTTGAAATGAGTAATATAAATATCGTGTTTTGTAAGACCATAAATCGAAATAACTCATTTCGACTCTAATTCATTCAAGATATTAACCGTTTCAAAAATAAATTACATACGTATATTTACCATACTTTTTTTTCCAATTAAATACTTATTCTAATAATTTTAAATAATTATTTTCTAAAAGCATATTCACTCAATAATTAATTGAATTATCTTTTAATTACTTTGTACGAAAAAATGATTTTTACAAAGACTATAAAAATCAAATAGTTAACTATAAATCAGGATTGTGTAATATATCACCTTAAAGGCTTAGAGTGATAATAAGGATAAGTGGTTTAACTCGACAAAATAAAGTTCATAAGGTTTTTCATTTTAAAAATAATAATATTTATTAAAAGCATATTGTAAAAGTAATATTTGAAAGGAAAAAAACTCTATTTTTTTGACAAACATAAGCTATTTATAAATCCCGTTTTTAAATTATACCAAATATAAAAAACAATTTACTTCCTTTACTTTTTGTAACATAAATTGTTTAATGATTGTATAAATAAAATAGTGTTAGACTTTTCAAGATATTTACGTTCGATTTCTTTTTTTAATCATACAATACAAGGTCAAATTCTCTATAAAAAATAAATAAAAGAAGAAGAAGATATATACTAACATAAACAATTTTTGTAATATAGACAAAATAAGCCAAAGAAAATATAATACTTGTCAAAACCAACTCATAAATCGTTGATGCAACCTTAGGGTTTTTTTTTGTTATTTCATTTACTCTATGCCAAATGGACGTTGACTTTAATATCGTCATTATTTAATACAATTCTTATAAATATGTTTTCATCAATAAAACTCTTATAAAAATACGTCACCTCACACGTTTATAAGTAGAATTTTTGCAGTTTACATGTTCATAATTAAACATTTTATAAGTACAAATCAAGTATAACATTAGTGACTAATATCTAAATAGGCGATTCTTTATTGTATATTTGTACTACAATGTATATTTAGGGTAGAGTGAATTGAGTAGAAGTTAAAAGCATATTTAAAAACAATGACAATTTTTATTTTTAAACTTATTTCGTGTGAAATGAGTTCACTTCTATCCGTCGTCGTTGGTGATCGGCATTGTCTACCACTCTAGATTTATGGTCACTAGTGCTCTCTTTTGTTGTTCCTATATGCTCGTCACTCAGTCCGGATCTCCTATATCACCGATAGTGATACTTGTATTCATTATATCCATGTCTAGACGTGTACCGGTTTAGGTTTGTAAACCGTCGGTTTAGATCCAAACCAGCCGAGCAAAAACCGATTTATGGTAACTATTTTATTTTATTTTTAAATAAGGGCTTGAACCGGTTTCCCGGTTACCTACGTATCTTCTCGGGGTTAAGAAAAATCAAAGCCCACATAGTACTCTTACCTTGACTTACCTTTTTGAACTTCTGAGTTTTTTTTTTTTACACCACTTACCTTTCGGGCTTGGACTCGGAAGTAGTGCCGCTGTCTTCGGAGTTGGTATCCGATTCTGAGTTATACACCAGGGCATTCCGTTGTTTACGCTTCACCGCGCGCCCTTATTCAGATTGGATACAAACTTGCACCTCCAACTTATCGGGCTTCAGTTGAGTTCTCGTGTAACCGAGTATGTTTCCGCCTTGGCTAAATGCTTGCTCCACGGCAACCGTTGATGCGGACACGGCCATGAGTTGTTATACAATTCTCACTAATGTTGGATATTTGAGGGTTAGTTTCTTCCACCAATCCAAAATATCAAAAGAATCATTATCAAAACTAAAACATGTGTTTAGATAATCTTGATATTCTGCATTTGAGGATGAATGTCTTGGTGTTTTTGTTTTTTTGGCTAAAATTTGTTGTGATTTTGAAAGAAAAGAAGATGAAAGATGAAGAAGAAGAAGAAGAAGAAGAAGAAGAAGAGGGAGAAGGAGTAGGTGCGGTAGAATAAGAGCTAGCACTTGATTCAAATTTATTAAGCAAGCTTCCAATTTCGTTACTAATGTTTTGCATAACGGTAGAAATATTGACACGATCTTCTACACACAAACAATCAAAATAAGCATGCAACATGTAACACCCAAAATCCGTAGGACTCGAGGTGCTACTGGGCTAGGATCTCACAATGGATCCTGACCCTAGCCTGACAACAAGTTCACTGGATCTTACAACAAGTTCACTGGATCTTACAACAAGACACAAATATATTAAAACAAAACATCAAACTGTATATATACATATCAAAAGGTTTACATAAGAACCGTTGAGTACAACCAAAGTATACACTGTACATACAAAAACCCATAACCCTCGCATAACCCAGTGTACGGAGCCCTCATCGGATCACCCACTCTGGATCACTCTGCAGCTCTCCTAACCTGCAAAGGATCTACAACACGGTATAAAACCGTTAGCTAACCATACATATATAAGATAAGCATAAGCACATACACATCATAAAATCATAAACATCTCATCATGGTATCACACATTTACCCGGTTAATTATCTTTATATAGTTCAACACTCAAATAATATAAATATCTGCATATGAATATAGGTGACACGAGGAATATAATATCCTCGCCTTTGGGTTCAATAGTCAGCTGGAGTGGTGCCTGGCACAACTCCCCGTGTACCCTATGGGAATGGAGAGTGCCCGAACCGTTTACCAGATCTGGCCTACCTACAGAGAACCTCCCAGACTCCCAGCGGGATGAAAGGACAAGTTGTCACAACCCTACAATGGGCAGTCACTAAACCATAGGTCGATAATCATCACAACGCATTATATCAAACATATATCACACACCACTCATGCATACATCCAATATAAGGATGGTAGCTAAGTAAGTCCTTTGGACTTACCTCAACCTCAGAAGTAGTCTCAACCCGATCAGCTCCAACTCTGGAGAACAACACTGCCTAATAACAAGGCATAACAAGATATCAAACTCCTATCCATCAAAGGGTCACACCTAGACCCAAGGGATCCATAATGATTGTATCTAACTTATAAACCTCAAAGCCCTAACCGGCATAACAATATCATACTCATCATCATTCTATCCTCATACACATACCTAGCATGTTACTAACCCGCTCATACTAGGAAAGGAAAGGATCATACTACTCTAGGTAGATCATGTACAAGACGCACCTGCGGAACGGAAAGACGCAGGGGCAGAACAAGGTAAACTGCAGGCGCGGCGACGCCCTCGGCCGCAAGCGCGGTGATAGTGACCGCAGGCAAACGCAGGCACGACGCAGGCGCTGGGACCGTGGCTGCGGAGGCGGCAGCTTCCAGGCGCAGAGACCGTAGAGTCCCGACTTCTCTTTCACTCTTCACGTGATCAAATCACGTCTTCTCCATTCCATATACAAACACATGCATATACATACACATTCTAACATCAATATACCTTCCATACATCTAATCTTAAGCTAGGGAAGAGGAAACAAGGAAGAAAGAAAGGAAGGAGAAGCAAGGAGCTTACCTCTACTGCTGGTCTAGGCAAGGAAATGATCCACAACCACTACCTCAGCTGGCTCCCAAGCTCAACACCACATCACACATCATCAACCACCAAAAGCCACACAAAAACTTTTTCACTCTCAAGGAAAACTCAAGCAAGATCAAGAAGGAGGAAGGGAGAAGCAAGAGGGACGTGAGAAGGAAGAAGAAAGAAGACTGAAGAAGAAACCCTTGCTCCCCAAGGTAAGAAGAGAAGGTAAAGCACGAGTCAACCGGTCAACAAAGCCGGCTGCAGCCGCAAGAAACCACAGGGGCGGTTCCTTGAGCCGCAGGGGCGGAAAACCACACGAGCCGCAGGGGCGGCTCCCTAAACCCGCGGGGGCGGCTAAGGCCAAACTGGCTCCAAAAACTAAGGCTCTTACACAACAAATCGGAAACATCATCAAGTTTAAGTTTAGGATAAAAAACAGCGGTTACAAAATAAATCATGGTAATTTCTTTGTAATATTTTAGCCATTTAATTTTCATTCCATCCATAACATCTACAAGGGTTGGTATAACTAAACAATTTAGAAAAGTCTTTGAAATGTTCACGGCTATCTCTAAAAATCTACAAGAAGTTATAGTGTAAACGATACTCATGGCATCAGTTGCATCACTAAAAAGCTTTAAAATATCTCAAATATCGATGCAAGTTTTTCAAACATTTTTATCATCAAGAATTGACTAATGAACGTTTATTCAAGAAAACTCTTGTAAAAAAAAACTTTGTAACGAACGGCTTCACTAAGTAATTTGTAAGTAGAGTTCCAACGAGTTCCAATGTCTTTGAAAAAGCAATTGAATGAACGTTATTAGTTAAACATAAATTTCTCTATTTTTTCTCAAATCGGAGTTGTGCCAAATATGATCAATAACGTTGGTGATTGGGGTTAGCATATTCGCTAAAACCTTAATGTAACACCCCAAACTATAGGAACTCGGGGCGTCACGGGCTAGGACCTCGCAGTGGGTCCTGACCCTAGATTGACCACAATCTCACCGGATCTTTTACAAGGCACAACATAAGGAAAACCAAATAAAGTCTTAAAACATGGATGATAAACATAAAAGTGTGGAAGAGAAAGTTAGTAATCACTACAAGTATGTAAGAGCCGTAGTCTTTCGGACCGAGATCGGACCATAGCCGAGTTTGGCTTTGGGCCGAGATTGGCCTAGCCGCCCCCGCAGGAACCAGGTGCCGCCAAAGCGGCCCGGGGGACCGCCCCTACGGTTTCCGGCGGCTGTAGCCGGTTTTGTTGACCCATTTGACCCATGCTTTACCTTTACTCCTTCTTATGCTTTTCCTTGGCCGATCTAGGGATTCCTTCTTCACTTCACCTCCAGTTCTTCACGTTCTCCTTGCCTCCTTGCTTCCCTTGCCTTCCCTTGATCTCGTCTTGAGTTTTTGGAAGAGTTTTGGCTTGAGAGTTGGGTGTGGTAGCTGTGGTTGTTGATGGTCGTGTGTAGGCTAAGCCTGGAGGCCAGCTCTTGAAGTGTGTTGATCTCTCCTGCAGCCTAGGACCACAAGAGTGGTAAGTAACCTTGTCTTTTCTTCTTTCTTCCCTTGATTCATCTTTCTAGCTTAGGATTAGATGTATGCTAAGGGTATTGATGCTAGTATGTATATGTACATGTTTGTATGTGGCTTTGGAATAGAAGAAACGTGATTTGATCACGTGAAGAGCCGAGGAGAAACTGCGAAATTGCTCTCTGCAGTGTCGCCGCCCCCGCGGCCAGAAGTCACCACCCCCACGGCACCTTTGTCGCAGCGCCCGTGCCGTGCCAGCGTTGCCAACGGCCCGTGTCACCGCCCCCGCAGCTGAGTGCCGCCGCGCCTGCGGTCGCCTGTGTTCCGCCCCTGCGTCTCTCTTTCACGCAGGTGCGTCTTGTCCCGGTTTTACCTAGAGTTAGGTAGATCCTTTCCTTTCCTAGTATGAGCGGTAGTAGCATGCTAGGTACGAGTATGAGGATAGAATGAGGTTGAGTACGGTATCGTTTATGCCGGTTACGGCTTTGAGGTTTACGAGTTGGAATATGATCCTTATGGATCCCTTGGGTCTAGGTGTGACCCCTGTTATGGATATGAGTGTGATATATATGTTATACCTTGTTTAGGCTGTGTTGATCTCCAGAGCGGAGCCGTTTGAGTTTGAGTCTGAGACTCCCGAGGTTGAGGTAAGTCCATAGGACTTACTTAGCTGTCATCCTTATATTGGATGTGTGCATGAGTGGTGATTGTTATATGTTTTATAGCATGCGTTATGGTTATTACCGACCTATGATGTATTGATTGCCCATTGTAGGGCTGTGACAACTTTTCCATTCTTCCCGTTGGGAGTTGGGGGTTCTCTGTGGTCAGGCCAGACCTGGTAAACGGTTCGGGCACTCTCCATTCCCTTAGGGTACACGGGGAGGTGTTCCAGGCACCACTCCAGCTAGTTATAGTACCCAGAGGCGAGGGTTATTTTCCTCGTGTCACCTATTTTCATATGGAGATATTTGTTTATACGATGCGTGTGTTGGACTATTGATATAAAGATAATAAACCGGGTAAATGTGTGATAGCATGATGAATGTTTATATTTCCATGAGGTGTGTTTGTGCTCTGCATGATCTCGTATATGTGTATGGTTAGCTAACGGTTTTATACCGTGTTGTAGATCTTTTGCAAGTTAGGAGAACTGCAGAGTGATCTAGAGTGGGCGATCTACTGAGGGCTCCGTACACTGGGGTCGTACTCGTGGGCTACGGGATATTTTGATCATGTATATACGTTATGTTTTGTTTGTACTCAGCAGCATTGTATAAACCTTTTGATACTTTTATAACAGTTTGATGTTTTGTATTTAATCTATCGGTGTCTTGTTGTAAGATTCAGTGAACTTGTTGTCAGGCTAGGGTCAGGATCCATTGTGAGATCCTAGCCTAGTAGCACCCCGAGTCCTACGGATTTGGGGTGTTACAAAGTTGGTATCAGAGCCCAGGTTGACAACAATGGCACTAGTAATTTGCAATAAAGTTCGAATAGATAAATAAACAGAACCCGAAAGGGGTGTGACTTTTCAAAAGGTTTTGGTTTTGAAATGAGTACAAATGTTTTGGGATATCGTGTACGTGAGCCATCGCCCCTCTGAAGATCTCGACAGTATAGGTACATATATATAGATAGATATTATTTGATGTGATGTGTGATCTATATATCTATACATACGGCATATATATAGCCTCCTGAGTAGGTTACGTCCTCTGCAGATGTTTCAGACTAGAGCACCTGCAGCTAGACGGGGTAGAGATAAAGGTAGACCCCCTCTAGGTAGAAGACGGGGTAGGATTCCTGCTGCTGATGTACGAGTAACAGTAGCGCTTCAGGAGAATGTGGCTGAGAGTGCCGCCTCGGGGATTGGGAATGGTATAGCTGAGAGACATACACCACAACGAGTCCAGTCAGATGACTCGGGCTATGTCATTATGAGGGGACCAGATTTCCGTGCGTATATTAGACAAGTGGAAGAGGCTACTAGAGCAGGTGAACGTATTCCTGATCTACCAGTACAGGGGGAATCATTTGAAGGATTGCATAGGATTACTCAGGTGCCAGTTGTACCGGCACGTGCTGTTGAGATTACCCGAGTTTCAAGGGAGCATAGAAGGTCTGGGAAGAGACAACGGACAGGACAAATCAGTGATACTGGTGGGGTTGCTGGCTCAGGGCAAGGCCAGAATCGCCAGAGTCAACCCCCACCTGTACCAGTTATAGATCAAGGACGGCGATGTTTTAATTGTGGTAAGTATGGACATACGCAACGAAGGTGCACGAGGCAGACAGTGACTTGTTACATCTGTGG
Source organism: Fagopyrum tataricum (assembly GCA_002319775.1). Lineage (NCBI taxonomy): Eukaryota > Viridiplantae > Streptophyta > Magnoliopsida > Caryophyllales > Polygonaceae > Fagopyrum > Fagopyrum tataricum. The sequence continues at coordinate 47,064,897 of CM008283.1, forward strand.
CAGACAAGGTCACAGACATATTTTCTGTAGACATGGTGGAGCTTTATCTCAGCCGGGTTCTTTTCCTGTTAGGGTAGCTAAGGGTGGACATAGGTCACCTCAGCAACAACAGCGACATCAACCTGGGCCGACCAGAGGTGCTGAAGGAATGGTAGGTTCTGAACGATACCAGAGACGCTCAAGTTACCCCGCAGTTGCATTGGTTGCTGCTACGGGTCCACGGTGTTTTAACTGTAATGATCCTGGACATATACGACCAGCATGCACATATCCGTTAGTGACTTGCTTCACTTGTGGTGGGCAAGGTCACCTAGAGATTTTCTGTAAATGGGACGGAGTTCTATCACAACAAAGTTCTTTTCCTGCCCTTGCAGTGGGAGGTGGACAGAGATTACCTCAGCAGATACAGGAACCGTGGAGAATCCCAGATTGCCTTACTACTCCGGGAGCTGCTCCGGGGCCGAGTAGAGGCTTAGGTCGGGATGTTGATGTTGTGGACACCAGAGGACCACAGGGTCTAGTTTTGCACTAAGGAGTGCAGAGGAGCCAGCCACACCGACTGATACAGGTACCTTTCTAATGTCCTAGATTGCCTGTTAGAGTTTTATGTGATACGAGTGCGACGCACTCTTTTTTTTCCGATGCCTGTATAGAGTACCTGAGCCTAGATGTGGTTGAGGGAATACCCTTTAGTATAGGGTTACCGAGGGTAGTGGGGTCAGAGGTACCCGTGAGATCAGTGACTGTCCCATTTCTGTAGGGACCCGTGTGTTACTGGTTGATCTTTGTATCATGCCAGTAGTGTATGAGAATATCCTTTTAGTTATGGTTTGGAGGGTTAGGCATCAGACTGTATGATATGTAGGTAGGAGGACTGTCACAGTCTCCACCGAGTTAGGTCAGGTATAGTGACCAGTGCAGTACGTGCAGCGGAATTGATTACACAGGTGATGAGACCTTTTGGTGTTATGCCATGAAGGAGGGGGAGAGTCCAGCGTTAGAGGATATCCCAGTTGTTTGTGAGTTTACTGATGTTTTTGCTGAGCCGTCCAATTTGCCGCCTCATAGAAATGTGGATTTCACTATCGAGTTAGAGCCTGGTACGAGACCCATCTCGAAGACCCATACTGGATGGCGCCTGTCGAGATGCTGGAGCTGAAGAAGCAACTCGAGGAGTTGGTTGAGAAGGGCTTCATTCGCCCTAGTGTGTCCCCATGGGGAGCACCTGTCCTCTTCGTACGGGAGAAGGACGGATCGCTGATGTTATGCATAGATTACAGAGAGCTGAACAAGGTGACCATCAAGAACAAGTATCCACAGTCGTGCATTGATGATTTGTTAGATCAGCTACAGGGAGCGACTGTGTTCTCCAAGATTGACTTGCGTTCCGGGTATCACCAGCTGAGGGTGAGGGAGCAGGATGTGCACAGGACAGCATTCCGGACCAGATATGACCACTATGAGGTTGTAGCAGCACGAACGATACCGACGAACGTCAAGGAAGTACATAATTTCCATGGCCTAGCCGGCTATCACAGACGCTTGGTGGAGGGCTTTTCTATGATTGTCCATCCACTTATGAGGTTGCTGAGGAAGACTACCAGATTTATGTGGTCTGATCAGGGTATGTAGAGTTTTGAGTAGCTGAAGAAATGTCTGATTTCCGTTCCGGGGTTGGCACGGCCAGAGGGTACAGTTGATTTTGTGGTTACAGAGATGCATCCAAGCTAGACTTGGGAGGTACATTGATACAGCAAGGTTGACAGTTCAGTAGGAGTGACAGAGAGACTTGATTTGGTTAGAGTGGATATCTAGTTTCCTGATGAAGATCCGAGAAGGGATATTTCGGAATAAGGCCCCACAGTTCCTGCTAGGAGCAAATGGAGCTTTGAGACGCCGCAATCGCGTTTGGGTACCGCTGATGCGGAGTTGAGCAAGAAGATTTTGCGGGAGACATTGTACGCCATAGTCAGTGCACCCTGGTACGAGCAGATGTACCAGGATTTGAGACGTTGTAGTGATGGGTAGGGCTAAAGCCCGATGTATCCGGAATTATGGCACCGTGTACGACCTACCAGCAGGTCAGGATATAGCATCACAGACCGGGAGGTGAGCTCCACCCACTTCCTATTCCACAGAGGAAGTGGGAGGACGTCACCATAGATGTTGTGACTGGGCTGAGACCGAATCGAAGATTGATATTATCGGGGTATCGTAGACAGATTGACGAAGACGGCACGTTCCCTTCCTAATCGGGAAACGTGGCTGATGAGCAGATTAGCTGAGGAGTACACTAGACAGATAGTGAGACTTCATGGGGTACCGAGGACGATCGTCTTAAGCAGAGATGGACGATTTACCTCGAAATTCTAGCAGCAGATTCAGACTGCCCTGAGGACGAGTTTGCACTTCACGACTACGTTTCATCCTCAGATAGATAGTCAGTCAGAGAGGACCATTCAAACGCTGGAGGATATGTTGCAAGCTTGTGTGTTGGATTGGGGAAAGGTGTGGAGACGGATCATCTTCCACTAGTTGAATTCTCACACAATAATGGTTGGCATGCATCTTTTCGGATGGCCCTAGGAGGCACTGTATGGACAGAGATATCGGACTCTAATAGGTTGAGATGAGCAGAGCAATGACAGTGATTTGACACCTGATCAGGTTCAAGATGATGGGATTCGAGTAGCCCTGGTTAAAGAATGATTGCTGACTGTGCAGAGCCGTCAGAGGTCGTATACAAATAGGAGGCGTAGACCTCTAGAGTTTAGAATTGGAGCCTAGTATGGCTGAGAGTGTCTCCGGCACGAAGTGTTAGATGCTTTGACATTAAGAGGAAGTTGAGAGCGCAGCTGGCCCTAGAGTTCAGAGTTAGAACGTTTGAGTTGCTGGATCGGGTTGAGAGCGCAGCTTACAGATAGCTTTGTCTCCGAGATTCGAGGTTTTACCCTGGGTTTCATGTGTCTCAGCTGAGGGACTACATACCAGCTCCAAGACACACTGTGAGTTATGATGATTTGGTAGTTGAGCCGGACCACATCTGTATCAAGCATTCTATTACAGTCCTAGGCAGAGTCATGAGATGCCTGCGTTTATAGAATATTCCTGTGTTGAGGATACAGTGGTTGAGACGAGAACCTAATGAGGCTACGGGAGAGACTGAGGATAGTATTCAGAGGAACTATCCAGAGTTATAGGCGGGGATAGATATACCTATAGGATCCAGGAGTAGGTCTTAGGACTAGCCTGAGGAGCGATATGATTACGTGCATATGTGCTTATGTGCTTATATGCTATGCTATGTTTATTTTTGTGCTAGCTATGATGTGTTTATGATCTTACTAGATCCTGTTGTGCTAGTACGACTGTTAGGTATAGCTGGAGATGGTTCTTACCTCCATGCTATTGTGATATGACTGTTAAGGATAGCTGGAGATGGTTCCTACCTCCATGCTATTTTGATGGACATAGTTTGGATGGAGATGTCTTCTTCATGCCCCGACGATAGTTTGGCTAGAGATGTCCCTCTACGCCCCGGATAGTAGTGTGATCTTTTGAGGTATAGTGTCATACGGGTTGATACCTTATGTACGAGATATGATACCTCCGATAGAGAGAGTGTATCCCGGTTTTGAGTCTGAGTGCTTTCGGAGTTTGTACAAGTTTCGGGACGAAACTTGTTTTTAGGGGGGAGAGTTGTAAGAGCCGTAGTCTTTCGGACCGAGATCGGACCATACCTGGTAAACGGTTCGGGCCGTTTGAGTTTGAGTTGTAAGAGCCGTAGTCTTTAGGCTGTGTTGATCTCCAGAGCGGAGCCGTTTGAGTTTGAGTCTGAGACTCCCGAGGTTGAGGTAAGTCCATAAGACTTACTTAGCTGTCATCCTTATATTGGATGTGTGCATGAGTGGTGATTGTTATATGTTTTATAGCATGCGTTATGGTTATTACCGACCTATGATGTATTGATTGCCCATTGTAGGGCTGTGACAACTTTTCCATTCATCCCGCTGGGAGTTGGGGGTTCTCTGTGGTCAGGCCAGACCTGGTAAACGGTTCGGGCACTCTCCATTCCCTTAGGGTACACGGGGAGGTGTTCCAGGCACCACTCCAGCTGGTTATAGTACCCAGAGGCGAGGGTTATATTCCTCGTGTCACCTATTTTCATATGGAGATATTTGTTTATACGATGCGTGTGTTGGACTATTGATATAAAGATAATAAACCGGGTAAATGTGTGATAGCATGATGAATGTTTATATTTCCATGAGGTGTGTTTGTGCTCTGCATGATCTCATATATATGTATGGTTAGCTAACGGTTTTATACCGTGTTGTAGATCTTTTGCAGGTTAGGAGAACTGCAGAGTGATCCAGAGTGGGCGATCTACTGAGGGCTCCGTACACTGGGGTCGTACTCGTGGGCTACGGGATATTTTGATCATGTATATACGTTATGTTTTGTTTGTACTCAGAAGCGTTGTATAAACCTTTTGATACTTTTATAACAGTTTGATGTTTTGTATTTAATCTATCGGTGCCTTGTTGTAAGATTCAGTGAACTTGTTGTCAGGCTAGGGTCAGGATCCATTGTGAGATCCTAGCCTAGTAGCACCCCGAGTCCTACGGATTTGGGGTGTTACAAAGTACTAGAACCCAAAGAAAGTGTGAGTCTAGTCTCAAGGAAAACAAAGAAAACCCAACGTCCCGACTACCTCGTACGGAAACTTGGCTAACCACCGACTCCGGACCACTTAGCAATTGTCCTACCCTACTATGTATCTACAACAAGACGGTATGAACCATTAGCTAATTATTCAAGGCATTAGAAAGTACATTAAAGCACAAACACATATAATAGTGGAAAGTAAATATATCAGCATGCTGCACTCAAACCGTTTTATTATCTTCATTAAGGTGATTCACTTCTATTAGTTCAACTTATTTTGTAGCACGAGGATCTCCCGAACCTCGCCTCTGTCCGTGTATACCAATCGGAGTGGATCCGATGCACCTCACCGTATATTGATATGGGCTAGTCGCAGATAACCTCCCAGTCTCTAGGCAAAGATGGGTAGAACGTGATGCTACGACCCGTTATTCATACACTTGTGTCTAATAAAAGGGTAACATCGTCCTAGTAAAGTTACAATTAAGAAACACTCAACATACACCACTCTAGCAATACATTATAACACAAGGAATAATTGGCTAAGTCATAAGATTTACCTGCACTGGTCCAAAGTCTAACTAACGGTAAGTCCCGATCCACCCTTATATGATCTCAACAACCTAGTGATAACGACAACGTCTCAACATCCAAATACTAACGACCAAGAAGCTCTAGAAAATTTCTAGACCGTTCGGGAAGTTTTGGAAAGAAACGGGAAACCCTAACTTTTAAGGAAATTACGGTTATAACCCTAAATTTCCCTAAAACTCTAAATGAGCAAGCATATTTGAGTTTAAGAAAGTAAGAAAATCATCTCAAATTTATCATAAGAAATTATCTCGTCTCGACCGTTACCATTGACTATTGACAATGTGGGAACACATCGATCCTCCATACTAAGACATGCGTGTTGAGGGAATACTTGATCAAGGCAAAATAAATGAAAATTAATGATATTGAAATTAAGGGGGTAACCTCTCTAAATGAGCAAGCACATTTGGAAAATTCCATAAAAAAATGACTTGATTTTATCAAATATTTTGAACATTATTATTGATTTCCATCAGATTATGATCAATCATGTTTTCAAGGAAGACAATGTTATCACATACAATTTAACTAAGATGGAACGAGGGAAGACAATGGTATCGCATACAAGTTAACTCATATGGAACGTGGCTACCTGAAGTACATGACATCGTTCACTCTAAAAGTGGACGACCTCATCCGCAATGATACACTATAGTGGATCACCTATAGAAGATGATCTAGTCCAATTACTTATTATTTAGTATAAACTAGCTTAGTATCCGTGCTTGCACGGGGTTGGCAAAAATGTAAACAAAATAGTTATTAATGTAACAAAAAATCAATATCATATAATAATAATAATAATAATAATAATAATAATAATAAAGGTTTAGGTAAAATTATATCATAATCAATGAGAACTTACAAAAATTTAATTTTTCACGATAATATCAAATAGACTTATAACTATATTATTGACTAAGCTAACTATGTATTTTTGTGATATGGAGTATATTAATAATAGTATAACATATTTCATATATATGAATTTTACATATAAAAATAGTAGTTATACTTTAAAGTGCATATATCTATATATAAAATAAAGATAAGATTGACATATTCCCACCAAATGAATATAGTTGGTACATAAATATTAAATAGGCAATATGATAATAAGTAAATATTAACCTATTATTACAAAAAAACATTAAGAAAACAAAATCATATAAACTAGCTTAGTACCGATGCCTTGCACGGAATGTGAAAATTTTTATTATAAGAATATTCATATATTTTAATCATAATATATATTCTTGCAATTGGTCTATTACAATGAGTCATATATTTTAAAAATAAAGACTTTGTTACTTAATATTTATATGGGAGAGTCTATTTGAGTATTCAACAAACCTATTTTAATATATTTTAAGAAAAAAATATGATTAAGTTATTTTAAAAATAAATGCTAGAATTTAAAACTTTTCTATAAGAAAGTTAGTATATGCTTACCCTATTATCAAATCTTGCACAAGACATATGAATAATAATAATGTAATATATTTATTAGTTTAATAGATTTGTTCAATATTTTCATTTATGTAATAATTCACTATACCAAAAAGATTTTTTAAAATAAAATAAGGAAATAAAATAAACCAATTATCAAAATACATAAATAAATAGTATAATACTAAATAACTATCAAATTATTTTAGGTATTTTCAAAACATTCAATTATTTAAAATGTAAAAAGTAAATGATCAATCATATATCTTGTTTTGAAAATAACTTGAGTTAAAAAAAAAATCTATATAATGTAATCCTCTAATACACAAATAGTATAATATTTTAATAAATATATAGAGTTATTTTTGTTTATATCATAATATTTTTTATATCTCATATCATACCTTTAAATAAGAAATAAAATAAAAAACATAAACAATTGACATTATTATAAATAAGATATATGACAAAATTCGATGTGACTTAATGCGGTGGTAACATGTGGCAAAATCTGATGTGACTTAATGTGGTGGTGACATGGGCCTTAATACACTTCTGTTTTAGTATTTTATATTAGATTATATAATCTCCTTATTTTGAAAATGATGACATGATTTTGTTATCTTAATTTGGAGAGCACTAAACTTAAAAGAACCATGTATGTATATGTGACGTAACTTAATGACGTCATGTGACAAAATCCAATGTGGTGTAATTTAAAGACGATATGTGTCGTAATCTGAGGTGATGCGATACTAGGATGACAAGTGGTCAAATTATGTTTTATTATTATATATAGTAGATTAAAAAATACATATATTAGGTATATACCATATAAATCTTTATAGAAAATGTATTTAATTTGATTTTCCACTCTAAAAAATAAATTTGAAAAAAAAGTTATAACAAAAGGGGGTTCGTTCACGCGTAGGAAGGTGTGTGGATGTTGGTGAGCCACCATGTTTGCCAGCTGGATGTCGGACACCTACACAGCCCGTGTCCAAACCCCCATCGCACGTGACTTCTTCTTCTCTCTCTCTCCCTTTCACCAAATCAAATCCTCTCTCTCTCAGCATACACTCGCATTTCCTCTTTGAAATTCCAGTTTCCAAGCCCACAAAGCCTTCCGAATCATATCAAAATCAAATCAACAACCCACAACAAATTTCAAAAAATAAAGGCGAAAAACCCCACCTTCAAATACCCACAAAAGAGAGAAAAGAAAACCCCTCAAGAGTTAATCTTATGAAAACCCTTTGCGTTGCGCAATCAATCGTATTCTTCAGTTCGTGTGGGTGGTGGGTGCTTCTTTGATCTGGGTATGTAGTCTGGCTTGATTGCAATCCTTAAAATGCTGTTTTCTTCCCCATTTATTCTTCTGATTCAACTTCTTCGATCTGCTTCTGGTAATCTATCGTCTTCTGATCCATTGAATTCCCTTCTAATACTTGATTCGGTGAGAATTTTGGTTTCTTCCTTCACCGTGTTCCAGTGCGATGTAACATTTGGGGTCGGTGGGTTGTTTTTTTTAGCTTCTTTTGGTGTTTGATATTAAATGTGTCTTTTTGGCGTTTGCTTGGACTGTAGGGAAGTGGGGATCAGGTATTTATTCCTCGCTTACCAGCAGGATTTTCAGTTGAATTATGTTATCTCAGTTGTTGGATAGTTATTTGGATCAATTGACGACGATCGCATTGATCAGTTCCGAATCAATTAGGTTGTTAAGATTGTTTTGAGCCGTTGTATATGTGGAAGGTGATCTAGGGTTGAATATGTCTTCCACTATACCTGCTACAATGGGCGGGGCATGGTTTAGAATTAATGAAATAGATTCATGGAGTTGCTAACTTTACATTTTAGGTAAAAGGGATCTTCATCTGTTGACTAAATTCTCAGGTAGTTTATATAAGTTATTGACTTTGACTTGCCCCATGGTAGCAGGTAAGATTGTGTCACTTTTTCATGAGAAATGAAAATTTACAGTATATGCCATTGTTAGCAAAAGACTAACTTGTTTCCTAACTCAAGCTGTTTACATCAACATAGTTCTTAGATAATCCGAGCACTAGACATGTGAAGCCGTATCTTATGGACAATGATGAAATACAGTTATCGTGTGGGCACGTCTCCTATGTTCATGTTCTGGTTGACCGTCTCCTTGTAATGCATCTCACTGAAACAAATACTTACTGTGCTCGTGGCTTCACATAATTTCTAAGTAAATAATGCATGAAATTAAGCTTGTTGTTTTCTGCTATATTTTGTGTATCTTGGAACAAGTTAGGAGGATACTATTATATACTTATTACCTCGATTAATCTGAGCTTCTAGATCGTATCTGGCACAAGGGCATACAGTTCAACGAGATGCTTAGTCTAGTACCTTTAAAAATTTAAGCATATTGAAGTTATTTTCTTTTCAACAAAATGAATATTTGAGCTTCCTTTTTTTGCGAACTTCTTCCTTAAGCGTGCCTGCTGATTACCCCATTTTCTTCCTACTGTGCATGTTGGAGTTCTCAGGAACTCTTGTTTTACCGATATTCTTGTGACACCTTACTGATTGTAATTGCAAATGTCTGGTTTATGGTTGTTACACTGTGTTTTTCTTGGCCTTTGGGAATTCCTTCATGAACAGCCCACTTCATGCTTTTCTTACATCTCTGAAACATCCCTCGTGCTCCCTTGTCAGATATTGCTTTCACAATTTTCATATATCATCCTTCAGGTGTCAGTGTATGTTTCGATGCATGCCTTGTAGTTGTCTAATGTATATAGAATACAGAATTTTCTGTTTGCACCTAGTATTGGTGTAAAACACCTTTGATGGCTTTGTTTAGGTTTTACTAGATGTTTGCATAAGCTGGATAATTTTGTTTGAAGTTGTCATGTTGATCTATTTTTATGTGATATTGTGAGTAAACCGGCCAGTTGGTGCTAAAAAAAGTTTATGAAATTGCCAGGGTGTAAAAGGTTTTCCCTAATCAGTTTTGTCCTAGACCTTTTTCTTTTTCTCATCTAGTTCTCTGCAGAATGACATGACATTCTTGTCGAAGTTATTTATCATCCAGCACCAATTTGGAATGAAAAATTGCTTCTCTGACTGAAATTTGAGCTATTTAGTTGTGATATACTGAAATGTACATGCTTGTATTCTTAGTCCTATAAACAGTTTGGTCCATGCTTTGCAGGTTATATGGCTGATGGGTCAAGGGAGTCTTCCTGCAAGAGACCTAGACAATAAAAATCAAATCTAGTTCAAGAAGGTTTACATGGGTTAGTACATGACTGAGATGGTTTTGCATTCTCAGAATTTGAAATGGAGGAAACACATGATCCTGGTCAAGCAGGAAATAGCCCTTCTAGCTCCACATGGTGGCGTTCAGATTTCATTGAAAATTTTGGATCCGTTTCGCTTGCTTCCCAAGAAGAAGCTTTGAGTCAAAGGGGCCCTAGTAGTAACACTGAGGAGAATGACCTATCCTCTCAAACTGGGTCTGAAATACTCTGGAGCACGGGAATACTCTCTGAGCCTATTACAGACGGATTTTACTCAGTGGCTCCAGTAAGTATAATCTTTTTCACTCATAGTTATACTCCCTTTTGTTACTTTATGTTCCTTTTTATATTAGATATGTACTTCTTATATGGAGCAATGCTAATTATGTTGGTTATAATAAATTCTGATGTCTAGATCTTGTGTTTTGGATATTTTGCTCACAAACATCATATCAAAAGGGGGTCCATTGGGTGTTCTGAAATTTCTGAATGTGTGCAGGATAGAAGGCTTAAAGAGATGTTTGATCGTATTCCTACCTTGGAAGAGCTGTTTCATCTTGAGGCTGAGGGTTTCAGAGCCGATGTTATTGTTGTAGATGTCCAGAAAGATAAGAAACTTTTGATGCTGAAGCAACTGATTTCAGCTCTTGTCAAAGGCCTCAATTCAAATCCAGCAGCAATGATTAAAAAGATTGCTGGATTGGTAAGGATTATTCACCTGAACCTGGTCGTATCATTGATGTCACTGTTTGTGATTAGTATTGTGCCACTTGTTTGTTTATTGTAAATGAGTTTAGTATGTGTTTTTCAATCTATGTCAGGTCTGTGATTTTTGTAAGCGACCAAATTTGGAGTCAAGTTCTGGGGGTGCTGCACTAGAGGAAACATCCCAAACTTTGATGTTTCGAGGTGTCCAGATGCTAGGGCAAATAAAATATGGCTCATGTCGTCCTCGGGCAATTTTGTTTAAAGTTCTTGCAGATGCTGTAGGCCTTGAAACTAAGCTTATGACGGTACTACTGTGGTTCCAAAGTTATACTAACATCTCTTGATAAGGTTTAGTGGTTCCATGCTCATTCTTATTCTTTTATCAGGGTTTACCAAGTGAAGGAGCAGTTGAATGTTCAGACTCATACAAGCATATGTCTGTGGTAGTGACACTTAATTCATTGGAGCTATTGGTCGACCTTATGCGATTTCCGGGTCAGCTGATACCTCAATCAACTAAGGCCATTTTCATGACACATATTTCTGCCGCGGGAGAGAGTGATTCTGCTGAAAATGATTCTTGTGATTCCCCATTGGAACCGAATAGCCCTATGTATGGATTTCCTGAGAGATTTGATCACGAAAGGTCGTTGAAGATTCTTATTCATCATCATCACTAATGATTTTGTGATACCATTGTCCTCAAGTATATTGAGTCCTTATCCGTGGACTAATTTCATATTATTTTTCTTTTTCTGCAGCCCCGAGAAAGATGATGCCGTTCGACATCTACGAAGAGTTGATAGGGCAAATGCTTCAAGTCTCTCATTACAGAACAGAATATTGCGCTCTTCCTCTTCTGTTAGGTGTGATTATAAGTATCATGAAGTTTAGAACACAACTCAGAAATATTTCCTTTTAGGCAAACACCATTCTGAATTTCTGATGGTAAAATTTTGCAGCTTATCACACAGCGATCCTAACGTTGCAACAGCATTTTGTCGGAGCAGTAGAAGGAAGGTCTTCGCTGAACCACGCACTGCTAATTCAAGGTCATTTAAAAGTCATCTGTGAACTATCTAAAGAGTAAAGAGTAAACATAGTTGTATCAAAGAAAGAGTACAATAAAAACAATATGTTTTTTGTGCATTTTGTGTTTTGTTTTATGTTCATGTGTATGATGCATGATGGCCACAAGCTTATAATGTGTTGTGTCCTATCATGTCTATACAAATTTTGTATATATGTTACGAGTGGGAACTTTGACTTTACTAATACTGTATTAGATGTGAAATCTGTTCCCTTATTGTTTGAGAAGCATATTGCAAATTATAGTATTGAATGAAAAATGTAGAAAAATTATATTTTATCTTTGATAGGGACTAGGAGGTATATTCTACCTAAAATTATTGCACTAATTACACCAATAACCAGAAATTAGTTATATATTATGAGATGGAAATATCAAAGCTTTCTCTTCCTAGCTAAATTTCTTTGTTTGTATAAATGAAGTGCTTTAAAAATTTGTAACGGACTTAGAAAGATTCCTCTTTTACCATGAATCCTTAAATTGCAGCTCAATTCACTTGACCTGTCTTCCATGAAGTATTTTTTATTGAAATGTTTGATATTTAAGATGACTGTTTACTACTGCAGTCCAGAGCATCCATCTTTCCGTGGACGTGGAAGATCCATGCTTGGCTGTGAAAGGAAACCATTGAGGGATTATTCTGAGGAAGTTTCCACCTCAAGGTATGTAGCTTCATTGAATGCGAAACGTATGTTAATGATTCAGAGAATTGTCGTCGATGCATCAATTTTTTATTTCCTTACTATGTCCACTAATTTTTATTTTTTTTTTCTATATCTGAAATTACTGTAGCAAAACAACGATTTTTTTAATGCAATAAACTGTCATTTACTACACGCTGATACTTGATTTTCTCGAAATTTTTTATTGAGTGCAGATAAATATTGATAAAATTTTTATCTGTGACGTACAGGTCAGTTGGTGCGCCAACAGAACCTCGGAGATTGAGAAGAAGAAGCATTAGTATAACTCCTGAGATTGGTGATGACATTGTGAGGTACCTGCATATATACTTTGCAGATTTCTTTTGAAAGAAAGCTTTTGTGGTGTTCTTGCTATTAAATACAGTATTTTAGTGGCCTAGCTAGATTTTCTCACCTATCATGACATATGTAGTTAAGACCATATACATATTATTATGAATGATGATGCATACCTTAGACATTTTCTCTCATTTCACCAGTTACTAGTATGGTTTAATTATTCATCATCTTTTCTGTGTGAACTCATGTGTTTGTGCTAATATCTTGTACACTTATTTCCAGGGCTGTTCGAGCCATGAATGAAACAATGAAACAAAATCGATTGAGAGATCGTGCCGGTGGAAGTGATACATCATATCCCAATTCCCCAAGTGACAGAAACAGTACAGACCCTCAAAAGCATGTATGTTGAATCTAGCCTTTTATCCAGTTGAAGAGATATAATTTTTCTGCTTCAATTTTCTTTGTGGGATGATAGAGTATTGAATCTTATCGCATCCAAATTGACTAGATCTTAGGTGATACATCATATCCCAAAAGAATGTATGTTTGTTATTTGCAATTTCTATGAGTTTCAATACTTTATGATGGAAGCAATATTCATCCTACCAGAATGATTGTGCAAGTGAAATATTGATGAATATATACTTCAATGGTAAAAGTAGTTTCTCCATGATAGGAGACGATGAAGACAAATTGTTTATGGCACATATAAGATAAACTATCGATGAAATTATATACTTCAATGGTTATCAAGATTACAACAGTTGCAGGCATGACCAATTAATTATTGTACTTGCATCCACATTTAGGTGACAGCTTTGCCACTTGGTGGCCGTGATGAGCTTTCTGGTGGAAATTCTGTGTTGTACACCTATCATGGAGAGGATGTTTCTCAAAGGGCAATGTCATTACCATCATCCCCTCATCGTTTTAGGGGTCAAACTTCAGAAAGGAGCAGACTTGATAGTGTTACAACAGAAATGGTTGGAACATGGAATAAGATCTTGGAATGTTATTCAGATGATAATAAGCCTCTTCTTCCCTATCCCGAGTGGAATATTGATTTCTCAGAATTGACTGTCGGAACCCGTGTGGGTATCGGTAAGGTCTTGTTCCTCCATTATTCTTTATTGATCCTGTTTGTTTCCTTGATACATCGCTTTTAGGTTTATGGAAATTGAATGGTTAGATGACATTTAGACATCGTTGGAATCCATGAAAGCAGACCTGACATGACTTAGTAGAAATAGAGTGATTTTCTTAGATGACCACATAGAGATGTGAATGAGTGGCGATAAGATGCTTCTCTTTTTTTTCTTCTCGCGTTCCATCTGCAAGGTTGATCAAATTTCCTATTTTACCTAGGTTTTTTCGGTGAGGTTTTTCGTGGTGTCTGGAATGGGACAGAGGTGGCTATCAAGGTTTTTCTAGAGCAGGATTTGACATCAGAAAACATGGAGGATTTCTGCAACGAGATTTCAATTCTGAGGTGAACTTTGTGTTCGGTATCTCTTTGCTTCTCCATATTTCTTGTAGAAATGTTTCTGACACTCATCTTGTCTTGTTCAATTATCGCAGCCGACTTCGACATCCTAATGGTAACTTTCTGCTTATGATTATTACCAGTAATGAAAAGAAGTTGCTAAAGCGAATGGATTAAGTAATAAAATGCCATAAAATGATATATAATTGCTTGGTTACTGGTGTTTGTTGCATAAATAAGCACTGTCAATACGATTTACTTTAATAACCTAAAACAAGCTCATCTAGTTTGTGACCGTTTCTCGTTTGTGTGGCAGTAATATTGTTCCTCGGTGCTTGCACAAAGGCACCCCGCTTGTCTATGGTGACTGAATACATGGAGATGGGGTCGTTGTATTACTTGATTCATTTGAGTGGTCAAAAGAAGAAGCTCAACTGGAGGAGGAGATTGAAGATGGTACGCGATATATGCAGGTAGTAGGTTTTAACCGAAAATGCCTTGCTGATGTTGAAATTGCAACACATAAATGTGTTTACCAATTTTTGACTTGTGGCAATTAAGGGGGTTGATGTGCTTACACCGAACAAAGATAGTCCATAGAGATCTCAAGAGCGCGAATTGTCTTGTGAACAAGCATTGGGTGGTGAAGTTATGTGACTTTGGGCTTTCAAGGATAATGACAGAAACTTCCATTAAGGATACATCAGCTGCAGGAACTCCAGAATGGATGGCTCCTGAACTTATTCGAAACGAACCTTTCACGGAAAAGTGTGATATTTTCAGCCTAGGGGTGATTATGTGGGAGCTCTGCACTTTGAGCAGACCATGGGAGGGTGTTCCGCCTGAACGGGTACTTCCACAACCCTAAAAACCAATTATCTTTACCCAATAAGTTATTGTTATCTGTATTCACCTGTTCCTTTTTCTTCAGGTGGTTTATGCCGTTGCAAATGAAGGATCACGACTCGAAATCCCTGAAGGACCCCTGGCCAAGCTTATAGCAGGTATGCTCATGGTCTTCTATTCCCAAGGTTTATATGATGGCTAAGTTTTGGAAGGCTGTGTTAGTAGTTTCATAAAATATGGAAATTTTTTTTATCCAATATATACAAATTATGGGTCCGTTAGGTAATGTAAGATTGCGTAGATCAGGTTGAAGATGATGGGAATTATTTAGATGAAGAATTAAGGAGATGAAATTGTTTAAGGAGATGAGTATTTTGTAAATAAACATGATTGTAGGTAAAATTACGAAAAAATACGTGTTAAAATTTGTTGTTATGAAATAGATGAAGAAAGAAGAGGGGTAAAAATGATATATAGCCCCAATAATCCTTATAATCCTCATAATCTAAGTTTAATAGGATTACAAAATTATCATAATCTAATTCCCTTAATCTTCATAATCTAATTTATTTCATTCCCTTACCAAACAAGATTAAGATAATTATTTCTCCCTTTTAATTCCCATAATCATAATCTCCTTAATTTTTTTATCTCTACCAAATGGAGCCTATAAATCATGATCCAAAAAATAATCTAAACTTTTAAAATCACCAAGAATACATTTTATCCCTAAAGTTTTTTGTTAATTACATTTTGATTCCAAAACTTTTTCCTAACTTCCGTATCACCATTTTTGCCTGAATGGTGACCTTCCAATGTGTTCATATCAAAATTGGTCGATAATTCGGTCCTCATTATGCATAAAATTATGAGTTGCAGATTGTTGGGCAGAACCAAATGAACGACCAAGCTGTCAAGATATCCTCACTCGCCTGGTAGATTGCGAGTACGCTCTCTGCTGATTCACAGAGCTCGTTATAGAGGATTTGACGAAAGAGAGGGTTTTTGAACTTCGGCTCGTATTTGTAGGAGACTACTACATGTGATCTTGTGCTTGTTTCGGAGAGTGTTGAAGGACTATAAGAAACGACAGTATGATGGTCTTGATCTTCTTTCAGATGCAGAGGAACTTAAACAGTAGTCTCTTATGGCTTTATGTATCTCAACTCTCAAGGATTTCTGAAATGAATATTTTTTTTTCTCCCTCTTTTGGGAAACTCTTCATGGTTTCACTCGGCTACTTTTGACCACAACTTGGATTATTGTATATATGACACAAATCTGGTAGACCCCAATAAAATTATGGTATTTTTGGGTTGTAAAAATAGACCTGATCCAGTCTAGCCATCCGTCGGTGTGGTAATGGGACAAAGTCTGGTCGGATCGAAAAATTCGGTCCATGGACCGGAACATTCTAGCGAAAACTCTGATCGGACGGAAACTCAGCCGGTAAAAATAATATACGATAACCGAAATATACTTCGTAAGTAGTTAGTTCAACTAAAACATAAAATCTGATCTAGTTTTTTTTATTTTCAATTAAAAAATATATATAATTAATAGATTTAACTAAAATATGTTATAGCTTCTTCAACTAATTATGTAAAATTAGTCTGATTGTGATTTTATAATCAGATATATGACGTATAGTCTTACACTTAATTAATTAAAAATGACTCTATTGTGTTTTAACTTTAACGTATACGATAAATTTAGCTAAATCAAAATAAGAACAAAAAAGATAGGCATGTATAAGAGTTCATATGGTTTTTAATCAGTTTTAAAGATGAGAGATAATCTTATAAAATAAAATCATAATAATTTTTTCAAAATACAAATATAATTTTATTTTTTTTTAAAACATATAATTAAGCTAAAATAATAAGATGAACATACATCGGTATTTTATTATAGTAAAATTAAAATTAAAATAATTACCCTAACGGTAAAAATTAAACAACTAAACTACCCCTAAATTGTAAAAACTATTAAAGATGATTGGACAAATTGTTGGTTATTGGATTAACCAAGATGTTAAATTTGGGTACATAGTCTACCTCACCCTCGGGCAATCGAGGAGCGCAAAAACTCAATATGTATTACATTCAAGACAAATGTTAATGATCCCATGGACATAGTTATTGAAGCAATGCTTGCCCAATTGCACAATTTGTCTCATCCCATATTACGGATGGATGTGAAATGTGAATCAAGATAATATGCATCTACCTGACTGGATAAAAACTCAGTCCATCTACCTGACCGGACAAAAACTCAGCCGTGCTGTTTGCCTGGGATTATATATATATATCTATCTATATATATATATATATAAAGAGGCTTGACTTATGATCAAAGTATGTCCGGATATGGGTTTGAACGGGTCTTAATTCTAAAGGGTAAGATTTTGATTACAAAAACAAGGATAAATCCATGAAAACATTTAGATTATGCCATACGAGATTACAAAAATCTCCATTGGAGAGTATATTTATAATACTTCATAGTGATTCACCGATTATTTCTCTCCAAATTATGGTATATACTATATGAATATATTTTGAGTGGTTAGTATTTAAATGTAATTGATGATTTTCTCAAAAAAAATTATAAAAGATAATGTTATCGTTATGTGTTGAGGTTTTCCTTCAGATTAATTTTCTCAAGTTATGATTGATCAGGAGAAATGTGTTTCCGTATTGGTCAATATGTCGGCTACAAGATTTTTTTTTTATCTATTATAAATTTGAAGTTTTTGAAGTTTTATAATTATAAGAAGGACTAAAATTATGTTTTAAAGTTATATGAAGTTTAAATTTTTTAATTATTTTATCTTTTTGTTGTTTTTTTTTCCTCTATTTTCTCAAAATAAATTAAAGGTCCGTATCATCTTCTTATATCCATATAATCTATATTTAACATTTACCTCATAACTCGCTCAAACATCTTAACTTTAAGATGTTTGGTTTACAATTTTCTTTTTCGAATGGTTAACTTTAGATTCAAATTTCTTTATTAATCAACGTGATAACATTTCATTCCATATCCGCCTTAACCAAGTATTGTGTTTCCGGTTTCGATTTGATGTCTCACTGTTATATAATCGCACACAAACCTAATGTTCTATAATCGACCTTTAAATCAAGTTCAAGGTATCACTAAACCCATAAAACTTTTTTTTCTTTTTTTGAAAAGAAAACCCATAAAACTTCAATCCACATATATATCCGCCGAATAAACGTATAAAACGGCTGAAATCCTCAACCTAATAATGTGATTGAAAAATGCATTACACAATGAATGAACATAGGAAGTAGCTTTTTTAACCGCACGTACAGCCATACAGTACAGCAGATATATATATATATATATATGTGTAGAAAAAATATACATTGCAGAAACTTACCACAGACAAGAAGTAATTTCCAGTTCACCTTCTCAGTTACCCCCATGCTTGCATGGGTATCTTTGACTGATATGTTCCTGCTAAAAAGAAGTGACTTCCATTAGCTACTCAACAAAAAATGTTGCAGAAAAATGCATCTTCAGAGATCTTGTGTTCAGACCATGTTTATCCATCATACTATACCATAAGACATGCAATGAAGATATGTTTGGTCAATTAAAGATTGAATTTAGGTTTGTTTTTTGGTTGATTGTTGAAAATGACTTCTTTCCATTTTTGACAACTTTGAAGAACATCATCTATATATATATATATATAACCTAGCTAGTTTCTCATAATGTTGAAATTGAAACCAATATTCTAGTGATAAGTGATACTAGAGATTTAAGTTCGAATTCTATTAACAACATATACTAGAAAAATGTGTTATAAACACATCTGATTGGTTGGTAAACATTAGAAAAATATCATGTTTTTTTTAATCGAGAAAAATATCATGTTTAATTCTACTGAATTGACGATGTAAGGGGTTGGGCTATCCCCGCTTAATGACTACTTAACCTTCTTTTCATATATTATAAGCGCGACTAGATGCGTCGAATACCACTGACAAAAGATCGCAATAGTTCAATAATTAATTAGTTTCAGAAGACTCATTAAAAAACAATAAACATTCAAGTGATTGATGCATTTTTACCTTGCAATCTTAAGTGACCATTGTTGTGGGACACAAAATCCTAAAAGAAATGTTAAAAAAAAATTAGGCATGAGGTGAAATCAAATGGTAATATAGCAATTAAAGGATCATATCCACCTGTTGAACTTATAAAGTATAAGATATAACAAAAATGTTTTTAAATAATTTTTTTTTATCGCAAAAGTGATAAATGCTAGATGAATGTTTTTTATAAAAAACCCTGTAATTAAATTTATCAAATAAATCATACTTAAGTTGCTTTCTTTGAAAAACTATAAGAAAAATCAAATCTTTTTAGTTGAAAATCAAAGGTTTTTAGTTGATATATTTCATAAATCTAAGTATGTATTTTAACCATTAGATTTAAATTGATTTTTTTAATAGGAATAGTGTGCAAGACAAAAAAAATAAATAATCAACTAATATAAAAGGTTTTTAGTTGAAAATTTTTGATTATTTTTTCTCTTTTACGAGTAAAAGAGAAAATTAATCAACAAAAATAGATTAAAGCTGCTTAAATTTAGATTAAAGAGTTATAATAAATATTCCCACTTCAGACAAAAAAGAAGATATATTTACACTAATAATATATTCAATTATTTATATCCATTATACTTTGTAAGCTATTATATATTACCCACAAAGCCACAAGTGACTGGGGTTACCAAGAAAAAGCATAATTCCCCTTAATTATTGCTTAATTTGAATGTGTGCAAATCTAGGGTTTCGGCGACCTTGACAAATGGATCTAGGGTTTCTTTGAAAAAGCCGAGATTGACATTCCAATAGTCCATAAAGTTCTTTCATTTTTCATCAGTTCATCCTCTGATTACATATAAAATTATCATTACTGTATATATAGGTTAATCTTAGATCTACTTGAATTTAATGAGATTTAGCCTGATCTAATCATCCTACTTAAAGTTGAAAAATGAAGTTAAGGTAATAGTGAAGAAGGAGAACAATTTTGTTCATCTTTATGATTTATTTATGTTTAGTTAACTATTTTTTTTGTTTTAATTCTGGATGACCAGCCAAACGGAGAATAAGGAACGAACCCTAAAAAAAATACGTGATTTACAAATAATAGTTAATTTTTAGCTTTACCCGAATCAAATATCCATGATACGTACCTTGAGTAAGAGGTTCGATCGAGAACCTAAGATAAAGAGAGATGATTCGAAGAACTCGAACTCGAGCTCGAGACGGATGGATCATTATCCTCTCTAGCAGAACTCAGCATTCTTGAAGAACCCTTTTTCTTCTTCTTGTAAGGGATTCCTCTAGCTATAGCTTGAGAGTCTCTAACCTCCTTAAGATAAACCCTAATGGAGCTTCCAGCAAAAGGGTTAGTCTCAGGGGTCCCACCATTCTCTTCATAAGCTGCCCGAAGTCGACCGATGAGGGCATCAAGGCTGCCCCAAGCTTGCCTTAGCGGGCACGGGCAGGGGGCCGGCGGCTCAGGCTGCCCGTAGAACATGCAACCTTGAAGATGAACCTTAGTTTTCCCGAATTGGTCAAGGTAGTGTAAGAACTCAAGCACGTGACTACACGTGCAATGGGGAAGACTCACCGGCGGGCGGTGGTTCTTTAGGTATTGTCCAAAGGTGACCCAATCGCGACGCTTTTGTGACTCGTAACGGCTTAGTGGTGGCGTTGGTTGCGGGATGTGGTGGGTGGAGTAGGAGGTTTCCGGTGATTGGGCGGCGTAGTGGTGGTGGAGGAAGAAGTTTCTTGGATCTCTTTCCATGGTGATTTTGAAGAGGAAAGAGTGATGAGTTTGAATTGATTAAGAAGGATTTGTGTGTAGAGAGGTTGATGAGTTCATGTCTCTACAACCATAATGTTGGGTGATGACTTGTTTCTCTTTTTTGAAAATAATGGTCATGAGAGAAAGGATTAGTGTGGAGAGGGAGAAGAATAGTGTTTAGAGAAAGATACAAAATATATCACATCAAATTGGGGCCTTTTTATTTTGGAGTGCAGCTAATATAACTTAATTAATTTTGATGTTATTATTGAGCTAATCCATAAGATTAGTAGGCGTATCACTCCTTATCATATAGGGGCATTGACGATTGAGGTGCGTGTATAATTTGAGTTATGAAGCATGTTAATTATGGCTAGGATGTCACACTTCGTAAATTAAGTTAAGTCAGACGGAGTCTCTTATAGGGTTCCGTGACGGTGGTGGTGTCGGGTTCGTAAAGAAGTCTTGTTGTTCGGTCAATGAGTTTAGCATCGAGAGGTACGGTTAACTTGATGCGCTCAGTTTGGAATTGTATTTCATCTAATCGAATACTTAAATATCAAATATTATTTTTAAGATTTTATGAAACTATTAATCTCCAAATTATATGTTTATTTGGGATTTGAAACTATTAATAGATTTATAGTAAATCTTGACCTAGTTTCATAGAAAATTCAAACCCGTGATCTAAATGTTACAAATAGTCATTCTTACCTATTAGAATAGTGAATCTTGACAAGAAATTTGTATATTTTATGCCGTCTTTTAACTTATTTTGTGAGGATATTATATCACAAGTTTTTAAATTAACAAAGACTAAATTAAAAAAAAACATTTAAAAGTAAAAATAAACAAATATGTTAGAAGAATTTTCCTGCCATCGAAATTATTTAAAATATTTTGAGACATAAGTTTAAAAAAAAAGTAGTTAAACAAATAATTTTCAAAAAAAATATATAATAGTAAAAAATATGATAATAAAGGACATTTTATTAATCTCAAGTTATAAACCTAAATTTTCAATTAAAAAAAAAGTAATATATGTTCTTTTGAAGGTGTACTAATATAAATATTTTATTGACATATAGTAATATGATTTTCCTGTGTAGTGCACGTTAACCTCAAATTATTTGTGCGATATTTTCTTGGCAGTACCTCTTTATTGGGTTGACTAAAGTCAACCTGAATTTACAGAAATGGCTTAAAATTTATTTAATTCTCTGTTTTGAGTTTTTATTTTTTTTTATTTTTTTTAATACCTTCTTTTCACCTGGTTCTATAACTTATCGAAACTCGAATATAGTAATTCCGTCTAACCAAAAAAAAAAAAAAGAATATAGTAATTGCGGCTAGGTTCATGTATCTCATTATTTTTGATTTTTTTAAATGTCATGCATCTCATTATTAAAAGTTAACAACATTGAACGTGCAATTAAAGTTGGGAATATATAGTTTTTCTCTTTAATTTTTTCTCTTTGTTTCTTTTTGGTTTGAAGCATTTTAATTTAGGAAAATAATATAAATTATTAATTTGAAGAAAAAGTAACTAAATTCTAAATATTAGTACTAAATGCATTAAATACATCAATAAATTTTTTTAATTTTAGATCGAGTTAGAAGTTAGGCGGGCAACAAGTTGTGTCGTCCATCCTTTCTGAATAGAAAATCCGATCCTCTTAAACACTACATTTGAAGACTTAGGTGACACAACATTATCATGACTCGTTGCACCCTCTTGAGAATCTCGACGACATCAAACGTAAAAAAAACAAAATGTATCGAATGCAAACGGAAGAAACACATGTTGGCTTTCAAGACAAGCTCTTTCATGCTTAGCCACCTTCACATAAGCCACGTTGAGGGCCACCTTACCCACAACAAAAGGCCCGTTATCCAAACCAACCAAAGGAGAGACTCTTGTCAAATCAATACAAGCATGTTTTTCAAACAACCATTCAAACACTAACACATCTACAAGCCTCAACGTAGACCTTCCTTCACGCGGATCAGTCAAGAAGGATATAGGCGCCTCTTTCTTGGCCGAAATCTCTTCTCTCTTAAACACGTCACATAAAACATCACGAACTAGATCATGCTTATATTTGAAACAAGACAGTTATTTACATTGAACCACATGCTCCACAAAATCATCCAAAGGCCTCCCACAATTAGGCATAGGACAAAACACACCAGACGGGAACAAAAGAATCATAAGGCGATACTTGAGGATCGTGCGATACTCTACGGGAGACATACATTGTCTAAGTCCATCAATAGGTATGACAAGAAGGAATTATTGGTTATACGCTGCGTGTAGACACTGAAAAAAGCTTTTTGTATAGGGGTCAAATCAAAAGTTGCTTCCATTGTATGTATTGTCTTACAAAAAAGAGCATTCGTCAAAACATGTTGGGCTTTAGGAGAGACGATGCTCTTGACAGTAAAACCAAAAAGATCAAAACTAGGAATGGAAGCTTGAAGATTGCCCAAAGCTCCAAAAAATTCGAAGTCTATATCAACAACTCCACTATCCTGCAAAATGTGGTCTTGAAGGGTCCAAGACTGAGCTCTATAGGCCACAAAGGAGAGACTGAGCTATATTCTTTGTTCTCTAGTGGCCCAATACTTATCTTGGTCCCTTGTTTTCGAGAAAGATCTATTTATATGGTTAAGTTCTTTATGAATGCTTGTAGGAAGCATGGAGGATTGCATTATGTATCTTGGTTTTGCATTTATGTTTGTTTTTATTAATGTTATTCGACCTTCATTAGAAAGACAAGGCCTCCACACCGAATCGACAAATAAGCAAGTCGCCACTGAAGATCGCCCAAAAAAAAGACCCCACAAACCACAATATTCTCGACTGTTCACGAAGTTTCATATCAAAAAAAGTATATGCATCCTCCCATGCTCCGGTAGACAAGTTCTCATGCTATTACCATTACAATCAAATTTAATATTAATAACCCAAATTTAATATGGTTACCATAACATCAGTATATTATGAAATATCAGTGTGTTAGAGTTATTAGGTGAAAGATATAAAATATTTTAGATAATTTGTCGCATATAAAATTAAGTACTTCGTTTTTGCGTGTTAGAGTTATTAGGTGAAAGATATAAAATATTTTAGATAATTTGTCGCATATAAAATTAAGTACTTCGTCTTTATGATTGGAATTTGGATTAAAGATAGATAATGAGTCTGATAACCTTAGGCGGTTTAGTTTATCAGAGTTTGTAGCTGACTTGAAGCTAAGTCTTACCGTAGTTGAAGTTTATTGGTAGTTAAATTTAGTAATTAAATGAACGTATTTTTTTATAAGTGTGATGGAAGTTTTGGGAGAAAAAAAAAATTATTATAGTTAATATACGTGTAAAATTAATTATAAAATTTTATTTTATATTACTTTTTAGAATTATATTTGAAATATATCATTCAGTATCATAAATTCTCCCTCCATATAATTTATAATATAACAAATATATATAAAGCTTTTATAAATTAGCTAGGTTTTTCAAACACCTATATCACTTGACTTAGTGTTTTTCTATAACATTATAATCTTGGTAACCTTTGTAAACTAGGATAAGCTAGTCTTTCAAACAAATCTAATATATAGTTTGGATTATCGAACATATCACTAGATTTTGTATATATGTTATTTTTTCAATTCGAAGGGGATTATAAGTTCAGGTATTTCTTTTACTTTTGAAAGATTAGCTTTGGCTATTAGTCGTACGTCCTATTATTCATTTATACGGATTTGTTATGATTAGATTATTTTCCATAATTTGAAGAAATGCAAGAATGGATAGTAGGCTCGTACATTTTGAAACATTTCGGTTCAAAATTGTGAGCTATTGATTATATATTG
Source organism: Fagopyrum tataricum (assembly GCA_002319775.1). Lineage (NCBI taxonomy): Eukaryota > Viridiplantae > Streptophyta > Magnoliopsida > Caryophyllales > Polygonaceae > Fagopyrum > Fagopyrum tataricum. Next base: position 47,089,730 of record CM008283.1, read on the forward strand.
AGGTAGTGCAGGAATTGATAATGCATTGTGGTGAATTGGTTCAAAGAATGAGAATAAAAGTTAAATTGTTAATTATATAAAGTTGAGGTGAGATATATATTTCAACAAACATGATATTGTGTCTTAGGGGATATGTTTGAAATTTCGGGCCGGTCAAGATAACACGAGAGTTCGTCGTATATATGTGTTGAGTCTAAACTCGTCACATAAGTTCAATGTAATTTTATCCCAAAGTTAATCGTCAGTTAAAGAATTTGTTTATGAATTTTATATACTAGACTCGATATCTTTAATTATCAATGTAAAATCTTTTATCCTCCACGATATATATATATATAAAATATTGTACCCATTAGGAAAATGTTTTATAATTTTGAATGTAACGAGCTTCGTATTTCGTTATGGCTAGCTATGACTAGCCTCCATGTTTACCAAGCTCGAAAAAAAGAATTTTGTAGTTTAGAGTCGATAACGAAAGATCAAATTTTAGGGTTCGATCACTAATATTCTTTCTTGATTAAGAAGCAAGTTTTCGAAATGGACTTGGTCTTTAAAAAAGAACTTAAATATAGATTGAAAAACGTTATACAAAGCAATATGTAGGCATACAAACGAAGCTTTGTCGTTAATCGTTTATATACAAGATACATAAATTTTACGATAATGGTAAAGAAAACCCGATTAAGATTAAAAAATAGATAAGGCTAATAGTAGGTTAAAAGTTACATCAAGTTAGTCGAAAGCTTATAACTAACGTGACGGCAAGAGTTATCAGGTTGTAATGTTTGATTAAATAATGTTAATTATTAAATGTTTTGAGAGATTTATTAATGATTAGAAAACAAAAATCAATTATGAGATTCACTTATGGACAAATACAACAAAGAGAAAGCCTATAATGCAGTTGGAAGACAAAGGTAAAGCAACTTTGAGAGGTAGAAAGGAGAAACAGTGAAAATGGCCTTTTTGACATGCCAACCATCCCACTCATGGGAGGCCAAAGCTTTGTATCGTTCCGCTTATGGGCATTGTCTCCCTTGACATTGATCTCGTACTTAATTTCTAAAAAGGAAAGCTTTTTCATGGGTCAAGATGGTAAGACAAAGTTGTATTTGGCCTATATACATCAATATCACGCAAGAAACATTTCTTACGGTAACAAGCGTAAATCTCTAAGAAACCTAAATCAACGTTTTTGATTCCGTCGTATGTGTGTTTTTTGTGCTAGAGTGGGCATTCTTCACATGTAACCGTGCGGTTTTGTTTTTATGGAAGGGTACACGATCCTGCACGTATTTAGGGACCATGTGAGAACTTTTCTTACGGTGAAGAGTGAAAATCTCTAAAATCGTTGGATCGAAAAAATAGTAGTCTTGATTTTATCACCCATCACGTGGTTTTTGGATGCATGATCCTGCACGCATTCAGAAAACCAAAAGCACACGATCGTGCGTAAAGGGTGCACGATCGTGCATCCAAGAACCACGCGCAAACAAGTGACGAAATCAAGACTATTATTGTTTAGATTGAACATTTTAGATTAAAATTTACAATCACATGTGTGCGTTATAGTGCAAGGTGCACGATGGTACCTTATATCATCGTCAGCTACATATCTCTAGATATGTGAACTCGATCGGAAATTTCCTCTTTACTCTTTGGACGTCATGGTCGACTTGCAAACCTATAGTATATTTCCAACACGGCAACATGCATTGCCAACAAACGAAAACCTAATAATATTTTTGGATTGTAAATAAAGTTTCGGGAAAAAATATTCTTTTTAAAAAATTTGAAAAAAACTATAATTTTCTTGTTTTCCCTTAATACAAAGTTTCGAGAATGAAACTTTTAATCATTTCATGTTTAAAACACTTCTATAATTTACATTTCCGTCTGGCAGATCGGACTAATCTTTTACCTCTTCTCTTCTCTACACCGTCTTCTTTCCTAGATTTTGATTTAGAGTAAACTACACAAAACTATCTTTAATAATTCCTCTTTTGCAATAAACCACCCTTTATAAAAAAAAAATTAACATAAAACCATCCATAATACTCATCTATTTGCAATAAACCACCCCTTATAAATTTATTTGCATAAAATCACCCTTAATTTTTAAATATTTGCAATTAACTACCCTATACAAGTTAAAATTACATTAACTAATTTAAAATTGAAACATAGACAAGGTAAATTTTTATTATTTCTATTAATATCATAATTAGTTTTAATAGTTTGGTTAAATATTACACTTTATAATAGAAAAATAATTATAAAATAATATAAACAATTACCCATATATACCAAAAATAAATTCAAAATTTAAAAATTACTAACTCTTATAGAAACTATAGCCTACAAAACAAACTCTTATACGGTATTGACTCTTAGTTCCGGCAAAATTGATGATATTGTTTCCGGATTTAACTTTTAAATTAAATAACTTCTAAATTGTTTTGATCAATCAATAGTCACATTATTATGACCATTTTTTATTTTGAAAAATCCTAAGAAAAACAAAAAGTTATAGAAAAATTATAGGTTAAAAATCCCAAAATAGTTATTGAAAAATTGCAATAAAAAGTATAAATTTTGAAAAAAAACTACCACAAAACAATCCGGATAAAAAAATATATATGTAGGTTTAAGTTTTTTTTTCGTAGTTTTTTTTTTGTTAGGTTACCAGGTGATCTTTTATGTATGAGTTAGTAATTTTAAATTTTGGATTATTTTTGGTACATGAAATATAGTTATATTTTTTTGATTAATTTTACATTATAAATTTTAAGACTTAGTTAAACTATTGAAACTACTTATAATATAATATTGATAATGGAAATTTACCTTATTTATCATTCAAAATAAATTATTTGGGGTAATTTTTATTATTATGGGTGGTTAATTGCAAACGTTTAAAAATTAAGGTTGGTTTTGTGGTAAAAAAAATTATAAGAGGTGGTTTATCGCAAATAGATGAATATTAAGAGTGATTTTATGCTAAAAATTTTATAAAGGATGATTTATTACTAATGAGTGATCATTAAGGATAATTTTGTGTAGTTTACTTTTTGATTTATATAATTTTCGTGTTTTTCCCTTCAAAGAAAAGAAAAACACTTCTATCATTTTGTTCTAAATGAGTTTAATGTGTCTATCTCGTACTGTTTATTTTAAATTCTAATAATAAAAATGTTTAAGATTGTAACTTTTGATCATGTTATGTATTACACATGAATCAAACAATATTTATATAATCTATTGATGCTAATAAAAATATTAATATTAATTTAAATCGATAAATTAAAAATATAACCTTAAATACTATATTAATATTTTATAATAAAATTATTATATTGAGTTATAAGTTGGGCGGACAACAAGCTTCGCCGCTAATCCTTTCTAAATAGCAAACTCGATCCTTTTCAACACTTATAAGTTACTCTAATTATAAATACATACATTTATAGAATAGTTTATCAAAATAGTATGATTCTAACCGGATTTATAATAATACATGTTCAAAAGGACCCTAAGAGTTGATAAAGGACAAATATTGTGGGTGTAGTGTGAAGGGAATATCACTATTATGCACCTCATCTCACCTGAACCGGTCACTTCAGTCTTCTCATTAGATTTTTCCCCTTTTTAAAAGCCAGCCGAAAATTAAATAGGAAAAAAAATGTATAGAAAATGATAAATGAGTCGAGCCCATTAAGGTCCATAATTTGGGCCCACAACGGTTGGACCGAAACCAATGTGGGGGAGAGCATTCACGTCACTTGTTAGGCGTTAGGAGACAACTTATAAAGTATAGTTTTACAATAATACCATTTTAAAGGTATCAATATTTTCAAATGGTAGTACTAGAAAGAAAAAAAATTAATTTTATCAATAAAGTATAGGAAAATAAACCATACATATATTCATCGTTTAATTTGTTATATTGATGGGACGCAACGTGAGTCTCTCATTTGGTTGATTTGAGTAACAGGTCTTTTGTGGTGGGTAAGGCGGACCTTAACGCGACATCTACGAAGGTGACTAAACATGAAAGTGCTTGTATTGAAAACCAACATGCCGGTTCCTTAGGTGGTCATTTATGGCTTAGTCAGTCCGTTTACTTGTCTCTGGCTTTCTCTGCCCTTTTTAGTAGTGCTTTAGTCATTCCCAAACCACAAAATGCCTCTTCTTCGTCGCTTTTGATACGTTTGGTTTTCTTGGGCCTGATGCCGTCGAGATTCTCAAGATGGTGCAACGGGTATTGCATAGTATTGTTGTGTGACCTAGGTCTTCAAATGTAGTATTTAGGAGTATTGGATTTGCTATTCAAAAAAGTTTGACGGCACAACTTGTTATCCGCCTACCTTCTACCTCGATGTAATTAATTTTTCAATCGACTTTATTATGATATACTTATAATTTGTTATAGTAAATCTGACTGAAATTGTACGAGAATTTTAAACGAATACATATTTTTTAAATTACCTTTCTGATTTTGCACCTGAAATGTGAAATCAATATTCTATTAATTTCGCTTTTGATTATGCACTTTGGGTGCGAAATCGAAACTAGATTTATTAATTCCGCATTTGGGGTCCGAAATCAAAATTAAAAAAAAAGTGAGTCCATCGATTATGCACACGAAGTCCGGAATACGTGTTGAATTTCATTGAGGCTCGAAACCGAAATCGGGCATAAGATTCTACACTTTGGATATGAAACCGAAATTGAATTTATCGGAGATGAATTAAATATATATAATTTATTATATAAAATATACGGTTTCATCTAATGTCGTCCAAATTGATGATAGGATGATTGCTTCATCAAATATAACGAAAGATATTAGTATATTTGGAAGAACAAAAAAATTTGGTGCAAGTAACCAATATTTATAAAATTATGAATTGGTTTTAACATGTATATACATGAAACTACGGGTACATATGGGGCAATGAATACGGCCCATCTAAATGTACCGATACGTGTTGAAGATAATAAGTTTTCATCTATAAAGTGAATACATTTTAAGCTTTTAGTGTATAAGGTTGATGAGTTATTTCTCTTATTGTCGATTGATTATTCTCGTTGGACTTATGTGTTGGAGTTAGACCTAATACATATGCGCTCGTATATACATGAATCTCGCTTCATGGTTCGTTGGTGTCGGACTTTAATATCCCAGCCCTAGAGATTCGGACAAGTTTGTTCCGAGCCGTCCAACCTGACTCGAACTCGGTTTTGTACCGGTTTACTCGGCATTTATACGGAAAAAATGGGCATAATGTGAAACAACATTCATCCACCGAAAATGGTTTACATTTGTTCAGGATATATCAAAGCAAAAAGAATTATCAGCCCAGTTTATAAAGATTGGGCCTCATCGGCATCCAGTCCAGGCTACAGTAAATCTGGGCTCAGTTAGCATGTCCACCAAATATTTAAAATCGATAAATATAAGTCACCAACATAGTCAATATATTAAATCACAACGTACAGGAATAAACCTTTCCGTTTCGAGTCTATGTGGATGCAAAGGCAAGATTGTGAAAATCTTATTAAATAAACATAGAGAACCCAATATCCAAGAACCCATATGTTCAACCTTGTTAAAAAAACGAACCTTCTAAAACAAAACCTGAAGCAATGGAGCCGCACGAGATTCGGAAATATTAATATCCAATTAAAAACAGTTGACGAGCAAATAGAAACACTCCAAAAGCAGTTATTCTCAATTTATGACCAGAACGTAAATGATAAAATTTTGAGAATAAATAAGAAAAGAGAATGTATTTTGGACTACTAGCATAAGTATTGGGTGCAAAGGGCCAAAACTGTAAATCTACGACTAGGTGACAAAAATACGAAATTCCATCATAGGAAGGCCACGGGCAGAAGAAATAAGAAGATAATACCAAGCATAACAAGAGGGGACGAAACTATACTATCTAAGGAAAATGACATTAATGAGGAATTTCTTGAAGACTATATAGATTGAGGTTCAAGGCGTCAAATATCAACATTCACAAAGTACAAGAAATGCTAATAGACATACAACAGGAAATCACCAATGAAGAGAATACATAGCTATGCAAACCTTTCTCTACCGGGGAAATTAAAAACGCTTTGTTTGATATTGGTTGTGACAAATCGCCAGGCCCTGACGGCATGACAGCTGGGTTCTACCAAAGGTATTGGCATATCGTTGGCCCAGCGGTCACAAGAGCTGTTAAGAGTTTCTATAGAACTGGAAGAATACTTAAACAACTGAATCATACGTTCATTGCACTCTTACCAAAAGTTGATAACCCAACAACAACAACTAATTATAGACCAATTACTCTTAGCTCTACGGTATACAAAATCATTTCCAAAATCTTAGCAAGCCGATTAAGCAAAACTTTGCCAAAATTAATCCATCCGCTACAAAGTGCTTTTACGAAAAATAGGGCAATTCACGACAATGTCCTTATAGCACACGAAATTTTCCATGGTTTTAGATCAAAGAAAGAAAAAGAAGGGTATATGGCCATTAAATTGGATATGGAAAAAGCCTATGATAAACTAGAATGGTCTTTCCTCGAGTTGGTATTACAGAAATTTGGCTTCTGTGAGAAGTTTAGAAAATGGATCAGCGAATGCATAACAACTGTCTCGTACTCACTACTTATAAATGATTCACCAACAAACGTATTCTACCCACAAAGAGGCCTCTGCCAAGGAGACCCATTATCCCCGCTTCTTTTCAATCTGGGTGCCGAAATATTAGCAAGAAACATCCAAAAAACAAGCAGGGAAAATCCAAGATCCATAGGTTTTCCCATAACAAAGAACGGCTCGTTAATTCCGTTCCTAGCCTTTGCAGATGATATCATCATTTTCACTAAAGCAACGGCAGAAGAAAGCAATAAAATATTGTCAATATTGAAAAACTATTGTGAAATATCAGGACAAGTAATAAACTATCACAAATCTTCTTTCCAAACATCAAGTAATGTAGACACAGTAAGCAAAAGAAGAATACAAACTCAGTTAGGAATATGTTCATCAACAAATCTGGAGCAATATCTAGGCTGCCCTATCATTAATGGGAGGGCTAATAAAGAAATTTTCAACTCTGTCATTCAAAAATCAAGACAACAACTATCGAAATGGAAAGCCTCTTCTCTCTCACAAGAGGGACGAACAACATTAATTAAAGCAAACCTAAACGCAAAACCAAGCTATCTAATGCAGGCTTTTATGTTACCCGCAAGTATACACAATGAACTAGACAAAATCAATAGGAATTTTTTCTGGAACAAAGGACCGATTACCACCCATTAATTAGTTGGGATAGAATCTGTAAACCCAAATCCCTAGGCGGTACGGGAATAAGAAAGGCGGAGGATATGAATAAAGCTCTACAAATGAAACTCTTGTGGAAAATTATGCCGGAGCCAGAAAATATATGGGTCAAGATTATAGAAGAGAAGTATCTCCAGGGGCAGAACCTATGGAATTATAAGTGTGGAAAAACGGCATCCTGGCAATGGAAGAAATTGACAAAACTAAAAGATGAATTCAATAAAGGTCTTCGTTGGAGAGTAGGGGATGGAACCACAATCAAGTTTTGGGAAGACCGATGGTTGATGGATGAACCCCTGAATTCAGCTGTGGCTGATAAAACCCTTATTAGAACATCAGATAAGGTTGATACCTTTATCTTGAACAAAAAGTGAAATGTAGAACGCCTTGATCAACTTGAAGGCATCCTTCATGCAAACATCATCACGAAGATAAAGGAATATAACCTCCCTTTAAATGACATAAGAGACAGGATTTACTGGTCAAGTAACGACGACGGATGGTATTCCACTAAGTCTGTAATAAATATGATACAGAGGAGAACAGTTGGGGTATCGGAAGATAAAACCTGGATATGGGATATGAGGATCATACCGAAAGTCCAGAACTTCTTATGGAAAATGGCCCTAAATGGTCTACCAACAAAAGAAAACCTTGATAAACAAAAAATTCCAGTAGTTATGCAATGTGTTTTCTGCAATTTCCATACAGAAAGCGCCAAACATCTGTTTTTGGAATGCGAGTGTACGCACCACACATTGAATAATAATAAAATATCTACTATCCTCAAGAGTACTGATACTGATAACCAATCCACCCATGAGATTATGTTAGTGATAAAGGATAAAATCTCATCCCAAGAATTTAGACAAATGGTAATGATTTGGTGGAATATATGGCTGGACAGAAATCAGATAATTTTTAACAATAAAAGACCAACAAAAAACTTAAAACAAATCGCAATAAAACAAATTGATGACTGGGAACAAGCAAATAAAAAGCAACTAGTTGAGAGTACTTTAAGTAAAAGAACAAGAAGGAAGACCAAGAATATTAGATGGCAAAAACCAAAAGTCAACTTTGTTAAACTTAATTTTGATGCAGCATCTAACCACAGTAACAAATTTGCTTACGGTTTTATTATTCGAGATGGACAAGGCTGCCACCTGGCCCATGGAAAAGGGAAATGTCATGCATACTCAGTCTTAGAGGCAGAAGCTTTTGCTCTGCGGGAAGGCCTATAAAAGGCTAAACAGTTAGGAGTGTCGGCTATTGAGATCGAGGGTGACAATCTGATGCTGATCAACGCGATTAACCAAGTTTGGAAACCTTCGTGGGAGACATATATGATCATTTCAGACATTGCCGCCAGCATCTCAGGCTTCTCTCAAGCAAGCCCCTCCCATATCTTCAGGGAAATCAACTCGGTGGCAGATAAGCTCGCAAAATACGGACTTTCTGACACTGATGACCAAGACGATATCCAGATGATGTGGTTGTTCTCATCCGTAAGGATGTTGTAGGTCGGTTGGTGTCCAGACACTGATCCTCCTATTCTACTTACCTTGTATCAAAAAAAAAAAAAAAGAGTGCGTTAACACGTGTTAGTATACTATGTTACTAGTTTGAAGTCCATCTCTCATTAAAAGGTAATATGGGAAATTGTGGGCATGTTTTTTTGATGATTTTGCTAGATTAACAAAGGACTACCACCGTTAAATTCTTGCTTTCTTTCATGCTCTAAATCGTTTACTTCAAACCACATGTAAAAGTTAGAAGTGATTACCAGCTTCATACAAAGGGAAAGGTTACTCAGCTTCTGCGTTAAGCCATATATAATGATTTTATTTTTTTCAACTTATTATTAACTAGGACTATTAGTTACTATTATAGTTATAACTATTAATTATAGGTTATTAGTATTGTTATTATTAATAGCTAGTAATTACCATTAAATTCTTGCTTTCTTTCATGCTCTAAATCGTTTACTTCAAACCATATGTAAAAGTTGGAAGTGATTACCAGCTTCATATAAAGGGAAAGGTTACTCAGCTTCTACGTTAAGCCATATATAATGCTTTTATTTTTTTCAGCTTATTATTAACTAGGACTATTAGTTACTATTATAATTATAACTATTAATTATAGGTTATTAGTGTTTTAGTATCTTATCACATGTCTTTGCTTCTTGCTATAACTACTAGCGGATTTTGAGTCCATTTATCGTTTGTGAGGGCGTCTAGCTTCAAGTCTCAGAGCCTTTTCTTGATACTCTAGCAGTGACAGATCCTCAAAAGGTGCAAGCATCTGACGATGATCTCCCTTCAGTCTGTTTGCAAACAAGTGAACCAATTGATCTTCTAGTGGAACTCTGTCTCCCAACAAAGTTCATTCTCCATGAAACTTATCGATTATCTTCATTATTGGAGCATCTTCTTCAAAGCTTCTAGAAAGGCACTCAACAAGCTAGCTCGAGCTACTGCTGGACATAAGTGTACTTTAATCTGATGTTTGAATGTGTCAAAGTCAGAGATGTTGTTGCGGTTCCTGATCCAACAACTCATAACTACCTCTTACATAAAAGTCCCCGTCAAACTCATGTTGTATTCCTCAATGACTTTGATCTCTTCATAGACCATTTCCATGTGGCCAACCATCCATCTACTTCCATGCCATAACTTCCTTTGAAGTTAAGAACTTCCTTTCTTCAAACTGATTTCAACCATTTGTCCGAGTTATGTTTATGTCCCTCGTGTTCTACATGGCGATTCATGTGCATTCAGGTTACAGCAGATGGAGTCTCCCGTGGCTTCATTCCTCAACGCAATGTGTTACTCATTGCTACAATAATTGTATATGCATTATACTGGGTATATCTCTTTCTTTGGTAGTAGCAATCATTTCTTTAATATGCTTATCACATGCAACTTGATTGGTTGAGGCACTTGACTTCAACGTCATATTATCAACATTATACTCTCGTATTCTTCTAGCACGGGGTTCCTTAATTAACACACTCGCAGATTCACTATTGTCTCTTAGCCAAATTCTTCCACGTTTCCCTTTTTCATCTTTCACGTAAGAGAACGTTCAAAATTGTTCTCTCCTCATACATGTCTACTATCTATAGTAGTAGTAACCGACACTAATCAGAGTACTAAGAATCTTAAGAATTAGAGAGAGAACTATCACTTACAAGGAGTCACGCTGAGGAGTGGAAGGCAGTGTCTTTTCCCATAACCCCGACTATGCATATGATTTTAAATCCATTAAAACCATATGTCAGTAATTTTTAAACTCTTTTCAAAAATTAAATCTCTTTTCAAAATCAACCCGAATTGGGTTGTATTTAGGTTGACCTATCATGTCTCATCTAAAGTCACATGTGCCCTTGTTGTCAACCTAAGCTCTGATACCAATATGTAACGACCCGAGTTTTTAATAACTCAAGACGTCACTAGGCTAGGGACCACACAGTGGGTCCCATCAGTTAGCCTGACAACAACTTCACAAATATGACCTTGCAACAAGAAGCCCGATAAAATAAAGAAAACATCCAACTTGTCATCTAGAAAACATTTTCATAAGACTATTATGCATGTAGTTAGTATTATCCCAAAACGACACTTCAAACATAACAGATGAACAGTTGTCTTAAAACATCAGTCTGGAAACAACACTTTAACACAGTTGCACACAAGAAACAAAAGACTCGCTTGCAAGCAATTAATTTAAGAAGAAATTCAACCAACCCTTGGGTTAACACTACCCCGGCTGTCCACATCCTACAACTGACGTCCTTGCAGCGTTCCTATGATCGGCATTACCTAAAAAGAATCGGTTTAAAACCGTTAGCCACCGATCATAATCTATCCACGAGAGATCATATCAACACAACACATGTATTCAGATACCATATACCGTGCTCATGAGATAATATCATGCTTTTATGAATGATGCACGTGAATGCAATATGGAATTTACAATTAGCGACCCCGGACCAAATCCGGAATCATTGCTTATACGGTTCTGGCTTTGGTGTGAGCATCACCATTGCACAAATTAGGTTAATTCAGACATTTTGCTCTTAAGTCGGAGCTAGGCTGATCAAGCCTCGGGCCAAGATTACTCGTGGCGGGTTGTGAACTTAACCACTGACCACATGCAACATTTTCCCGTTCATGTTAATGCAAACATTTACCATTTTAATTACATGTGCGACCCAAGTCTGGAAAACCATCAAACTCGGTATCATTCTTATACAAGCGCAAGTGATCCGGGCTTGGCCAAGCTCCGGCATCACTGCAATTGCTAGCGACCTGGCTAATGGTTAAGCTCAGCGCCTTGACTTACGCTAGCGACCTGGGCGACGTACCGGCCCAGAATCACTGTTGCTGCTAGCGACCTGGCTAATGGTTAAGCTAAGCGTCAATTACCCATTATACATACTCTTGACCTTCACAGGTCATCATTATATCACACGCCTCAACAGGCTTATTATGTCATACATTACCACGCCTCAACAGGCTTATCATGTCATACATTACCACGCCTCAAAAGGCAAACATATATCAATTTAACCATTTCTCATAACCATGACATGATATATTCACAATAACATTAAGCATGCTTTACACATCATACTCGTCATAAAACACATCAAGCATGCTTCCAACATAACACATCATCATGCATAACAACATTCACAATTCAACACAACACAACATTTCAACACAACAAGATAGGAATCTCTCAGGCACGAGTTTCTGCAGATCGAAGCTAAGTAAGTCCGAAGACTTACCTGGATACGCTCATACGGCAACTAAACTACTGTGAAATCAAAGTCTTCCAGAACACCTGTCAGGAATATCAAATTCCTCGTATTAAACTTCTCGCTTCAAACATCAATTAAATTCATTTCTTTGAATTTAATTAGCTTTACGGCATTTTCCGAATCTAAACTTAATCAATTAATCATTAAATTAATTAATTAGATTTCGACAGCATAACATTTTCCCGAAGGCAATTTCGAACCAACCTGTCATCAGATCTCAGCAATAAATAGCCAAAGTTCACCAGAATAATATAACGAGCATAATGGAATTTTCATTTATCCATTTTGACAAGTCTAAGGTCGTATTAGAGTAACCCTCAATACGAAAAACGAATAAATTCATATCTTATTCGTTACTAACCCGATTGACGAACCGAAAGAAGATTCGGAATCACAGGGACGAAGGCTACGCTCGGACACCACCAAATTCACCGGAAACTGAGCGACAGAACCGGCCAGGTAAGGGATATGCACGACTTGGCCTTAACTTCGACAAAAACGCGAAACGTTGGTACCAAAATGAAGAGAATGAAGAGAGGAATCCGAAACCTCAAATGGAATTGAAATCGGATTACAAACGAAGAGTAGATCTGAGTTTGAAGGTTGAGAGAAATCAGAGCTTTTACAAAGAAATGTGAAATGAAATGAATTAATAAATGAATTTCCGCTATTTATAGCGAAGTCGATAATTATCCTTTAGCGAAGTCGATAATTATCCATTTATCGTTCCGAAGGCGGTTTGAGTCCCTTCTCTAAATTTCTCGAAATTGGAGTAATAAATCCGGAATATTGTATGGATAATTATTCCACAACTTTCTCGGAAAACGGGTATTCCTAAGCCGCCTTTCTTAGCCGCTAAGAAACGAAATAACGACTCTTTTGGTCGTTTTGCCTTTTTATGTTATTTCATATCTAGGACATATCCGATGTCCTGATCATTTCTCTCAACTACAATTTTATTAATTGGAGCTTCCAAATGCTTCAAATAACACCGGAGGGTAAAAATTATTCTCCGGAGGAAAAAGTGAAAATTTCCTTACAAGTCCAAAATTACGTCATGATTATAGCGGTGGAATTCATACTTGTTATTTACACATTATTCGCGAGTTATAAGTCGATTAATGATTAAGTTTAATATGTTTTAATCATCATTAATTAGGATTCAAAAAGAAAGAATAAAAAAGAGGGCAAATTCGTTGCTTAAAATTTTTCAAGAAAAATGTGTTGGAATTCTTACTCAAACCCACAACCTTGTGCACAACTTTTACATGGAAAACCAGTTAAGCTATCAAATCAATGTAATCCTAAACCAAACTATACATAAATATAACGAGACAAGGGGGCACGTTCCCCTTTCTTACCCCCTTGTCTCCACCACTGGACAAGTTGGGTTGGGTTTTTGGTTGGGCCAGGAGTAAGTTAAGCCTAAAAATATGTTGTGGAAAAGGAACTAGTCTAAGGGGGTGTATTCAATTAAGATTTTACAGGAATTTTTTGGAGTTTAAAAGTCTATGGGTATTCAATATAATTTTTTAATATATATAAATTTAAATTAATAAATATATAAATATAAATATAAATAAATATATATATATTCCGGTCCGACCCGGTTTTTCGGTCCGGACCGGAATTGGACCGGGGACCGGACCAGATTTGTTCCGGGACCGAATCGGACCGGAAAAAATCGGTCCGGGTCAATTTGCACAGCCCTAACTACAGCACTGAAGAACCCTAACGGCCAAATCAACATTTTTGAGCGTTTTTGAGTACGTGGACTCGGTGCATCGTTGGAGGTTAGTTCTTTCTCTTGTTTTCCGTCATGTTGATTGTATGGACTTCGAGTGCTTGGGTTCGTCTTACTGATTTGTCATAAGAAACGTATGAGCGTTCCTCTCAGTTTTCTCTTTTCATTTTCCGACTTCTGCGGTTTCGGAAAAAGCATTGTACTGTATGTACTCTTTTTTTGGTTTATGTAGTCTCGGTATATATATATAATTAGATGATTAAAATATCTTTTGTGTTCTGCAGTGCAATTGTACTTTATCATATGCTTTAATATATTATATATATTGCTATATAATTAATCATAAAATCAGTAGGCAATCGATCGAAAATCAATAGAAATTATTTAATAAGTAGGTACTTAGGCTTACTTACAATATAAATTAAAATGCTGATGTTGGTTGTGAATTTTAATAGATTGATAATTGTATGTTATTTTTAAAATGCTGATGTTGGTTGTGAATTTTAATAGATTGATAATTGTATTCTATTTTTCTAGAGGATTTCTTTTGATCATGGATAAGTTGTTAGTATATCAACTAATTAAAAATTTAAGTCATACTAGATGGATGATTTATTTTGGCCATGTATTAATCTGATAGAATCTGACAAAATCTGTATTAACTCTATCTAGAATTAAAATATCCCACAGAATCAGCAAATTCCGTGAATTGTTAAAATCCGGTCAAAATCTTTAAAAGTCTGGATTGAATACACCCCCTAAGTAACGAATACGAGATCTTAACCCGATATAAATCAGGTTATTCTAAAAAAAGTTGGAACTATGAACTTAAAGAATTTCAATTTGTGACATCCATCGTCACTGCATCATAGCACGTAAGTTCCGTGCATGTCATTTGGACGCAATCCCATTATCTCAACACTATTTTACATATGGATTTGCTTTACGTGTTCCTATATTTATTATTGCTTATTTTATTCACAAAACTAAGAAAAGTTGGACTTGTCATCGTAATGTATATAGTACGGTTTTTTTCACAGGAAAATCTCTCTTCTTTTCTTTTTTTTTTAATAAATATTTTGTATATTACATTTATCACCTCTTTTCTGAAAAATTACAACTTATAAATAGATATAATAGCTTTTATGATATTTGGGGTGAGGTAGGTTAGGTATGAATAATCATTTACGATTTACATTTTAGTTTAATAAAATTGGCTTAAAATGTAAATGCTCTTATACTCCGAAAACTTTTATTATTTATTTATGAATTTGATTCAGGTACTTTGATTTATCCAAATACAAAAAGTTGTCAAGCTAAAAAGTGTCTTTTTTACGATGAGAATTTTAGAAAAGAAAAATTTTGGTTATATTAATTTGTTCAAAGTATTTGTACTAACTATTCATACATGTTTATAAAAGAAAATTTATGTAAAAATTACTTTATTAGTTTAACACTTGTTCGGTTCAGATTTGTATTTTGTATTTTAAATTGGATTTAGACTTTATTAAATTAAAATTATCAATTAGTTATTCTAATGTATCTTTACAAATAAATAAAAAGGTCTAATTTATTACCTAAAAATAATACTATGAATTTTCTTAATGTTCATCTTTAAAAATAAAAAAAATCCACCCTCCTGTTTTAACTTTTTTTTACTTGAACCGTTATTTTTAGTTATAGTCATCTTAATTAGTTGTAACTTTCCACATATCAACGATTTTGTTTGTTTATATTTGGTTCCACACAAAAACTAAAAAGAAAAAGAGCATTTAAAGCATAGGGCAATTGACCCTTGAACGACGAATGAAGCAACTAGAATCGACCCTTGAAGAAGGAAGCAAAATACATCCGTTAATTACGCGACTTTTCGAGCCCTCCAAGAGTGACAAATCACTCTCACCGTACACATTCAATCTCCATATCGTACCTTCTCCTACCACAATTCTTCTTTCTATCTAACTATATTATTTTACAAAATTCAAACCATACTACTTTGGTTCTTGCTCCAAAATTTTAAATCTAGTGTCTTTTTCAACGTTTGATTTCAAATCAATCATTCAATATTCAACGTTGTATTTAAGTAAAGATTTTAGTTAATAGTTTTGGACTCTCGGTAAGTTGATGGTTGATTGATAAATTTATTTTCTATTTTTCGGATTTTATTTTGGAAATTAATCCGAATAATCTCGTTCCTCTATCGAACGTGTTCTTTAATTTGTTTGGGACTATCAAATCTATTAAATAAATAAAAAAATCAAAATCTTTATTTTTCATACTCCATAGCATCTATAAACTTGTTTGTATTAGTTTATGGTACTTTTATTGGAGTATTTGAAGCACAAATTTTTAAAAGGTTTTTATAAAATAGTTTTTTTGCCTCATCCACAGAGTTTGTTTTTTTTTTATTGGCTGAATTTTATTTTTAATAAATCCTATCATTACCTCATGTAGACATATTTTTCTTAAAGTCAATAAAAAAATCTACACATTTAGAAAAAATTGGCTAAATATGTTTAATATATAAAGATAGATGGAAATAAAGTATGAATTATAGTGTATTTTAAAATTTTCTTTAACTAACGAGTTGTTAATTAATAAACATAAATAGAATAATATGTATGAAGACCCTCAAGTTCAAAGTTTTATGTTCTTCACGAAGTATCTCTAGTGAAAAACTTTAAATCTAATTTAAACAAAATTTCAAAAATAATCCAATTTTTTTGAAAATAATTTACTATATAAAAAAAACACTCATAATATTCACAATTAAAGATTATAGCAATGGTTGTTGACTTGTTGGACCCATCTAATATATGCACACATCCTATAACATTAATCTATTGTCTTCTTACTAAATTTATAAATTAGGAAAGGTACTTGAAATATGAAAATTTTAATAAAAATGGATAAAGATTAGTGGGTATTTGATTCCTCTATTACGAATCTTCTAGAGTTTTTTTTTTTTTTTTCATGCACTCATAATCAAAGAATTTACAGGGATAGTTTATGCATACATTGATGATGAAGTGGGCATATTGATTTGTAACGTTGTTGAATGTATTATTGGATATTGGTTTCTTTACTAAAAGATAAAGAAAAGGTTCTTTGTGCTTACCATTCAAAGTTCAAACATTGGTGCTCACTTGCTTAATATTCTATCTTTAGCATCTACTTTTTTAAATTTTAATTTATTAGTTCTTGGAAATTTTGGATTTTCTTTTAGAAGGATTTTACTAAATTATCTAAGAATTATTCCTATTTTCCTAAAAGATTATTCTCGAGGATAATGTGTTTTAGTTGATACTATCAAGTAATGTTCAAAAACCTTTATCAACTCTCAATTACGATAATTTGATAATCCTTGTTATTTATTTTTAAAGTGATATGCTTTTATAATATTCATTCAAATATTTTATTAACTTATATTTTTTGTTTATGAGTTGTAATAAACTCTTCTATAAATTTTAAAATAATCTTATATATATTATAGGAGTAGCAACTCCTTGCCACGTGTCACACAGATTAATGCTAACAGTCACGTGTCATTTTAATATTTAACCAAAGCTCACAAAATATTAATTAAGTTTATTCATTAAAAAAATATTTAAAGAAATATGTATAAAAACATAGATGCTGCTGAAAAAATGTATAAAAATATAGATTTTGCTGAATCCCACAAAAAATTTGAACGTTTAATAAATTTCAACAACCAACCAAACAAAGATCTTTCCTAAGAAAATATTTATTAATGTATTATATAATATTATATAATAGATAAAAATATTAATCATATGAACCAGTATTATAAGGGAGAAAAAAAATCATATTATGAGTTACTATACAATTAGATATTTTATTAATGTATTATATAATATTATATATAAAGTGTACAAATATTTGTCGATTATTATCTACTCTATCTAATGACAAAAAAAATAGTTTATATATAATCCCTTAAAGAAATAAATAACAAAAAATATTTTTATCAAATCCCGTGCAAGGCACGGGTAATACACTAGTCTATATCTATCTATATACTAAAGCAGTCCGTGAACTTACACGTGGCACAGTCTGGTGAATCCACGTCATTAAATTTACACGCGGCACAATTTGGTGAATCCACGTCATTAAATTTACACGTGTCAATTTTTTGTTAATCCAGGTCCCACCATGTTAAACAAATTATTAAAATATTTAATTTACGAATTTATTTTAAATATTTTACTAACTAATTTCTTTATTAGTCCCGTATATTATTAATTGACCATTAATTAATTATAATTAAAAATCAAAACTGTTAAGATTTGAAATCTAATTTTAAAGATCTTAATATTTTGTTAGCTTATAATTTAAATTTTCAATTGAACATTATATTTTCTAACACTTATAAAAAAAAAAATATTTAAAACTTTTAACGATCTTAAAATTTTATTTATTTATATTCTTCAACTTTCTTTTTTTTCTGAAACTTAAAAACTTTTAAAAAAAATTTCTTTCTAAAATTCGTTTTTTACAGGATTAAAAAAAATTATTTATTCATTTTAAAAAATTAAAATAAAGAGTAAAAAAATAGAATAAGTTTTTTACATATAAAAAATCAATTTAAATATTTTTTGAAAAAAATTTCAGATATCTTTATATAGTTTTGTATAAAAACTCATACATTTTATATTAATTCCCAAAAAAAAATTTAAATATCGAATTTTTAATATAAAAAAAATAATTTTAATAATTTCTTTTTTGTCATTTACACAAAAATATTTAAAAAATCAGAATAAAAATCTTCAAAAAAAAAATCAAGAAAGTTGCGATTTTTTTTATAAAAATTAAATATATTTTACTTAAACTATGACTTTTAACATATTAATTCATCTTAAAAAAACAAATCCACATTACAATCATAATCCTAAATTTTTTTAATGACATCTAAGAAATTACTTGCCAAATCAAAACCGGAGTTAGAATTTTTTTTTTCTTCTAGAAATATAAGTTATATTATTTTTTATAAATACGTTAATAGTATGTATCACTTTCAATAATTTTTAAAGTTGGTATTATTGAGTTTAATTAATATTTGTTATTATTTTGAGTTTTCTTTTTATTTTTTTAAAAATATTTTTAGTAATAATTTTATTTTAATAACTTGACATATGCTATTAATCTTATTGATTGTTAGGTAATTCACTATTCTATTAATCTTATTGATTGTTAGGTAATTCACTATTTAAATTTAATTATTTGATATTATAATTTTTACTTTAGGCATACTACTTATATTAAGTAAATATCTTTCATTTAAATTTTAATCTATTATTATTATTATTTAATATTATTAATTTAAATTTTATGATTTGTTTTATCCTTCTTTTTTTTGTTAGTATATGTTTTACTTATGACTTTTTATCTATCTTATATACTAAAACAACCCGTGAACTGATACTTGACGCAATTTCGTACGGTCACCTCATCAATTTTACAGTGTCATATTCGTTAATCCACGTCACGTACCCTAATATTTAATTTAATAAACCCTAATTCTTTATGGGATTGATACTAACTTTGACATTCGAGTATCTCAAATGATATTGTCCCGAAATCCTCTTTTCCGATTGTTATTACAAGATTTGGATTTTTGCTTCATTTTCATTCATAATGTGAGAATTACAATCTTACAACAAGTATCACATAACAATTAAGACAATTCTCAACATAATGAATTGTTAAACATTTTTTATGACACACAATTATCGTCTAACCCGTGCAGAGCACGTGTATTAAAACTAGTACTTTACTAAAACAGACGTCAAATTACTGACGTGGCAGCCTCACGATTTTTCCCCTAAATTCTTTTTTTACTAAATTATCTAATATACCATAAAATCCTTTTTTTTACTAAATTATTAATTTAATCATAATATCTTTCTAACTAAATTATTTGTTAAAACAAAATCTCCTAAAATAAATAAAATCTACCGAACGTTATCTAAAACTTTCCCGGTAAATCTACCGATCGCGTATCTTTTACATTATCTAAAACTTCTCCTGTACATTGTAATCCTCATTCTATATATATTTCTTATTTCCTTCGTTCGTCATCGCTGTAACTGCTTCGTTCAAGTCTGGTTTTCTTTGTGCCGGCACTCTTACTCGCCTCTCGTCAGGTACCTCAAGTGTTATAATCGCCGTTTTTACTTACAAACTTTACAAGAATCACCATTCTTGTTGTTCTTGTTGTCACTTATGTTGACGGCGGAATAGTAACACACTCTCAATTATAGATGGGTATGTGAATTGCATCGTTTTTGTTAAATAAAAAGATTTTATTTTTATGACATATGCCCCTTCTACTGCAGGTTTTATGTTTATTATTGTGTGTTGGTATCAGGGGTGATTGTTATGTTTGTGAGCTCATGCTTGCAGTTTCTTCACAATTGAACTTGCCCCTTCTACTGCAGGTTTTATTAAAGGTCTTTATGTTTATGTTTGTGTGTTGGTGTCCTTCACATACTATTCTATCCATTTGTCCCTAAGTTGTTGTTAGTGTAGACATGTAGTGTCGACTAAGAAGGATGTAGTCAATGCTCCATGTTATGGAGGTCAAAACAGTCCTATTTGTGCTTTCATTATCAGCCGAGGAGGGTGTAACCTTGTTTTAGTGAGTTGAGTTGTAGCCTTCTGGAGTTGCTGTGAAAAAATGTCTGAGGTTGCCAAAATTTGAAGTTCTTATATACAATTATTATGGGTGATGATCAGAAAATAATTTTTGACAAAGACTCTTGAATATGAACAAGTATATAATGCTTTTGTTTTTCATTCAGAAAAATAAACCCAATCTCCCAAAATATTAGTTAAGTTTTTTTTTTGTTTAACCCGTGTATTATAAATTTTGTTTTTCTTAATAATAAATATTATTCGTTTTTAGTTAAAAATTTAAATTATACTTAATCCATACAATAATATAGGCCGGTTTATTTCTTCGAATCTCCAAATAATTTATTGATTTTTTTTTTATTTTCAGGTTTTATATATTATGTTTTTTCTTAAGACAATTATCTCAATTACTAAACTTTTAAATTTTTAGCAAAATGACAATATTTGACTTGATCCGTAAAATAATGTAGGCCCGTATGTAATTTTAAAATTGTATAGTCCAACAAAATATAGAAATTAGAATTAGCTCCGTTCCAATGATTATTATCAAAATTTGAATTTTTTTAATTCGTTATTTCGATTTTATCCGACCAATATTGAACCGCAAATTTTCTTTGATAATCTTATCAACCAATCTTATTAAAACGCTTCTTTCAATTTCAATTATTAGTATTTAGCTCAGTAAATTTATTTGCTAATATATATATATATTTTTTTCATTCAAAATACAATGCTTCAATTCGATTCCGTTTAATGAGCTAGAATGTACACTGAGTACATGAGTTTCGTTTGTTAGGTTCATCCTATTATATCCATTTTTTCTTCATTATACTAACTAATATCCTATTTCTGTTGGTTCTATTATTATTGTTTTTCAATTTGTACCAGTAAACCGAGATTTTAGTTGGTGTGACGGTCGAATACCCACAGAAGTATGCAACAGAGGTGAAACCGTAACACCTCAAGCAATCCACCAAAAGAAAACCCGAGCACTCATGGAATGACACAACAATTAAATTGTTGCACAGGGGATGTCAAAGAGAGCAACAGAGGGCCTGAGTTGCAACGAATCAACCATTGGTGATAGATTAGTAGTTTTATCACTTTTATGTCATCGGTTACTCATATTAAATTTTATTGATATATATGTTATTGCAAATAAAAAAAGATAAATTTTTTGGTATATATTTACATCGAACCAATTATATATGTTGAAAGTATTCTTTAGTATATATCATTAACATACGCAAGTTCCAAATCATTTATTAACAAATACCCGTGCAAGGCACGGGATATGAACTAGTTTTATTAATAACTTATAACTCAACTCAACTTTATAAGTTATATATTAAGTTGTTTCTCACAGTAATTTATAAAAAGAAATGTGTAATAAGTTCGAATCCTCTATGGACGTTTTTATTTGTCGTTTATTAAAAGTTGTGTATTAAGTTTGTATATTTTTGTTGAAGAAAGTTGAGTATTAAGTGGAAAAGATTTTGGTTCGATAAAACTATCCGTAAATTTATTGTGACTCTAAATAGGAGATTTTAAGATAAATCTAATTCTATACTTTTATATATATATATATATATATATAGAGTTAGGATCATGTGGGAACCTCTCTTAGAGTAGTAAATATGGACTTATAATAGTTGTTGGATTAATATAGATGAACATTCAAAATTTAACATTGTTTATGGTAATAATTAATGAGAATATTATATTACCTCTAATAGAATTATGATAAAAATATTTTAACGACCAAAATTTCTCTATAAAATATAATAACGACCAAATTATTGTAATACATTATTTTTATATTTGGTCGTTATTATATTTTATAGAGAAAATTTGGTCGTCAAAATGTTTTTTATATCATTAATATAGTCATCGTTAAAATTTTGTGGGTCGTTAAAATTTTATAGAGAAAAATTGGTGGTTAAAATGTCTTTTTTTATATTTTAACTACCAAAACAAATTTTAACGACCAATCCTAACAAATTTAACGATCAAATTTCTTATAAAATTTATTAACGATCAAATTTCTCTATAAAATATATTAACGACCAAATATATCAACGATCAAATTTCTTATAAAACACAAATTTTGATCGTTAATTTTTTTTTTAGTCGTTAATTTTTTTATTTTTTGTTTGATTCTGGTCGGTTTTTTTAAAAAAATTCTGGTCGTTAATTTATAGTATTATACATATTAACGACTAAAAAAAATAACGATCAATCTTATAATCTAAAATTAACGAGCATCCTTCTATATAATAAAATTTTACTAGTCAATGAGAATCAATTCATTCGACGTTTATTTTTGGAATAGCCCAAAAATAGGATATTTGTTTTCCTAATATGTATAATATTTAATGATTTATTTGTGAAATTTGAACAATCATATGAATTTTACCTATGGAAGCTTATTATGTACCTTTCATCGTGTCCGTTCAAATTTTAATCCAACGAATCTTAGAGGTTCCTATTTCCTACTCTAAGGGTGATTCTTACCGGATCCTGACCCTATATATATATATAAAAGTTGGTTTAGTGGTAAAACCTTTTTTCTAAGTGTTTTTCGAAGCATCGGATCGAATATCGAACCGTAGAATAACGTTTGACTGATCCGACCATAAAATGGTCCTTTAAATTTACCTAATTCATAAACGATTCACTAATGGAATCTTCTAGAGATTCCGGTTTAATTCTCTGGATCTTAATATATATAGGCATATAGCAAGTAGTGAAGTTATAGTCTTCGACCTTTCACCTTACCTATCTGCTTCATTTCATCATTTTCCTTCTACATTTCTCACTCTCTTGCTCAACCCGTGAACTCTCTCAACGTCAAACCCATACTTTCACAGGTGAATCCCTAAATCTTTCTCTGCATACATCAAATTCCTCGTGATCAGTTTCTCACACGAGATACCTGAGCAAATCTGTTACTTTGATTCTATAAATCCCGGTCTTTATCACTGATTCTTTTTTTTTTTAATTTGATCAGTCAAACTCTAAGCAATCGAGAAGTGATAATATCGTTTTCAGTTTGATTTGGTTGTCATTGTTGAACGGACTTTCCTTTTCCTGGTTGGAGATTGGCGGAGGAATTCGGGGTGGAGATGGCGGCGAAACTGGAGAAATTGGCGTCGATAGACGCTCATTTGAGGCTGCTAGCTCCGGCGAAGGTCTCTGAGGACGATAAGCTGGTTGAGTATGATGCTCTTCTTCTCGATCGCTTTCTCGACATTCTTCAGTCCTTGCACGGGGACGAGATCAGAGAAACGGTATTTGTCTCACTCCCTACTTTTCCCGCCATTGGAATTGGTTTCTGGAGGTTTTCCAAGTTCGATTTGTGTGTAAAATTTCAAGGTTTTGTGCTTGTTGATTTAAAGTTTTTGCATGAAGGGGTTCAATTGATGTGGGAATTGTGGTGCTTTTCATGCTTGCTGACTTGAGGTTTTTCGAAAAACTTCCATTTGTCTGTCTTGTTTGAATTCCAAGCTATAAACTGTTCATAAATTCCTGGCACTTAACAGTAGACAAAGTGATTGACGTATGGGTCATCTTGTCTTAAATTCCTGTTGACGAAATTCAATTTGACCTACTGTTTGCTAGATGCTAATGGCAAGTAATTAAGTGGTTTTAGTACCGATTTGGTTTAACTCGTGCATTGTCTTAGGTTTGACAAATTCTTGAACGATTATGAGGTCTTTGGATCTTCATTTATGCATGTGTTTCAGGTTCAAGAGTTATATGAGCTTGCTGCTGAATATGAGAGGACACATGACCCTCAGAAGTTGGAGGAGCTTGGAAAAATGATTACTAGCTTTGATGCTGCGGATTCCATTGTCGTTACTAAATCAATGACCCACATGCTTAACCTGGCTAACCTTGCTGAGGAGGTTCAGATAGCTCATCGGAGGAGAATTAAGAAAGTGAAAAAGGGAGATTTCCTTGATGAAAGCTCTGCTACTACTGAGTCTGATATTGAGGAAACGATAAGAAGGCTTGTGGTAGATCTCAAAAAATCCCCTGAAGAAGTTTTTGACGCTTTGAAGAATCAGACTGTTGATTTGGTCCTTACAGCTCATCCTACCCAATCCGTACGTAGGTCTTTGCTTCAGAAGCATGGAAGGTTTGTATTCCAACCGACTGATGATTTCAGAAGCGTGTTCTTGATACTCAAATGGCTCTTTAATTTGTGTTTCAGGATAAGAAATTGCTTGACGCAATTGTATGCAAAAGATATTACTCCTGATGATAAGCAAGAGCTAGATGAGGCTCTGCAAAGAGAGGTATGAACTTTGGATTATTGATGTTAAGATAATAAAACAGTGATAAAAACAGCAAGCAATTGTGATTATGAAAGTAATTTCCCACTAATGGTCGAGATTACTGTGTTTGTTTTTTCCTCAATAGATCCAAGCAGCATTCCGTACTGATGAGATAAGGAGGACTCCCCCGACTCCACAGGATGAAATGAGGGCTGGGATGAGCTACTTCCATGAAACTATCTGGAAAGGTGTTCCAAAGTTCTTGCGGCGTGTTGACACAGCATTGAAAAACATAGGGATAAACGAGCGTGTTCCCTACAACGCCCCTCTCATTCAGTTTTCATCTTGGATGGGTGGTGATCGTGATGGTATGATTTTTTCCTAAGTGCTGCTTGGACATTGAACTCTTATTTATCATGAGACCCGAAACATTTGACTTCTTTATGGTATCTACAGGAAATCCAAGGGTAACCCCCGAAGTCACTAGAGATGTTTGCTTATTAGCTAGAATGATGGCAGCTAACCTCTATTTCTCTCAAATAGAGGACCTAATGTTTGAGGTGTGTTAATTTTTTTTTTTTATTATTGGATTTCAGTTACACCATTCCCATTCTTCTGTTGGCAACATAATTCTTGTTTGGCAGTTGTCAATGTGGAGGTGCAATGATGAACTTCGTGCCAGAGCAGAAGAACTTCACAATCACTCAAAGAGGGACGCCAAACACTACATTGGTATGAGCTTGTAGTTTCACATTTGTTGATATTAAAGAGCAGTTTCTTCTTTTTGTTGATGGTTCATAAGTGAAGCAGTGCAAGATAGCATGCTGCAAAAATTTCCTATGTATCAATTAATGGCTTGTTTGGTAGTATAGAGTGTGAACCGAGGTTGGCATTTTTCTGAGACGTCCACGTCCCTACGTAAAATGTTATATTCTTCAATTACTATTGTTCCATTATGCCTTACAATTTTATTCTCTGGTCATGATTGCAGAGTTCTGGAAGAAAATTCCACCAACTGAGCCTTATCGTGTTGTTCTTTCTGATGTGAGGGATAAGCTTTATAATACACGAGAGCGATCACGCCAGCTATTATCAACTGGGGTATCTGATTTCCCCGAGGAAACAACCTTTACTCATGTTGATCAGGTTTGTTCCTGCATTCACGACACTTATATCTTACTTCAATGAAACTAATGTCACCATGTACCAGCAATGAAATTATGTTGCTGAAAAAGAAGTTCCAACACTGTGAAATGAAAAAAAAAACAAGTAATATTGTTGCTTTTGAAGTTAAGAGTTCATATTGCCTTGGTTAATTTCATTAATGCTCTCAACTGAACATTATGGAATTGTTAATAACTTGGCATTATGGAATTGTAGTTTCTGGAGCCTCTTGAACTATGCTACAGATCACTTTCCGACTGTGGTGATCGTGCCATTGCTGATGGAAGCCTCCTTGATTTCATGAGACAAGTTTCAACTTTCGGGTTATCACTTGTTCGGCTTGATATTAGGCAGGAATCTGAGAGGCACACAGATGTTTTGGATGCTATCACAAAGCACCTAAACATAGGATCTTACAGAGAATGGTCAGAAGAAGAAAGGCAAGAATGGCTTCTTTCGGAACTTAGAGGCAAACGACCTTTATTCGGTTCTGATCTTCCAAAAACAGAAGAAGTAGCTGATGTGTTGGACACATTCCATGTAATCTCAGAACTCCCTTCAGATAGTTTCGGTGCGTATATCATCTCAATGGCTACTGCAGCTTCTGATGTACTTGCTGTTGAGCTACTACAACGCGAGTGCCATATCAAGACACCCTTGAGAGTGGTACCATTATTCGAGAAGCTAGCTGATCTGGAAACTGCCCCGGCTGCTTTGGCGCGTCTTTTTACAATTGACTGGTACAGGAACAGGATTGATGGGAAGCAAGAAGTCATGATTGGTTACTCTGATTCTGGTAAAGATGCCGGTCGTCTATCAGCTGCTTGGCAGCTCTATAAGGTTCAAGAGGAGCTCATAAAGGTGGCTCAACAGTATGGAGTGAAGCTTACTATGTTTCATGGCCGAGGTGGAACTGTAGGAAGAGGAGGCGGTCCGACACATCTTGCTATTCTCTCTCAGCCTCCCGACACCATTCACGGATCACTTCGTGTAACGGTTCAAGGTGAAGTTATTGAACAATCCTTTGGAGAAGAACATTTATGCTTTAGAACTCTCCAACGTTACACAGCTGCTACTCTTGAGCATGGTATGCACCCTCCAATTTCACCTAAACCTGAATGGAGAGCTCTCCTCGACGAGATGGCTGTTGTTGCTACAGAAGAGTACCGCTCTATTGTTTTCAAGGAGCCTCGTTTTGTCGAGTACTTCCGTCTTGTAAGTGTTCTTTTCTCGAGTATGATCAACTCAATACTGATTGATTCATCATGAACAATAATTATTTAAACATTGCAGGCAACACCTGAGCTGGAGTATGGGCGTATGAACATAGGGAGTCGTCCATCGAAGAGGAAGCCAAGTGGAGGAATCGAGTCTCTCCGTGCTATTCCGTGGATCTTTGCTTGGACACAGACTAGGTTCCATCTCCCTGTATGGCTAGGATTTGGAGCTGCATTTAAGCATGTAATTAACAAAGATATTAGGAATCTCACCATGCTTAAGGAAATGTACAACGTCTGGCCTTTCTTTAGAGTCACCATTGACTTGCTTGAAATGGTTTTCGCCAAGGGAAACCCAGGAATTGCTGCCTTGTATGACAAGCTTCTAGTTTCCGACGAGCTTCTACCCTTTGGTGAACGCTTACGGGCTAACTATGATGAAACCAAGGGTCTCCTCCTACAGGTAAGTTTTGCGTACCCGATAACTTCAATATCAATATCAAATGAATCCTTGATCTTGATCATTTGCTGTTCAGGTTGCTGGACACAAGGATCTTCTAGAAGCAGATCCATACCTGAAGCAGAGGCTCCGACTTCGTGATGCATACATCACCACGCTGAATGTCTCTCAAGCCTACACACTGAAGAGGATTCGTGACCCGGACTACCATGTTACCGTGAGGCCTCACTTGTCGAAGGAGATTATGGAGATGAAAAAGCCGGCTGCAGAGCTGGTGAAGCTCAACCCTACAAGCGAATATGCTCCCGGTCTTGAGGATACTCTCATCCTGACCATGAAGGGCATTGCTGCTGGATTGCAGAACACTGGTTAAGTATACATTATATATGTCTATGTAAGCGGATATATGTGGGTGTTCGTAGTGCATCCGATAAGTTCTTGAGTTTTCTTTGTTGGTTTCTGGTTATGATGGTACTTGCTCTTGTTTTCCATATATGTATGCTTTTGTGTATTTGAATAAACTTGCAACGCATGGTCAATGTTATTTATCCAAATGAACCAAAGTTTACCTGAACAGGCTGATGGTTAATGTTATTTAGCCAAATGAACCTAGTTTTACCTGAACAGGCTGAGCATCAACATAGGCTGAGTATCAACATGTTCAAGCTCAACTCGCTTACTAAGCCGAGCCTAAATTTCAAATGAACTTCTCATATAACACCCTATTCCTATAATCCTATTGGTATACAAATAATAACCCGAGCCTAAATTTCATATGAACTTCTCATATAACACCCTATTCCTATTTCTACCACAAAAAAAAAACACCCTATTACTATTGGTATACAGATAATATTATTCTTTGAATGGTTCTATCAATTGGGTCTGAGGCCCAAATTTGCCAATTGGCGACCAAAGCTTTGTTGTTTTACGGCCCAAAGGCCCAATTTGCAGTACCGGTCCACAAGATGCAACGTGTCACTATGTTATTCGCTGGCAGAGACAAAGTCAGAACAGAAACAACCTGGCACGTTCTTCAAGACGAGTACACACGATAGACTTTTACACCGTCGCTACATATTATAATATTCTCTCCGCTCCGTCAACACCTAAAGATTCCCTGTCTCTATCACTCCCAACTCCAACCCAAATTTCTCCCTCCTTTCCCTTCGCCGATCGATCGTCGCCTGCGAATATTTAGCGGAAGGACTGGTGGAGGGGAAGCAAAACGCGATAATTTTGAGCTTTAGTTTACTCAGATCTGTTGTCCATGGCTTCCGGTAAAGAGCGCGAGACCTTTGTCTATACTGCTAAGCTCGCTGAGCAAGCTGAACGCTATGAAGGTTAGCATCTCCCTTTCTCTTTTACTGCCTTTCTCTTTGTTCCGATTTTCTCCTTTGCTCAACTTGCGTTCTTTCTTTTGCTGGATCTCGTAACCTACTTGAGATTTTATTTAGGAAAAAAAATCGAGATCGATTCAAGTCGAAATATGTGGCTTTGGTGAATTATTGCTTGGTAGTTGTTTTTTGTTTTTCGATAAAGAAATTTTCTGTGGTTTTGTTTTCGGTTTCAGTGAGCAGTTAATTGTGTTGTTCTAATCGAAGTCAGTGGAAGTTGATGAGAGATTTATCTTTCTAAAATTTAGAACTTGGATGATAATGGATCAAATCTTGCTGGATGGATTTTTGTTAGTTAATTGAGGGAAATGAGTGTGTCCTTTTGTTAAGTGTTTGCTTCTTTGAACAGAAATGGTGGAAGCTATGAAGAATGTTGCAAAGCTTGATCTGGAGTTGACGGTGGAGGAGCGGAATTTGCTTTCAGTCGGATACAAGAATGTGATTGGTTCCAGGAGAGCATCATGGAGGATCTTGTCTTCTATTGAGCAGAGAGAAGAAACGAAAGGGAATGAGCAGAATGCGAAGCGTATCAGGGATTACAGGCAGAAGGTTGAATCTGAGCTTGCAGGCATCTGTACTGACATTATGACTGTGATTAATGAGCACTTGATTCCCTCCGCAACAGCTGGTGAATCTAGCGTGTTCTACTACAAGATGTAAGAAGCTTTGCTTATTGTCTATCTCTTCTTTGGTTATTGTTGTTTATGTGGAGGTCTGATGGATTATCCTCATTGTCCTCTGCAGGAAAGGTGATTATTACAGGTACCTGGCAGAGTTCAAGTCTGGCAATGAGAGGAAAGAAGCTGCTGATCAATCCATGAAAGCTTATGAGGTATTGAGTCAATGCATTTTGACCGGTTCCCAGATATCCAATTCAATGCTTAGGATGAGTTTTGTCTAAGTCATTACTGTATCTCTCTTATGTATTTTCTTTTTACTTCCTGCAGAGTGCCACTACTACAGCAGAAGCTGAATTGCCTCCTACACACCCCATAAGGCTGGGCTTGGCTTTGAATTACTCAGTGTTTTATTATGAGATTTTGAATTCACCTGAAAGGTTTGTTGTGTAATTTATTTCTTGAAAAACTAAAGTATCATGTCTTTCGTTAAGTGATCTTATCCCCCTCATTTCAGGGCCTGCCACCTTGCTAAACAAGCATTTGATGAAGCTATCTCAGAGCTTGATTCTCTAAATGAGGATTCGTACAAAGATAGCACCTTGATTATGCAGCTCCTGAGAGACAACCTCACATTGTGGACTTCTGATATTCCAGAAGATGGAGGTAATGTTTGAAATAAGAGATTGTGTTCCTTCCTAATTGAAAACTAGTTTAACATGAAGTACCGACTCATTTTTTATGCAAATTTCCACTAATTCAAGGGCTAAGGCATGGCTTTCTATGTTTTTCTGTTGGAACCTATGAGATAAGTAACCATATTTTTCGAGGATTTGTTGATGGAGTTGCAAATCCTTGAAGAATAGTTCCCAACAGAATGAATAATCATAGCTAGTTATACAAATAAGAGATGCATAACATATCCACACCCTAAATATTGCAGTATGGGCTCCCACCGAAAAAAAAAACTAGTGCAGTATGGGTCTGGAATTTTTAATGCTTGAAATGATCATATTGACCCCATCAATCAAATGATCTGAAAAAGTTGAACTTATGTGGTGTGGATTCTTTAGGTGTGAATTCCTTTGAGTCTATTTTGGCAAAAGTTAATTTCCACCTTTTTTTTTTGGTAAGGAAAGATTTCGACCTGTGTTGGTGTCTCCTCTTGCTTCCCGTCTAATTAGCATATGTTGAGGATGATGAACATGTTTGGTGTCCCTATATTGGTTTCTCGGGCTAGTTTCTTCTAGAAAAGCCTATCGGGTCATACATGTTTTACCATTATTAGGTAACATTGAAACCTCAGTTTTCCGTATTAAGACGATGACGCATACATTTCATATTCTTGAATGAAAACAGAAGAAAACCAGAAGGTGGATGGAGGAGTAGCCAAAGCTGTTGGTGGAGACGACGATGAGGTTGGTTATAATTCATAAACCATAATGGTTCTCTAATCCTTCATTATGGTCCATATAAAACTAGCTTAACTTACTAGGCATGTCAATATCTTGTGCAGTGAACTCATCAGAAAGCCGATCGAGTCATGGCTTGCAGTGTAAGGGAAAGGGTGTATTTCGTGTTCACTGGAAGTAGAGGATGAGTGATATTTTTTTGCCTTTTTCGTCTTTTACTTTGGTGATGCGGGTTTTGGTGTTATCAAACAAACATTTTTAAGAATGTCGAAGGTTGTGTTGGCCTGCTGTGCCTTGTTTTGTGGCAGCCATAGAAGTAGTCTTTCAAGCAGGCGGCTAATTTGCGATTAGCTGGTTGATCTCAACTAAATTAGCTTTTGTGCCTTTGAAACTGCCCCTGCATGTCATGGAAGATTAACATCTTCTCTTTATTTTGAAATGTTGTGTTTTTATGTTTTGGCTCTTTTTTTTTTATCTTTACATGTCATATATGATCGTAACTGGCCTTGAAATGACCCCTCATACTTTGACCAAAATGACATTTGATAAATTCAATACATAAAATGTCAATAATAAACTAAAAAGTTTGTACCATTTCTAACATCCAACCACTATGAATATTTACCACCCGTTTGGTTATAACTACGGAAACGGAATGGAAACGAATCTAGTCCACATGTGTATCTTGTTCATGGAATTATTCCGGTGATTTAATGCAAAATGCATTTGCTTCCCCCTACTTTGTTACCCTATAGGGTATTAAAACTAATCAAATTCTACTACAATTAATTCAAACAACAAGGAATGATTCCCAAAAACTTCATGAACAAGGGTGTACGTATGGACTAGATTCGTTTCCATTCCGTTTCCGTTTCCGGAGTTTTAACCAAACGGGCCCAAAATGTGTTTCCTATATAATAAAATAAAATAAGTCAAGTCTGTGACCAATTATACATAGAAATGAAGGAAATTCCTGATGGTGTCCATGAGATTTTGAACTTTTTATTTGGTAACCAACATTTTATGTAATTTAATATGGTGTCCACAAGGTTGTGTATAATTAATCTCCATAACCATTCATTCATTTTTCATCTAATTTTTTATTAGTTGATTTTTTTGTCTTTTTTGAAGGTTAAACTATAGAATTAAGTTTAAATTAATTTCAATAAATTAACTAAAAAATAAATTGAAATTTAAAACAAATAAAAGCTTTATAATGATGTGGGTTTTAGTGTAGATTTAAAATTGAACTTGTTATGCAAAATTCTTAACAACATTAAGGAGATAATAAGTAAGTTAATTTAAATAGTTGTAATGATTAAAAAATAAAAATAAAATAAAAAACTTATATTGTCTTAATAAAAAATATTTTAGTCATAAGTTTGTTAGTCGCCAAATAAACTAGAAATTTACATTTATAAATTATATGTAGCTAAATACGAAAAGTTAAGCATTCCAAGATTTAAAATACATCAATTAGTTAGCCTACCTTCATCGGATAATACATGTTGCTTATGTGGTATGTTATAGTAGACTTTGATATACTATGTCATACTGATAGTTAATGACATGTTTTGACGTACTTATCCGACTATGTGTTTGAAACATCCTTGGGGAGTTGTGATACATTTTGCATATGTGGTATCTATCCACGTGTTTTTGTAGGCTAATTAATTAATGCATTTATATGATACATGTTAAAATTTTGGTATTTAGTCACATATAATTTGTACATGTAAATTTCTAGTTTATTTGGTGACAAACAACTTATGACTAAAATATTTTTTATTAAGGTAATATAAGCTTTTTATTGTTTTATTTTATTTGTTGATCATTATAACTATTTAAATTAAGTTACTTATTATCTACTTAATGTTGTTAAGAATTTTGCATAACAAGTTCAATTTGAAATCTTCACTAAAACCCACATTAATTAGATTATATGACTTTTATTTGTTTTAAAAATAAATTTATTTTTGATTCAATTTATTAAAACTAATTTAAACTTAATTCTATAGTTTAACCTTCACAAAGACAAAAAATCAACTAATGGAAAATTTGATGGAAAATTGGGTGGAAAATGAATGAATGGTTATGGAGATTAATTATACAAAACCTTGCGAACACCACATGGAATTACATAAAATGTTGGTTACCAAATAAAAAGTTCAAAATCTCATGGGCGCCATGAGAAATTTCCCTAGAAATGAATATGATCCATAAACAAAAAGGCCTAATTATGATAATGACTTTATGTATATGGAAATGAATTTCATATATAAAAAAAATTATATGGAAGCTTCCGATTATGGACTTCCAACAAAGAAAAATATGAAAAAACAAAGTGTTGGTACTCTGTAACACCCCAAATCCATAGGACTCGGAGTGCTATTGGGCTAGGATCTCACAATGGATCCCGACCCTAGCCTGACAACAATTTCACTGATCTTACAACAAGACACAAATAGATTAAAACAAAACATGAAACTGATATATATATATCCAAAAGGTAATACAATGTACCGCTGAGTACAAATAAATCACACTGTACAACAAAAAGGTCCCATAACCCCGATAACGCCCCAGTGTACGGAGCCCTCAGCGGATCGCCCACCCTGGGTCACTCTGCAGCTCTCCTATCCTGCAAAGTATCTACAACACGGTATAAAACCGTTAGCTAACCATACACATATATAAGAGATGCAGAGCACAAAAACACATCAAATAATACTAAACACGTCAACATGATATCACACATTTACCCGGTTCATTATCTTTATAAAGTCCAGCAATCAACTCGTATATATATCCATATAAACATATGTGACACGAGGAATATATAATCCTCGCCTCTGGGTCCAATAGCCAGCTGGAATGGTGCCTGGAACACCTCCCCGTGTACCCTAAGGGAATGGAGAGTGCCCGAACTGTTTACCAGGTCCGGCCTGCCTACAGAGAACCTCCCAAACTCCCGGCGGGATGAAAGGGCAAGTTATCACGGCCCTACAAAGGGCAAGCAATATACTATAGGTCGGTGACCATCATAACACATGCTATAAAGCATATAACAAACACCACTCATGCACACATCCTATAAAGGAATGGCAACTAAGTAAGTCCCACGGACTTACATCAACCTCGTAGTCGTCTCAACTGGATCAACCCTCAACTCAGTCCACTCCAATCTGGAGGATAACACGGCCTATACAAGGCATATATATATATATCAAACTCCTATCACACAAAGGGTCACACCTAGACCCAAGGGATCCATAAGGATCATATCCAACTCGTAAACCTCAAAGCCGTAACCGGCATATCTATATCATACTCATCAACATCCGCTACCTAGCATGCTACTACCGCTCATACTAGGAAAGGAAAGGATCTACCTAACTCTAGGTAGATCCGGGACAAGACGCACCTACGTAATACAAGGGACGCAGGGGCGGAGCAAGCAACCCGCAGACGCGGTGGAACTCAGCCGTGGGCGCGGTGACAAAGCTGTAGGCAAACGCAGGCAAGGCGCTGCGGCACGGCTTCCGCAGGGGCGGCGGCTTCGTCTGTGCAGAACGTGAACCCGCGATTCCTCTTCGGCTCTTCTCGTGATCAAATCACGTCTTTATCATTCCAGATTCACACACATGCAATAACATACACATTCCAACATCACCCTATGTCCAAACATCTAATCCTAAGCTAAGAAAAGAAGAACAAGGAAGAAGAAAGAATGAAGAAGCAAGGAAGACATACCGTACCACAGCCTAGGCACGAAACTGCTCCAAGACAACACCTCCACTAGCTCTCAAGCTCAGCATATCAATCACTAGCATCAACATCAACATCCACCACCATAACTCACTTACCAACTCAAGGGAAACCAAACACAAGATCAAGAAGGAGAAGGAGAAGCAAGGAGGACGTGAAGGATGGATTGGAAATGTGATGAAACCCTTGCTCAGCAAGGTAAAACGGAAGAAGTAAGGCAAAGGTAAAGCACGAGTCAAAGGAGTCAACAAAACCGGCTGCAGCCGCCGGAAACCGCAGGGGTGAGTTTCCTGGCCGCAGGGGCGGAACAACAGGGAAGCCGCAGGGGCGGCCTCACAGACCGCAGGGGCGGCTAAGGCCAAAAACGGCTCCAAAGACTAAGGCTCTCACAAGTACCATTACAAGGTACACTTTGCCAACATCTGCATGAAATGCTAAGTTTTATCCTTAAAATGCAACCTCATTACTAACATAAGTAACAATTACATTAAAAACGAACTGTGGAGGACCGATACCATGTCCACAAGCATTTCAAAAATAATATCAACGCTACAACGGAAACTAGGAGATACATAACTAAATATTGACCGTCACATGTTGTAATATTGGAATGTGTGGTTCATGAAGAACCAATGCATCTTTGGTAAATACACAGAAAATATAAAATCTAACGTGTGAATTTAAATTGAAGCCTGAAATGTTTTAATAAATAAAAAAAGAAAGAAAACAAACCACAACCCAAACAAAACCACAAATAAAAATATAAAAAAAGACAAATTTTGATGGCTTAAATGGCATTACAAAGATTAGTTTTGATGGTTTTCAAAATACAATAACGGAAACTTTGCTATTGGATCCCTCTTGAGAGACCATCGAGGCTCAACTACTACCTAGGCTATGACGGTGGGGCAACACAAGTCTTCTATACCGAAATATGTACGCCAAGGGAGGATCTTAGTAAAGCTTGTGAGTTAGGTGCATTCGAAAATTACTGTGAAATATTCATCTTTTAATTTATGATATCTCTAACATGGTTGATTTTTTTTCTCACATAGTAGGATGCACTACACTTTCAGACAAGTCTACAATATCGCTGATATCAGCTTGTCTCACGAGGAGTCAACGAGGGAAAGTAGTATTGATTCAGTCCAACGGAAGCGGTGAGCACAAAGTTCGTCCTCGAAGAGAGTACACGGGAATGAAGCTTGGGGAACAACTGTGGACACCTCAGATTTGGGCTTGCAAACAGAGCCTTCAGGAGTCTATCACAAATCCACGCCCCCTCCTAGACAAACCACTCAAGACGCCACCTAAAACAGAATCAAACTAAGGAGACAACAAAGCAAAACACGGGATCTTGACATATAGCAATGTGTCACTTTGATTGTTAAAAAAAAATTAGGTTTATAAGGATGAAATTGGTCATAAAATTGTTGATTATAAAAAAAATGTACTGAGGATTGTTTTTTATTTGTTTAAGAACACAATAACAGTTAAGTCATTCTTTAAAAACAAAGATTCTTCGTTCATTATTGAAATTTGTTTGTTTTGTTACTGTTTTTTATATTCTAGAAAATTGCTATTTTTTATATTCTAGAAAATTGCTAGTGTTGCTAGCATTTTAAAACCAAGATTTTAGCCCGTAAATAGATTACAAGCAACAAGCCCAAGATATCACCAACCCAAAAGGAAAAGAGGATAATGGGCCATGTTTATTATCTTTTTTTTTTCTTTTCAAGAAAATTGTAGTAGCTAGTCAGTCACTTTTCTAGGACAAAAGAAACGAAAAATCACGGTGAGTAAGAGGAAATAGCGCCTTTTTTCCTTTTTTCTTTTCAAGAAAATTGTAGTAGCTAGTCAGTCACTTTTCTAGGACAAAAGAAACGAAAAATCACGGTGAGTAAGAGGAAAGAGCGCCGGTGAGGACAAACAAATCGCCGTCGCCAAACAATGGGTGGAGGAAACCAAATTTGATTTTGAAAGAAGCATAAACAAATCCCGACAATGGATATATGAACCCGATCTTGAGGTAAAAAGAGTTTTTATCGATGTGGAAACGAGCTTACATATATATTGCTTTACACACAAAATATAGTTTTTTGGGTCAAATTTTCTTAATGGAGGAAAACATCTTTTTATGCAATCTCAAAAACTCTCCATTATCATTCAATCACTTCAGTGGCGAACAGCAAACCTACCTCGAAGGTATCACCTAAGAATCCTAAGATCATTCAGATTCCTCATATGAAACGAATTCAAATTTGTAATATCTAGCTTTTATTCCAGCAACATTAACATCAACATAACTCAAAGCTACGGAAAAACATTGAAACAGTACCACAGACGAGCAACATGGGGAAAAAAAAACATAATCTAAATATAGCAATACATGGAGGACTACAAACTCTTAGTTTCCAGATTGGCGCAACTCCGGGCGCACGAAATCCGCATCAGCTGTCACAGAAATATCGACAGTGGGTCTCAGCTGAGCACAAACGTCAATGGCTCCATGAACTGGGTCGGAAAAGAAGTTGCTGATGAGGTCCCTGTTAACTGCGGCGTTGTTGTCAACTGCAACCAGGGCTTGTTGAGTGATGATATAGTCGAATCTTGGGGCCCATTTCCTGGAACCAAGCCGAGCTGTGGTGGAACAGTTATCAACCATGAACGAGACCCCACGAGCGTGCATGAACGGGTTCAATGAGTCCACAGATTCAATCACACTCTCATTGATGATCTCAGAGTATGAGTGTCCCTTCTTTTTCAAGATCTCAATCTGTGTATAACAGAATGAATCAGTCAGATGTGCAGTCTACGGAAAGCTAAAATATTTTAACATCTATCCTCCATCCCAAAATTCATCAAAGTTTCTTCAACAATTGTTGAGTGTGAAAATGTGTCCCACATTGATAATATGAAACCATGAACCTAACAGATAAGTACAGGTTACTCCTTCTATTGTCAATTGGTTTAGGATAGA
This sequence comes from Fagopyrum tataricum, assembly GCA_002319775.1. Classification (NCBI taxonomy): domain Eukaryota; kingdom Viridiplantae; phylum Streptophyta; class Magnoliopsida; order Caryophyllales; family Polygonaceae; genus Fagopyrum; species Fagopyrum tataricum. Next base: position 47,127,607 of record CM008283.1, read on the forward strand.
ATCCGAATGCTTGCGTGCGTAAGTTCACCTTGACGTGCATGTAACCTCCACGGCTTAGAGATAGATGTAGATACTCTAACAGGTAAAACAACATCTAAAGCACTTTTTCAAGATCTCAATTGATGGTCTTACCTGGGCCATCATACAAGCAACATAGACACCGGCTGTGAAAGGATAGAGAGGACCGAGATCACCTGCTGGTCTTGTGGCTCTAACGCGCTCACCAACCTTCCACATTCTGGTTTGATCTATATTACCCATTGGGAAAGCTGGAAGACCTTCTTTCTCCTGCAAAATAGATATGATATTATTTAGTAAAAGGAAAGAAAATGGTGTGAAATCCAAACCTGTAAGCAAAGAGATAGGGATACTTACATAGAACCTGCGTCCAGCCAAGACAACACTGCGAATCTCATTTCCGCTGGCTACATCTTCATAACATTCATACAAAATGTCCATGCAAGGGTAGTAAGCAGCACTGTATGCAGTCTCGAATTCTTTCTTGCCTTCTTCTGACAAAGCATTGTATACAGCCAGCATTCCCTGTTGTTTAATGTAGTTTGAGTTAGTACATCACACAACATATGCAGGATTAAAAACATCATTTGATAGAAAAAACAACCTTGGTAGAAATTGTCTTTGAGATGATTCCTGTTATGCTTTCAACCGTGTTTTTGTAGGCAAGCTCTTCATCCATTCCATTCTCAGTGTATCTCCTGAACAAGGATTCCACAATTCCGTGAACAGCACCAAGTAGAATGCCTGCACCAATACATAATGAGATCCAAGTGTTGAAGATGGAAGTGGAATGAAATTAGGGCCTGTTTGGTATCCATATCTAGATATCAGATATAGATATAGATATTGACATAAAAAAAACTCATATCTAGTGTTTGGTGCATAAGTATATACTCTGAACACACCTTTTCTCTTATTTTGATATACTCCAAAAACTAAAGGTATCACATATATGAATACCAAACAGACCCTAAGTTAAATTAGTGGAAGATTAATTTACCTCTTTCTCCAAAGATGTCACTCCTGTACTCTTGCTCCAAGGTAGTGGCAAATGTGAAAGGAGAACCGAGGGCAATTGACCATCCAAGTGCAACATCAGTTGCTCTTCCATCAACATCCTACAATAAATAAAAATTAAATTAAAAAAAGTTCATTTTACGCAATGCGAGGTAACCGAACAAATAAAGTCTTCCAGAAACGAGTTCATATGGCAGTCAACCAACAGAGACTAGGGAAGCACCTGGTGAACTCCAAAACTAGAGTTGATCCCAGCACCGTTTATCTCTTTACCCTGAACGTACAACCTCCTCACAGAAGGACCCATTCCCTTAGGGCATACGGCAATGACACTAATGTTTTTGGGGAAATCCTGTCCACTTGACTGCAGATGCCCAAGCAAGAATCCATGGGACAATCCCAAGATGCTGTTTGGCTTCATGTGGGAGAACACCTGTTCGTAACAATCAGCCTGAAACACAACAGAGTAAGGAATTAACTTAGAAATAAATTTCAAAAAAAACTTGTAAACAAGTAAAATGATTAACAAGATTCAACAAAGATTAGCAATACACAAACCTGGGCAGCATCTGATATCAATAACATCACAAGGTCACTAGTAGAAATAGTTTCCCACATGTCACCCAAAGTCCCACTCTCTTCTGTGAATCCAGCAGCACGAGCATCAACAAAGGAACGAGATCCCTTACGCAATCCAACCTGCAAGATAGAACACAGAAAAGAACCGTCAGAAGAAAATGCCGTGTTTCAGATGCAAATAATCATTGCACAGAAGCAATCTTTAGGAGATGTCTGTCCATTATAGATCTATAACAATGACGGATTACTGCACCCACCTTAACCACAATATCTGATTTGATCTCAGTCAATGAATCCCTCAGGTTCTGAGCTTGAGCAGGACCCTGTGCAGCAAAACACATTGTATATATGACTATGAACATCAACTACTACACTCTTGTTCAGTGAAATATAGCACACAACCAGTAAGGCGCATCAGTGCATAACACGAGCAATGTAACAACACAGCACAAATAGAATGATCCATGCGCAACGGTCAAAACTGCAATAACTAAGAGATTATAATCATATACTCCCTTTAGCAAAACATAAGATTTATCAAGCTACATTTACACATCTCCATTTTTTAATGCCATAGTGTATCTCAAAATATATATTTACTCAAACGTCAGAACAAGAAGGTATCATCACACGGCTCAATGCACAACAGAACCAGAGTATAAACAATAATAAGCAGAAATGATAAGCTAGGTGGTTAACTGCATTATAACACCATGCACATGCAATTACATGCCCATATGAAGCACACACCCAGAGAAAACTTGAACTTATGTCAAATACAGCAACAAAATAGCTCCAAAAAAAGTCTTTAAATGGAGGGTAAGCTGCGAATGTATAAGGAAATTCACCTGGGATCCCCAGCCAATAACTCCAATCTGCTTAATCCCCTTGAACGCATCAGGCAAGAGAGGAAACAAGTGTCTCCCTCCTCTCACAATGTACTGTTAAGAGTATTGACAACAAAAAGGGGCAAAAGAATCCGCATTACAATCATCATCACAAGCTCAACTTCGACCAAATGATTCGAAAAGACATAAGAAAATAACAATAATCGGTACAAAATTTGATCAATTCAAATGTAAGAGACCTCATCGTGGCCAGCAAGGCTAACTTTCTCCTTCTGAAACACGGAGGTTTCGAAGTCGAGAGTGGTGGCAGGCTTGACAGAAGGCACCAACATCATGCGGGCGGATCCTCCTCCTGCGGCATTGTTGCGTGGCATAGAGCGAAGTATCAAAGGCCTCAACGTCTTAGCAGATGAAGACAAAAACCCTAGATTCAGGGATGAAGGCTTACCGGACGAATAATTTGGGGATTTTGAAGCGGAAGAAGCTCCGTTGAGTGAAGTAGCCGCTGCTGAAGCTGAAGCAGCCGACATGGGTTAGCTTTTGGAGCTTGGAGAGCGAGAAAGCAGTGGCCTTTAGAGAGAGAAGCTGAGGGTTAACACTAATCAAAAGAGATAAGAGATGAGCACCATTTGAAGTAGGTAGAAGAGACAGCATAGACACACACAGATGAACAAAATTTCTGATCTACTGGGCCCCACCGGAGATAGGATTTAATCGTATCCAATTGTATTGAATTCTTCTTGTGGTAAATGATAATTTCGTAATTACAAGATTTTAATTTAAGTGAAATTTTTTACTACTTCTTATGGAATTATGAAATATATTTGACTAAATTTTGGGTGATGTTACGTGAGAAAATATGATATCCTATCCAAAATCTTTTGATTTGGTTTTGATTGTCCGTATATATTGAAAATATGATTATAGGAGTCTTCTATGTTAAAATGAATTTTTAACTTATATTTCAAACAAATATATTAAAATATTTTGTCAAAAGTATTTTTACTATGAGACTATTACAAAGATTATGATTACGTGTGATTGTTTGAATTGAGACATACATACTAGGATAATCGTCGAACCGGCGGTTTGACCATTTAAATTGGGATATACATACTAGGATAATCGTCGAACCGACGGTTTGGCCAAACCGTCGATTTAGGTTTGAGTCTTTGAGTTTACGTTTGAACCGGCCTATATTATTAATGTGAGGTCACGTTTGGTTTCATTTAAGAAGAGAAGTTGCAAACAATGTGTTATAGGCAGGTTTTACAAGTAATGTACAATACGTTTTCCATTTCCTTATGTGGAAGTTGTGAGTATCTTATCTCTTCTAAGTTTTTCATTTCCTTATATTATAGGTAACTTGTGAGTTTTTTTTTTAATATCTTATAAAGTTTATGAAGGTGAGTATTATTAGGTCTGAAAAGCGAGGTGTATCAGATCAAATAAAAGATTATATTAACATTAGGATAACTAGTAATTTGTGGATGAACCAGTTCCGTCACTTAAATATTTGTTCCTTAAAACTTCATTGGACTTTGTTATTCACCCGTAACTTTTATTACTATTATATGACGGATAGACGCGTTATTCGAGTTTTTTTCCAAGTGAATACAAACTTCATCTATTAAAAGTAATATTTAACTAAACGTTAAAATAAAGTGCAAAAAGAATACTGTATTGTATTTGTCATAACTTATAGGAGTGAGCAAAAATTTCCAATACGGAAAAAATCCAATAAAAATATCCATTAGTTGATGATCCGGATATGATGTAGGAGGATTTTTTGATCATTAGATACGGATTAGGGTTTTAGTAAAAAAAATTGAATCATATATCCGACTGATTTGGTAATAATTACTTGGATAAGATATTCGGGTCGGAATCCGAATTAAAAAAAAATGACTCGTCTAAAATATCCGGATATCCTAATACTCTCATATTTGGGTTCTGAGAATAAAGTACGTTGGATCGGATATATCCAATCGATACCGTAATAATTACTCGGATCGGATTTCCGATATAAATTAAATCCGGATAAACTTTCGGATATCCGGATACTCTCTGATACGGTTTGTTCTTGATAAAATTATCGGATCGGATATCAAAGACTTCATATCGAATATCTGAAAATACACAACCCTAATAACTCGCATAAATCGAAATTGAATCCGAATTAGTTTATATAGTTTTAAAACATAAAAATATGAAAGTGTAAAGTCATCAAAACCAAACAACATTATTCAAAGTTGTATTCAACTATCATTAGATATTGCTAGATATGTACAAATTTGGATTAGCTCACCCGTTCGTTCGGTATGGACAACGAGTTTGATCCGGCTGAATACAAAAGCCCATACGACCCGAATATGAGATATTAATAGATATTTGGCTAATTTCCATATATTCATATATATCATAACTTTGTTATATTACTATTCATATTGATATCCATGTATAAATACCCTCTTAATCTACACCTACCAAAGTAATTATGTATTAATTACACAAAGGTACCTTTAAGTAGGGCACTCATCCAATATCCCAAAAGCCAAATGGATGTCGACATTCTACCCATAAACAAATTGTGGGTGTCGACATATAACACAATAAAATAAATGCATGAAATAAAACAATAACATAATAAGAGATGATGAAGTAAGCACTTACCTCACCCTATTCAACATAAAATTTAGATAATCCCTACAAAATTATATTTAATCTTTCGGTCACAAATATATTATAATTTATTTATAATTATAATAGAACAACTTGAGTATATGCCTTATGGCTATGGGTTGTCTTCAGTAAACATGTTGGTAACTTACCAAAAATATCAAAATCTGATACGATTATCAATTTTAAAATAAAAAATATTAAATCTCACAATTTACGATGACATATCCTTTACACTAATGTTAAATTGTTTTATAACCATTTAATATTGACCAGACAGTATTAAAATATATTATTTGAAAATTATAATTTCGATAAATTAAGTTTATTTAGATAATAAAATTATCATAATATTCCTTAAATTTAATTTTTGTACTATAATTATCAAATAACCTCGTGAAAATGCATCCATTATATATGTAGATATGAATGAATGATTATTATATAAATTTATCATAAGATGTACAAGTTAATGATATATCTTGAAAATGTTGTATGTGAAAACTTTAATGATTATATTTCCTTCATAATAAATTTTATTTAGAACAACAAAGAATAATATATCACACACATATAATTAGTTGAAATCGGGAATACAATGTGAAATTATTTCTAAAGCTAAATCATTGTAAATGTATTGAAGTAAAAAAATAAAATTTAAAATTCTACAATTACTTATAAATTGTTTTTTTTTTTGTTTTGAAAACAATGGTAAGCAACTAGGCCTGGCCAATATCTAATACTGTACCATCCTAAGTCATCGTTTCGGATGAGGTTGACGACTTCTTGTGGAATAACTTCACCTGTTGTTGTCCTGGCCTAGAGCTGCGAGTTTGTCCGCAACGCTATTGACTTCTCTGAAAATGTGGCTAACTTTCACCTGCATAAAACCGGTCAACAAAATTGAAATATCCGAGATGATAAAATTCAATTTTCCATGGTGATTTACTTATAAATTGTTTTAAATGTATAAACTTGATGAATATTTTTATAAGTATTAAAATTGAAATATCATAAATAAAATATTTTTAAAATATCCGTACAATGACGTAGACTCCCTTGTAGGTTATAACCCTAGACTTGTATGTAACTATGTACAAGTGATTAACTGTACATTTATCATACAACAATTTATTATTTTGAAAATGTCAACTTTGTATATATAAATAAGCCACCCAATGAAAATAAAAAATTTGCAATGTCATCATTCAGAAACATCTCGAATGAAGATTCCTTTTTTGTTCGATCTGCTTGATTGAGAGATTCCACAGGCAAATTGCAAGAACAACATTATTAATCATTAATTATTAATTATTAAAACTAATCAATAAGAATTAGGAACCTTTTACAATTTATAAAATCATGTACTTTAATCTTTTTTACAGATTTTATCCAGCAATGTTTCAATTTTTAGATAGTGCCTCTGAACTATTTAGATATAACCTTTTAAAGTCCATCAGTTTATCATTTTGGAGAAAAAAGTAATAATTATAATTTATTAGTTATTATTGATATTCTTTTTTCCTTTCAAAATGTTAAATTATGGCTGATGGAGGATAAATTCTGAAAAAATATAAAATTATGGTGTTATTTTGAAAATGAAAAACCTATACGGGTAATTCTGGAAAATATAAAATATAGGGCAAGATCTGAAAATTTGCTACAATTTATATGCTTCAAAACTCAGAGATTCTAAACCTGCGAACCTCAACAAGTCTCCGCGTATTTGCTTCCTCTCTCTCCCAGCTCACAGAATCTCTATCTCCATTAAAGTCTTACAAAATATAAAATCTGAAACTTCAACGGCTTCAGTTCTCAGCATAAACAGAACCCATTAGTCAAATCTCTGTTTTGATCTGATTATTTTGATTCTATATTCACCATATTTGTTCATTTCGATCCATTTATGGCCCAATTAGCCGACATCTTCGACCCTTTTTTCGAGAACGCTTCTCCGGTGATCAAATCTCCGGTAAAGTCTGGCAAAGGTGCGGCGGCGGATAAGGCGGCTGCCGCTTTGAAGAATCACAGTGAAGCGGAGAAGCGGCGGAGAGAGAGAATCAATGGCCATTTCGATACTCTTCGGACCTTGATACCCGGTTCTAGTAAGGTCCGATCCGATCCCTAAATCTTTCTTCTTTTTCATATCTCCTCAATCTTTGCTAATCAAAGTCAACCTTTTTCCGATCATAAGTTATATATGCAGACGATGTGTTTACCGGTTGACTTATTACATTTAGGGATGCAATAAGAGAGTCCAGTATGATCCCAAAATAAATTTTATATTAGTTCTATACTGTATATTAATCGAATGAGACGGGTATTGATATGTTCAAACTGGACTCGTTTTATAAACGAGACGAGTTAAACCTAAATTTTATAAGACATTTTAAAAATGTGTTTATGTTAGGCTCGTTTAGAAAGTGAACAAGTTTGAGGCGAGATTTCTAAGTTTTGTCCGAACTGAACACTGACATGTTTAAACTCGACTTGAACCTCTATTTTATACGAGCTCTAAAATGTGTTCCTATTCGACTCGTTTTAGAAAGTGAACGACCTCAAGCCGAACGAGAGTTGAGCCATTGCCTCATATTATAACCCTAATTACATTCATTTTCATTGAACAGATGGAGAAAGCAAAGCTGCTAGCGAACGCAATCAAGCACATGAAAGATTTGCAGAAGGCGGCAAGCGAGGCGACGAGGGGGCTAATAATACCGTTGGACTCCGACGAGGTCATTGTTGAAGAAGTAGTCGATGTTTTCGAAGGAGAGAGACTATTGTGCATCAAAGCATCGGTGTGCTGTGAATACACACAAGAGATGCTATCTGACATGAAACAGTCTCTGAAAGGTCTGCAACTGAAGCTGCTAAGAGTTGAGTTAGGGACTTTTCGAGGGAGGATGAAGAGCGTCTTCTTTGTGTCGTCGTATGGAGAGATTGCGTCTTCTGGGTCAGTTAAGAGGGCTTTGAGATCGGTGCTTGATAGCTTCTATATGGCTCAAGAGCTTGCGTCGAGAGATCCTTTTTTGAATAAGAAGCAACGAGTCTCGTCGTCGGGAGATTTTTGGTGAGACTTGATGATTTGTAGTTGTAGGAGTACTCGTGTCATATTTTAAGTGTTGATTAGTCTTGGGATGCAACTTTTTTTGCTTCCTAAGTGTTGATTAGGTTTGGATCGATTTGCATTTAACTCTTGTGGTTTACTTGAGATGTGAGTTGATGTAATCTCAATTTTCCCCTATGCATTAAGGTCAAGCTTTGATACTAGAGTTCTTATGTTGCTTTAGGGTTACATGTTGGGTAATTTATGAAATGTTTGGATGCATAATGATGAGTGATGAAGCGACTTATGATACACATATTAAGGGTTACATGTTGGGTGATGGTTGATACCACTTATATCACCCTTTTGTTATTCATCCATCCGGTGAATCAATGTTTTAAAAGACAATTGTCTAGACGGTAGACAACCACCGGCCATCCCGACTCTGCCCTAGACGGGCCTTCCTGGACGAGTTCGGACATTGGACGGTTCAAGACATGAGAATTCGGGTTAGACGGTCTGGACATATCAAAATTGATCAAAACCCTAATTTCTAAAACCGAACCCTAAACAAATTTCTTCTTGTCTTATACCCCGATTCCTCTCATTCTCAATTTTTCTCTCCTGTCTACTTGGCAACTACGAGGATTTCGATTGGCGACTACAACACTTCGGCGACAGCGAGGACTCTGACCGATAACCCTTTTTCACTTTGTCTCTCAGTTTGTCTTTCTCCCTCTTTGTCTCAAACTCCTATTCGACTCGTAAGCAGTAACCTAATTATCCCGGTCATATGTCTTAGTCTTTGCCTCCGGTCTGACCTCTCTATGTCTCTCCCACCTCCTTCACTCAAGGCTCGTTTGGTATCACTGGGAATCATTTCTGGTAACGGAATAATTCCGAATCAATCAAAAACTATGTTTGTTTAGAGGTTTTTTTACACATAAAAGTAATCTAATCATTTTCATTTACATTCCTTCACCTTAACCGATTCCATTCCGTTTTCATTCCATCACTCCAACCGTTTCCGCAAAATCCGAAAGTAAATGAATGTGTCTCTATTCTCCATTGTTTATCTTGACTTGAATCCGAACGAGCCAATGAGTGCTTGTGTAATTTACTAATTTGTTTTTTGGTATATAATTGTAGGAGTGTTCGGTATTTAAGATTTTGAAGATTATTTGTATTATACGTAAATTCTATAAAACTTTAGGAAAAATACATGAAAATATGCCAAAAACGTCTTTATCGTATGGACGGTAGACGGTGCCTCTCTATTCATCTTTGTCTCGTGTCTTTTAGGACATTGGGGTATATACGCGGGTGATACGCTTCAAGGATCTAGGAAGACTCAGTGCAAGATGATTGTTCAATTGAGGATGAATGAAAGATGAATCCGGGGGGAAAAGACTTTGAAAATGGTGTGGAGATGGAGATGGGGAAGTCTAGGTAGTTGCTCTTTTGTCGATGGATATAACACACTAAAAGATGAAGAGGAAGATTGAAGACTCTCGAGATGATACATACTAGAGAAGCTCCAAAACACTTGATACAACGCACAAGTAATGAAATAAACAAACGGATGTTCCATTCAAAGGAAAGCTGAAAATACAATGGGGTTATGTGAAATTGAGTGTGTCTTTCTAGCTACTAGCCGCATACGCGTGCAATGCACACATTTTCTTGGGAAGGTATAAATCGGGTTTAGGTTTGGTTTTCAATTTTTGCTTATATGGGTTCTTTTAAGGTTTTGCATCCGTGTTTAATGGGATAGTTTATAAATAATGGAAATAAAACCCGGTTATTTGATCTGAAAAGAATTTTCTACAATTTTTCTTCCAAATAAATTGTTGTAGCACAATGGAAAAAAAATGACTATCACATAAGAGCTGCTACAAGTAGCAACCACGACACTAATCTCCAACCAAATTATAAATAATGGAAATAAAAAATACATTTATCTGTGGGTCTTTTTTTCTTTTTCTTTTGTTGTTTGGTTTCTTTTGTTCTTTATTGATGCAAATATAATATTGAGTCTACAAAAGGATTTACAATTTCATACAATTCCACCTCCCATATCCCCTAATGCCCAATTAAACAATCATTGAAGTAATAGGTAAAATAAGATTAATAGATAATAGTCGATAATAAGAACTATACATCCTTTTTTTTTTCTTTTGAGAACAAGAACTATATATTCTTAGACTTTACAACATCTCTAACATTATAAAATTATGTTCTCAGAAAAGAATGTAAAGACATCAAGGTCCAATTTCCTATTTTTTCAATCTTGACAAATCCTCAAATAAATAGACAGATTACAATAAGGCAGTATTGACATGCATATCTCATTTCCTCACATAAACACCAAAGTCCACATCTGTGAATAATTAAGATTGGATAGTTTTTGAACCATAAACTCAATATTGGAGAGATTCAAATTATAATTCATCTTCTCAAATGACAGGAATTGTTACAATAGTAATTTTTATGACTTTATAATATAGTGCTAGAAAAAAAAATCAGCATGTCCTTCAAACTTTGCCCAGGTAAACTACAATTGTTTATGTCCCATTCTTATTTTTCGTCTCAAACGGACTTTGCCCGATTTGTCCTACAATGATCAACTATAATCAAGTTATAAAGAAAAATAAACATATTCGAAATGAGAGACATTTATTTAAAATCCAATATGGTGATCCTAACAACGAACTCCAATGTACAATCTATCGAGTCACCTTGGGGAACGTTAGTCGACTAATAGAAGAAGAGTACCATGAGCTCATTAGATTGACGTAATTGAAAAACCGGTAAATAAGAAAAAAGTGATCCTAACACACTCAGAAAGAAATTTACCAATGAGCCCAGATCACGAGTGGTGATATCATCATTCCAAGGTTTGTAAACATCAAATATAGTGTTTAGAATTGTTGTCCCACAAGAAGCAGAAAATTTTGTATTTTCGCACCCCAATTATCAACGACTTGGTATTTTATAACTCAGAATTGTAGTCCCCTCGGATCTACAGACAACTAAAAACACAAATGAATATCAACAAAGAGCATTTTGGAGAATGAACAACAAAATATAAATGCACGTCCCACTAACCCAAAATTATGCATATTAAGCATTAATCCCTTTCTTTTTTCCTAGTAACACCTTCAATGTCGTGGACCAAAACTTTAAAAAAAAATAAAAAATTAAAACATTGTTTGGTTACATGTATAATAATTCTAGTCTTGCATCAAGTTCATTAAACAAGTATTAGCTCCATGATTATCATTCAAAGAAAGAAAAAATTACAGGGTGAAATCACGTAATATAGAAATTACGTAATATTGAAAACAATGAATTGAAAGAAGTGAAGAACAAAAAAAAATTATGTTTAAGAGATCGAAGAGACCAATATGGTGGCAAATTTCTCCTCCTCGAGTAAGAAATCCCAATTTATGATTTGAATGTTCAAAATAGAGGCTTCTTTGTAAGCGAAGGGAACATAAATGGGTTTGTGATGTGTTACTACAAAATGAATATATATACTTTGACTATGGAGTTTAGCAAACTGTTTTTTAATAATTTATTTTATTTTTGAATTTTTTTATATCAAAATATGGATTTAATGTTTTTTTTTACTACATCAAATATCAATGGAAATTTTTCTTGGGGAAATCATGTGGATTGTTAAAGAGAATGTCAAACAACATTTTCCGATTAACCTATTTAGCATACTGATTGTTAGTATATAATTGTAGGTGGGATTTCCTAAAATCAATCTATCATTAGTGTTAAAATAGTATCCTTTGATGAAAAACCCCTTCAAGTAGTTCAGAATACTGATATTTATACCAAACTTTCAGTTTTATCAATGATTATTGACTCCAAAATGCAGCAACAGATTAAGAGATTTAAAATCAGTATATAAATACTAACAAAAGAAAGGATAAACTAACAACAATAGAGAATTATGATGTGTGGATATGAAAGATAACCAACACAAAGTACTGTTGACTTGTTTCCATATCAAAATATGTAGAATATATGAAAGATAAAATTAACAACAAGTCAGCAACAGAGAACGATGGTGTGCATCAAAATATGTAGAAAGATATGAAAGATAAAACTAAGAGAATTATGTAAATAATGGATCTTTAAGAAATGTTGTATGTAACTAAATTGGAGATGAACCCAATTAGTTATCAAGTTGAAAAGGCTCCTCTTAGGCATTACAAGTTCACCATTACCACCAAAACAGCAGAGCAATGTGGATATCATACCAAGAAAAGGTTGAGAAGTACGACAGACCATAACATGGCTTATTTCCATATCAAAATGAATGCAAAGAAGATGAATGAACAAACCTAGGTTGTATGAACATTCGATACTTCTCTTGTTGTTCAGGAACTCCTTTTTTGTCGGTTGGGACCTTCAAAAATCACCGACAAATCATAACTTGAACAACACAGAATTCTACGCCGATTAGGGGCTTGATTGTAAAAAAGAAACAAAGAAAAGAAAAGAAGTATCTACATAGCTAAGATCTAATCGGTAACCAATGCGAAGTTCTTCATTCAAACTCATTTTCCTCATTCACTTCAGTTTCTAGGTCAATTATGTAGCCAAAATCGTAAATCAAAGGTCCAATGTGAAGATTTGACTCAATTTTTTTCACAAATTTCGAAAGTAACACTGAATAATGCGATGAAGATCAGAAACATCAAACCTTGGGGGGAAACAACTCAAAACAGTCAAAGTTCCTAGAGCACGAGAAGTTGCTTGAAGGTGATTGAGAGCACCAACTTGCCAATTCGAGTGACACAACTCAAAACAATCAAAGTTGTTTGGCGAATGGGAATCCACTCGCTCAGCTCAGTTGAATAGGAATCCACCTATTCGTTCTCGATTCAACGAGAGAAGCAAATATTGAAAGTATTCAATGTGTTTGTGTTTATTGATAAGTTGATGAAAAACGTCTCCCACGTAGGCCTTAGATAGGCTTGTGTGGCGTCTCTAGGGTTTCAACAAGATAAGAGCTAATATATGAGCTTGAGAATCTAATCTAGAGTCCAAACAAAGAAAGATAAGATCATATTTTTGGGCTGAAAAAATCTAACCTAAAAAGCCCAAAAATAGATAAAATAAAAGTAAGTCCATAATAATAAAAAGAAGTCCAAATATGGGCTGAAAATAATATATCAAACTCGGCTTAACTTAGCCACTTAAATTGACCCGAAAATTTTCTCCTCTCCATGATGCTCCACGTACATCTTCCTCATACGTGTCCTTGTCATCTCGGTCCAAGTGGCACCAATGTCAGCCTCTCAGCTCCTCTCGGACGGGGTTGTCGTGGTCTCGGCCTTCCTCTCAAGATACTCGTCTCCTCTTCATCTTGCTTCCAAACGTACAAGGAGGTGAAATTAAGCTGCTAGATGCTTCTGCATCACGGACGGTATGAGGATAGGGATGGGGGCATTATACTAAATGGGGATGGGGATGATTAGAGTACTCCCCGACCCAAATCCGACCCATCGACACCCCTAGCTTTAGTTATAGCTCTTTAGCTCGAGCTCTTTTGATTGTTCCGAGTGAAAGTTGATCACCTTGCTCTACGTGCTTAGTTTGGACATCTTTCTCCTCAAGATCTAACTCTTCGTTGGGTATCTCTTTGTTCTCTTGATGGGGCTTGCGCACATCAATGGATTAATAAAAAAAATATATTCATATTGATGTATTTTCAAAGTATTATATCACGTGTAGTACAAAATTAATTTTTAAAACAAATAGTATCAATAAATAAGATAAAAAGTTGATTTGTAATGTGTTATTATAATATAAACCGATAAAACTTTCATAATTTTGTGATGTTTGATTACAACTCCGAAAACGGAAATAAAACAACTCTTGCCTACTTGCAATTCATTGTTCAATTTATAAGATCAATCTTAGTACGAGTGCTTTCTCATTGAGCACTCTCATTTTCAATGTAAAATATGTTTATTTTTCATCATTTTCCTCCCTTATAGAACATCAAATCTTACTCTATTAAGTTGAAAACATACCGAACGATTCACCCTAAATATTAATTTTATATTAATTTTATAAATGAACAATCACATACAATCAAACTAAATTTGTTTTATTTCCGTAGTTACACTCAAAATATCCTCTAAATATATAAAGTCTTAAGATATTTCAGATGTATCTAGGCGGAACCTTTACCCATCACCCAACATTTGGATCTCTTTTAAGGACCGGGTAGTTTGAATATCCATCTTGGGTGAAATGGGCCCAAGCCCATGAGTTCCAGCCCACTTGATGATTGGTATCATCAATCTGGAATTCCCGTTTTGCCCCTAATCAATTTCCGAATTGTCAATAATTTACTTCAGCAATTTCAATCTTCCTAGCGAGATCGATCATCATTCTCTTCCGTTTCACTTCCTTCGCAATCTCTCTACTACGCAGATGGTGACGATGGAGAAAGAAGAAAACACATCAAATGGTACAGAATCGATAAAGGAGGAGGTCGATGAAGTCGAACCCCTTGAGCTGGTTCTCTATCAAGTCCCCGAGTGCTATGTTTACATTGTAATTCTCTCGCTATTCTCCATTTCTTCTTAAACAGGTTTTTAATCAGAGCGTTTTGATTATTGAATAGCTTGCTTCGGTTGTTATAGAAATCCAAATCGTGTCAATAAATTTGGATTAGTAGTTCATTGCTTCGAATTCTGCTAGTGAACTGGGATCAGATTTGATCTTTCATCAAGTAGTTCATTGAAGTGGCAGATTCCGTTTCGGAAAGTCAAATTGACCTAGTCCTGTAAGCGTTTTGATTGATGGAAGCTTCCAATTACACTGTCTTACGTGTTTTGCTTCTCTAGGGTTTATACATTTACAGTTTAAACCTTCTGGATTTACATTGTAGTTTAGCATGAAGTAATTGTTTTTAGGTTGCAGATTAGTTAATGTTTTTTCAGTGTCTTGCTTTCATTGAATTGATCAATTTTGGACCAAGGCGAGGGTGATTTTCATCCAGGTCCTTTGAGTATAGATTGGATAAATGAAGCATTTTAAGGTAAATATTAGTCAAATGTGATTCTACTTTAATATCTGTAATTACTCAACTGATTTTTCTAGTTGTTATTGATTTGGTTTAGTTGTTTGGGTTCTCCATATCCCATAGGGTCAGGGCTTTACCACTCTTATTATCTCGTGATCTATTTTAACCACTTCATCAGATCAATAGAGATATCATCGAATGTCCCGTAGGTTTAGGGATTTACGACTCTCATTCTCTTGTACTCTATTGTATTCAAATAGTTCATCAGATCAACGGAAGATATCATTGAATGTGCTTATTTCAAAGAATGTGTCTTTTGGGTGTGAATTCCTAAGAAATTTACTGATCAGGATAATATTAATAGATCAGGAATAGTTATTAACTTATATTGATGATTGTCTTTTATTATGCAGATACCCCCGAGGATAAGTGCTGCTTCCTACAGGTTTTTAAATTTGACCCATAGCTATATGTCTACCATTTTAATATCTTCTGCATGGATTATTTGCATAATCTGATAACGAAAAAGAGAGTAGCGATAAGTATTTAGTTGTAGATTGTGAAGATTTTCAGTTGCTTTGAAAGGAAGTGTTTAAACCAGATACATGATGTTTGTTACGCTTGTAAATGCACTTGGTATATTGAAGTTGAAAATATCCAGAGAAGTTAGTCAAAGACTACTTAAGTGGTGAATGTCCATCACCTTACACGAGGTTTGTACACGCAGTTTGTATATTGAAGGTGGAAATATCAAGAGGAGTCAGAAGAGGAAAGTAGAAAAAAGTTATACATTATAGAAGATTAGGCTGTGATTCTATTGCTGCACATGTCATTTTTGCTGTGGTTTTTTGTACTTTAATATTTAACAAATACTAAACTTGGTGAGCGTGATCTAAATTAGAGGCAGAAAAATGACTGCTAAATAATGTAAACAAATGGGCATGGAGGGAGCATTGAAATGGCTCCAAAAATCCCAAACAAAAGTCATCTAGATACGTAACAGGTTTTAATCGAAACGTTAATTTCAGAGCTGATGAATGGGATGTAAATAAATGGGCATGGGAGGGAGCACTGAAAGTAATCGGCAAGGGGGAAGAATGCATTATCAGACTTGAAGATAAGTCAACGGGTAATAACTGCTTAATTATGATTGATTCCTTTTAAGACAGAGGTGACAACTGTCTAGGGTTGGAGAACTACAGTTTTATAACCTCTGTCTGACTGACCAGTCATCTATACTTCTTCTCATGATCCGTTGGACTAGGTGAATTGTATGCTCAAGGTTTTTTGAGAAAAGGAGAGCCTCATCCTGTGGAGACTGTGATCGACAGTAGCAGGTAGAATTTTGTATTTGTTTGAAGGATGATGCTAGTTCTTAAGGTAATGCCTCTAAATAAGATCTCTCACTTGAACTCGTACCTTGTGCAGATATTTTGTACTTCGGGTAGAAGAGAACCTTGGTAAGATATGATAGCTCTATGTGTTGTAATTGAGAAAATGTAATTTCCCTTTGTATGTTGCAACAGTTAAGTAGTAATCATGAGCCAATGATCCAACTAGCATAACTAATAATTAAGGACAGTTGTCGATAAGTTTCTCTTGGGCTATCTATGAGTGACCTATGATCTATGAATAAAGAATCTTTGTAGTACCACAATGGGATGTACTTAGTATACTGGTATCGAGCAAGGAAAGTTATTTTTTCTCAAAAATATGAACTTAATGAACATTATTCAGTTGCTCAAACCCCATCTCTGAATTTAGACAATTAAGATGTATTATGCATGGGAAACTATATGAGATCATTAATTGAACACGATCGGAGTTTTTTTTTACAGGTGGTCGTCTTCGACATGCTTTTATTGGTATAGGGTTCCGAGAGAGACCACAAGCTTATGATTTCCAAGCGGCCCTGCATGACCATATGAAGTAAGTCTTGGCATACAGAATATTTTCCTTATCATGCAATTCAATTTTCAAATGCCTTTTGGAAAAGACATGCATTAGAAATGAGTTCATTGCTGAAACTTTCGCGTGTGTTGCATTCTAAACTATAGGTACCTGGACAAAAAGAAAACCGCCGAAGAAATGGAGCAGCAATTTCAGAGCACGTCATCAGTAGATTATAGTTTGAAAGATGGAGAAACTCTTGTTCTTCATTTAAAGAATGTAAGTAAGCTCCCTCAAATATACTATAGATTTCTATAGAATTCAAGGAGGATGATCTTTTTTTGATAGAATAGTTTCTAATTAGAGACTCTTACCCTATAGTTTAGAATAACCAGAAGAAGAAAAAAAATGCAACATAGTGTAAGTTTCCATCTGTGTGTAGTTAATAACAGTGAGTATCTTGCTAATTGATAGAAAGCCGGGGGGATTGTAAGATCAAATTCATCGGAGAAAGATGTCAACGACCTCTCGTTGACAAAGAATGATAACTCGTTACACTCCATCAAACTTCCCCCACCGCCACCATCAGCTCGTTCGCCTTCAATCACGAGCCCAACAAGTAAAATGCAAGAGGCGATGGAAGAACCAAAAGAAGAGTTATCACATTCTGAATCAACAGAAAATCAAAGTTCTGCTGATATACCTGATGATGACTTTGGGGATTTTCAGACAGCTTAATCTATTCAAGATCTCATCAGGTTACACTCGAATGTCGTATACATACTCTACAAAGGGTGTTGAGTTGATTGTACATGATCTATGAGGTTTTTTAGTTGCAAAATTCCAATGTTTTAAACGCAAATGTTAATATTTGCAGTATTTTACTTCTCTTTTTACCATATATAACATATTCAAGGTTGTCAATTTTATGTTGAGCTTCCTCTTTTTGGTCTTCTTCCATGGTTGATTTAATAGTTATATTTTACTTCTCTTTTTACCATATAAAACAAATCGTATTCAGAAATCCAAATAGCAACATAAACTAGGTTGTTCTAGGACATAATAATAACTTGTTTACTTGGATCTAATAAAGTCCATGAGACTATGACCGTTAGTTTTCTGGTAGGGGACGGTATTTTGGATTGGAAATGAGCCATTCGAATCTGGACCGGAAAGTCCCTATTGAACAGGACCTAAACCGTATATTCAAAACCGGAAAGTCCCTATTGAACAGGACCTAAACCGTATATTCAAACCCGGAATAGTTAGTCGAAATTTAAATAAGGTTCATAATTGTGCCCAAGAATCGAAATTTTATAATGCTGAGTAATCTAATTTGTTTGGGATCAAACCAAAATATTCGGTCCATATCTGGTCCTAGATCGATATACATGAGACTATAGAAAAAAGTTCATGAATGTACGTGTGTTAAGAACCCAACATTTTTCGTAGTTTTCGTTATTTGTTGCTACAATGTAAGTAATAGCAACAAATCCGACATTCTTTGAACTTTTATTATTTGTTATCACCTAAGCTTTTGTCACTTGACAGTTGACATCATCATATTACATTGTCTCGTACATTACCACATCTTTATATGGAGCTACCTTTTTTGATCCTAGACGAATTTTCAAATTTTATTACTAGCATATTCTTCAATTATACTCCATATTATTCATAAAACTATTTCTTTGATGGGTTAAATGGGAAAGTGGGCATTTTTTTTAAAAAAGAGCACTAAGAGGGCCCTTTCTATTATCAAGGGACAAACTAGACCCCTTTTATTTATCTATAAAGATAAAGTAGAAGGGCAAATTGGTAATTGCAAGGTAAACTCAACCCAAAAGAAAACCCTAAACCCAACCAAACCTTGAACCGAACCGGAACCCGAGCCGACCCTGAACCGAACCGAAATCCGAGCCGACCCTGAACCACCGGAACCCCGAACCGGAACCCGACCGGAACCCTGAACCCGAACCCGAACCTAGATAAATCCTATTTATAGGGTTTTATTTTAACTTCTCTCTAAAATTTCCTTTATACCCTTGATTTTAAAGTTAAAAATAAATGTGAAATGACTAAGGGCCTAGTTGGTATCAACAATACAAAAAGGGCTTTATTAACTCATTATTTTCTTCTTTGATTTGTATTGGGACAAAAATAAATCACTCCAACCAAATATCGAATATATTAAGAAAAACTTTTTAATTAAATATATAATATTTCTGAATTATATACTTCTCTTTCCGTGTTCTATTTATTTTAATTTATATAGTTAATATTAGTCTTTTTCTTTCATTATTATAGCTTCTTATAAATCTCTTTTCAAGCGTGAAAAACTTCAACATTTGGTCTAATGACAAATCCATGTGGTTTATATTGTTTTCTTTTTTTTATTATAAAGGAAATCAATTCGAAAACACTCAACCGATCGAAAGGCCGAAAAGGATTGGCAGACGGACTAACTGTAGTGAAGAACCTCAAAACAAGAAAAAAAAACTAATACATCAAAGAACCCCGTTAGCAAATAGATCTTCAACGAAAAGTAGAATGATTCAGTCATCAAGAAGTGGCAAGCACAACATTTATTTCAAAGGAAGTACACAAGTAGGAAGTCTTGGAAACAACGATGAACACCTTAGATTTGGACTCGCAACAGAGCCTTCAGGAGTCGATTACAAACCACACACCCTCCGAGAGAAACCACTCGAGACCGTCACTAAATAACAACATCAAGCTAAGAAGATGATTACAAAACACAGGAATTTAACATAAAAGTGTATAACTTTTGATGGTTAAAGATTGAAAATTTATAAGAAGAAATTTGTTCATAAAAAAAAGTTTTTTAAAAAAATGTTTTAGTTCGACACGGAGTCTTGCCGAAGTTTTGTTAAACAACTATTCTAATAGGAATTGTGAACTTTGTTTTCCTTTAATTTGTAAGAGTAAAAATTTTTAAAACACATTTATTCCATATTTTACGTATCACACACACATATATAATTTTGTTATGCTATCAAAATATTATTCACCTCAATAAAAATAATAAATTATATTAACAAATTTTAACTATGATTGGCTTGTTAGAACGGCAAGGGCTTAGTCAACTGAAGGACCTTCGTCAAAAAAATTTTTTTATACAAAATCAACCTAATTTAGAAAGGGTGATTTTAAAGCCAAGGTTGAAGAATTTACAATTAGACGATTCATTTGGGATCCGTAACTGTCACGGTTACAAATTCAGTGACAAGAAAAAAAATTCCCTCCTTCTGATATGGTCACTTATCCTGTGACCCTCCAAATTTTTGAAAAATAAATAAATTTTTCTCTATACGAGTAAAATTTATGAAGTACATCTGTCACGGTTTCGAAAACCGTAACGACTATAATTCCGGTAAACGTCGGTGCAATTAGAAATATGAAAATTCAACATATTTATCAGCCAAACTCAAAAGTCAAATTATTAACCGGTTGAAAGTCAAACTACCTTTCCAACTAACTTCATTGCTTGAAAGAATGAAAGTTACCCGACTCAAAAGTCAAAATCAATAAAACCCTAATTAAGCATTACTTTTTACGATTAATCTAATTCCGTAACATTGCACGTTAAAAGCTTACAAAACACTCCGTATGAATCATGAGCCATGGAAGTCTTTCAGAATCTCAGATCCATTCAACATCATCAACATGCATGCTGCATGCATGTACGGATTAACATTTGGAAATTATACAAATGAGCTGACCTGCCATGTCAGATTGCCAGCTAGGATTTTTTTTATTCCACGTTGCAAGTTGCAAATCGATATTTCAGGGAATCAAATCCACTGTTTTGTTTATATATATATTTTTTCCTTTAAGACATGATTATTGTGTTCTTTATCATTGTTCCTTGTTGGCATCACGTGTTTTTAGTACTGGCTTCCATTTTAATTCGATTGCTTAAACAAATTTTATCATAAAGGAAATAAAATAAAATTAAAATTTATTTTCTTACAACTCTTTTTAATAAAATATTAGTTTAACGTATCATATCTTACATGACTATTTTTTTTATTTTAAAAAAACGTTTAATATAGCAAATATAACTATTACCTCTTTTATTCAATACGAAATTACTATTCAGATGGACAATTTTTAAGAAGTGCGCAATAATGCGAACTCCGCCTGCGTCCGGGACCAAACGTTTCAATGCTCTTTATGAAGCGAGAGTTACCTTCTATTAGACATATTCAGATTGATAACTCTTGGGACATATGCGGACTATACATGATGTCTTGTCTACGCACATCCCGATTTCACCGTCTTTTTTGCATTTTTTGGGCAACCCATGAATAAGATTTATAATACAAATGATTTATTTTATTTGACCTCTTTAAGATATTCAAATAAAATCCCTTACCAAAGATCTTTGATCCTAAAATTTAACATATATAATTACAAAATGACACAAGATCATTTAAAGAAGCTACCGATAAACATATCTTTAAGTTATTAGTTAGAAAATTCCATGCTTAACCTATCACATTTTTATAGTCCAAAAGTCGTATATTTCCTAACGTAAGAAGAAATCCCGTTCATTTTTCACCAAGATCTTGCCAACCAAAAAATATCATTAATTTATCAATGACATCTGTATTCTACTCTTATTACAAGAAAGTCTTCATAGCTTTCAAAAATTGAATTATTTGCCCAAAAATGTCAAAAAACAAAACCTACTCCACAATCATAAATCACAACAACTCCCTATTTTCACATCTTGCTTACACATTACAAATTAACACCCCAACAATCACAATTAACCTCCTATTCACAACAACTAATACAAAAGAAAACACTTTAGGGTAAATATGGACCAATAAGTTAATTTTCAAAGAAAGGGGGCAAATCAGGAGATAGGCAATTCTCCAGGGGTAAAATTGTCAAAAAAGAGAGAAGCATACAGGATACGGTTCCACGTGTCAGGCAATCCAGGTAAGCACCAATGACTACAATCAGACTTTGCCTGAAGCAATCTTTTATATTTCTGTGTAATAATCTTCCAGTGCTTAAACCTAAATATTCCAGGGTGTGCGTCTATACGGTAAGTAGACATCTTAGTTATGTTGAGGTAGTTGATGTGGACACCATCACGACCGTTGATTTCACTAAGCTTGTTTTCTACGACGTTGATCATGGAATGAGGATAAAGCTGGACGTAGGATTCGTCCATGATCGGACGGCTGTTGTTGTAACACCAATGCTTGTTTTTGTGCTCTGGTGATATGCTTCGGAAATATACTTTGGTCTTTGTTTGGTCAACGTTGTGGGCCAACCACTCTGCCCACGTGTCCAACGCTCGTTCGTAGGCTAATTCTGTTTGCATTACTTCTACCTGCTCTCCTTTGTACTCGAACACGTCATACCTGCGGGTCCCACCATGTTTGTTATTATGTTAACCTCCGCCAACTAATAATTACCCAAAAATTGACCGGATTGATATAAACATTTTAAAATCTGTCTAAATTTTGACAACTATATATTCGATTTCGTTTTTGTCCCATAATATATATATATATATATATTTTTTGTAAATAGATTCAATACAATAGAGTACTCACGGTTTGAAGAGGCCACGGTCATGAGTCCACCAATGTCCGGAATTGAACACCATAACATCGGCCCCGCGCCATTGAGCCGACGAGGGCACGAGTTCATCGAGTATGACCACCTTTTTTCCGCTCTTGTGCTTCTCGTTAAAATGCACGAGAAACGGTGCCCAATAGAACTCCAATGTAAAACCGTAGTCCTATAAATCACGTACATATGATTTTGTTCAAGCGAGAATCTTTTTTACGTAAGAAATCAATAATCGTTATAATCAAAGGGCTTATTCGGGTTCTCACCAGAGCTTTAAGAACCTTATAGGCCGGGCCTCCGGCATCAACGAAAACCCGTTTTGGCGACAAAGCCGAGTAGAGTAGACAAGCAAGAGACTCCCATTTGTTTCTGTTAAGAGAGTCTCCTGCGATCAACATCCTCTTCCCTCTCATTTTCTCTAACATATCTTTCGCATCAAACCTAATATCACACGTGAACATATGTTACATTGTTACACAGTTACACTTCAAATTATGTACAAGTTCTATAGTTTCAATAAGTCTGATTTAGTTACAAATTAAAAAATATTATAAATTAGGTTGATGAGTCAGATTATGTCTCGAAAGGAATAAATGGTAATAATGAGTGGGACTTTTCATGGAAGTGCTCTCAAATTAATGACAATTAATGCGGATTTAAATAATAAAAAATATAGATTTTTTTAATCAAAAGATAGTTTGAAGTGCTTTTCCGGAAAATTTTAAGAATAAAACTTTCGTTCACATGCAGAATTTTATAATTTATGAAATGAATAGTCACTTTTCAAGTTAATATCATATACAATAATCAATATTATACATAAAAAAATTCATTATTATTGTTTTCTTCGTAGGAAAAAAGAGAGATATATGCTCTCGATTTATTGAAGAATCATGATTTTCTCTTTATACCTTTTTCCTTTTGGTTTCACTTTACAACTTAGTGTACACTGTACATCCATAAAGATAGAGATAATCCCGTTAAAATCATTTTATTTAAATTTAAAAAAGTATACTACCGTTGCAGAAGCAATATATATCCATGAAGTTTACGTCATAGATTGATTAAAAAAAAAGTTTGTTAAAGAATACTGCGACTTAGATTTACTTAATATGAGGGGTCATTAATTTGTACGTACATATGTACTAATTAAAGAAAATAATTTTCAGTAGGGTGGTTGAAGAAGTATCAATCATGCTGCATGGGGAAGAAATTTATTTAATTTTTTATAATTAAAATTAAAAACAATAAAATAAATGATACTTACAAGGGTATTTGGCAGTCGTCGGATTCCCAGCTCCAGCCTTCATATTCAAAATCCGGCCGGCCATTTTTCTGGCAACTCATCTTCTCTTCAAGAAACGGACACTGGTTGACATGGTACCTTGGATTCTCTTCTGGTCTGTAAACCCACTTTCCTTCGAATAATTTACACTTTTGCCCTTCTTCTTTGGCGTTATTGGTTTCGTTCACCGCTTTCTCGTTTCCCGTGGGGTCATTTTGCACCGTTTCGGGTATGGGTCCCACAGAGTCAATAACCTCCGGCGTTGACCACGTGAATAGCTTTTCTTCCAAGCTGGTGGTGTTGGAGGCGCTCAAGGATTGAATGAATTCGGTGGAATTAAAGCTGGTTTCATTGCTCGGGATTTCGAACTCCGGTGACATTGCCGGCGACGGAGTATCATCGGCGGTAGTAATGGATGATTGATTCGTCGGAATCTCGTACTCCTGCGAAGGAGCTGGTGCGGTGGTGGTGGAGTTGAAAGGCTCGGCGAGAATAATACTGTATGAATTACGATCGGAAGTTGCAGCGATGGAGCTGGGAGAAGGTGCGATGGCTACATGCGGTGGAACGGTAGTGACCGGAGGCTCGTCGGAGGAGATGAAAGCAACGACGGTGCTACGAGAAGTGGAGATTTGAACAGTTTGAGGGCTAGTAGTGAGAATGAGAGTGAGGAAAAAGAGACCGAGAAAGCCACCCAAAGTGCAGAGCTTCCAAGTGTCGTTAATGGCGGAATTTAGCAATTCCATGGATGAGGATGTTTGTGTGTTTTGTTTTTATTGGTTTCTAATTTGTTCTTCTGTGTAGAACTCTCTTCATAGGAGTCTGTGTTGGGTGGGTTTGCTTTAGCTTGCTGGATAGCTAGCAACTAGCAAGCTTGTATGTGGACTTTATAATTTCCAAGACTTTTGAGGGCATTTTGGTAAATAGCGTGAAGGGAAGTGTGAGTTGAGTTTGGTTCATGGTTGGTATACATTTTATCTTTTAAAGGAAGGTCGATGATATTACTGGTCAGTATCATTTTTCACGAGACTACATATTCTTTGCATGAATTGATTATATATATATATATATATATAACTTAACTTTGTTGTTATTCTAGTCAGCATGAGTTTGGGAATACACATAAGTTGACGTGGATATTTTAATTTGGGAATACAAATTATTTTATTTTATTTTTTCTAAGTAATTTATACAAAAGAAGTAAACAATAATCATCTATATTTTTTTTTACTATAAAACATCTCTTAATTTTTATATCATATGTGAATCATGAGATGGTTATAACGTTCTACAATTGTGGACCAACTCTAATAATGCGTTACTTTTAGTCTTGTTAAAAAATGTATTACTTCCTAATTTGAAGATACAAGTAATCAAACAAACCCTTTCTTTCCAAAATTTACTAAAATCGTCATATATTTTTTGCAAGGTTTCTCCTTTATTTTGTTCATTTTCTTAATAAACAATAAAGGTTAAATCCTAGTATGTATATTATTGAGTTTTAAAAGTTCATGTATGTAAGTACGTTGGACTAAAATGACAATTAAAATTTATGGATATTTGTTTAATCCTAATGATTTATGTATGTGTAAATCTAGAATAATTTAAGGGTGACCTCTCAAGTACACAATTAAAAAAAAGAAAGAAAGAGATATACAATGCTAAAATAATAAATTATGATAAAATTTAAATTTTAATATATTTATTTTTAAGGATATAAAATATTATTTTATATATTTATTTTAATTTTTAGTTATCTATTTAAAAATAAAATTATAGAATTGAAGAAAGACAAAAATATTAAGGAATTGTCCAAGTTCTACATATACAATTGAACTTATAGAAATATATGAAAAATAAAACCCTAATTTAGAAGTATCATGGTCACATGCTATACTAATATAATATATTTAAGTAATAGAGTCTTCTATCACATGGAGACCAAGATGTAATTAGATTTTAATCATAATAAATAAAAAAAATATTTGTTTGTATATAGAAATAATAGTATAATAGGATTAGTTGTGGGGTTGGTGATATTTGCTTGAAAATAGTAATGGTAGAGAGATAATTGATGATCCCAGCCTGTTCTTAATCATGTCTCTTAATTTGCAAATTGCAATTATTTATTAATATTAATTTGGAAGCTTCTTTACAACTCCTACTGCAAAAGTGTGACATGATGGAATGGAGCTTATGGTGTGTTTGGTAAGTGAATTTGAAATAAAATTTTGATTTTTGTCAAATTTATAATTTAAATAATATATTATTTGTAAATTATAACTCCTCTTATTTTATTTAGTTCAACCAAACAGAACTTAAGCGTATGTTGTTAATCGGAGTTGATATCTTTTCAAAAAATATTTTTAATATTTGGTTCACCCGCATGATTGAAATTATGAATATTATTATACACATAATACTATTATATTTATGATTTTATTACAATATAAACACTTACAAAACTTTCAAAACTCTGTTTTTAGTTTTAAATATATAAAACTTTATGAGTATAGTAATATTATCAAATTTTAAACTTTTTTAATCAACAAGTTTTTTTTAAGTTCTAAAATCCTTTTCATTACTTTAAAAATTAATTACACCGATCTAGAGGGAAGACGGACAACCAGCTACGCCGCCAACCCTTTTGGTTGTTGATAACGTAGAGTTAGAGTTTTTATATTATTAATAATAATATTTTCATTAGAGAAAAAAATCACTTTATTATATAAAATAACTTAAATAATTTTTTTACAAAAATAACATAAAGTACGGAATGAATTAAGGAACTAAGAGGTCAAAGGCTTTATTATTTGAAAAATCAAAATATATAGAAAGTTACACGAGAATAGTAATTTTTTTAAAATACTAAAAAAAATATAAAAAATAGATAAAGTTATACAAATTAATATTAAAATATTAATTATAGTTAAATATCATATACTATACCAGCATTTCATTTTCTAATGTTATATATTGGAAATAAGAAGGGTTTATTATACTATTATTTATGGACATTTTGATGGAATAATTAATTGAATTGTTACTTTCAAGTTTCAATGTCTTGCTCCAGCCTCGATTTACGTCGACAATACAGTACTCTTGTGTTCATGGACAGCAGGTACTGATACCAATTATTACGGAGTATTATTATTATTATTATTATTATTATTATTATTAGCATTATTATTAGTTTATTACTGTATATCTGTATTATTACCGTCAGCATTATTGGCACGAAGTGCATAAGCCGCCCATGTTTTCTTATTATTTTGTTGATTTAACTTAATTAAGAAATTCTTAATCGCCTATTATCTTATCAATTATCTGTTTTGGTAATAGCTGAGTTCTATACATCTTCACTTAATTACTTATACATCTCCATTTTAAACTTTGATGATAATTTTAAATTCAATATATTTCTATCTATTTTAATTCAAAATATTTTCTCGTTTTCTCCTCTGTGCTGTGTGCCCCTCTCTCTTTCAACCTTACTATGTTTCCTTATAAAATTTATCGACACTAGACTCACCACTGACCTCCAAAACTTTGTTTTGAATTTCTAGTATGGACAAAATAATTGAATAATGTGTTTGATCCTCAACTGATTGAAATATTAACAAAAACTAAATAATAAAAACTTTATGGCATTAAAACTCGGTTATTCCAAGTTCATCTTACATGATTAATAGTTTTGAGTAGAATCATTAACATTGAGCGAAGGAGGAAATTTTAATCTATATATAAATTAAGATAGTCTGATAAACATAATTTATTTAATTGAAGTAATAGTTTAATCAAATAAAATAAAATTGATGAAAAATGTCATATTTATTGAAAAAGTAAAGTTATTTTATAAAAGATGTGTTAAATTAAATCGTATAACTTTAGAAGGATGAATTTAAAAATTGTATTATTTTTATCTAGATCAAACTTTTTAATTTATAAATTAAATTCAATTGAATTAAATCTTTTTTATTTTAATTTTTTTAGGGTGTACATATAGAGAGATATGTTAAAAGTTTAATAAAATAAAATTACGACATTAAATATGACCGTTTGTAAGCACTTACATTTAATAAAAAAAGGATAAATGTGAACCCCGTGCAACTGGAATACGCAAGCGCGTGACCACCTACCTAAAAGGCGTATCAAAGTTTTGAGATGTATCTAAAGAAGAGTATAAAAGAGAGGATTCATTGCGAATGCACCAGTTATCCACAATTTACATAGACCGCATGTGTAAGAGTTGTGACATGGTGTGGAGTTTTGAGTTGGTCAACTAGGCATTTCTCAAGGGTCCATCATCTGTATAAACCCGTCCCAAATATAGTTTTATTATTAATATATTTTATGTATATAATAAGATTGATTAGATGATAATTAGTTTATAAATAATACTAAATAAATGGTTGAACATTCAGCCAACTGAAAATATATAATTTATGATAATAGAGTTATTGAATCGAGATATAAACTATAATATATTTGTAAATTGTCTCTCAGTAATACCTAATGTTCTGATATATATTCTAAAATTTTATTTTATCCAAGGGCCTTAAAGATATTAGAATTGATTCTACGCATCCGCAAGGCCCATCTACTATATATAATACAAAAACAGAAGTGATTTTTGTCACTTGTCATACTAACATCGCGCCACCTTGGATTATGCCACATGTTGTCTTTATACTACGTCACATTGAATTTTATCACATGGAATCATTATGTTGCGCCACATATGTGTGTAATTCTTTTAATTTTAGTGCTCTCCAAATTAAGATAACAAAATGATTTATATGATTTTGTTTGCTTAATGTTTTCTTTTAATTATAAGAGAAGTTTTATCCATTATCATATTTTCTATTTAAGATTTATGTATCAATTATATTCATTTGGTGATGAGAATATGTCAATCTTATCTTTATTTATACATGGATATATACACTTTAAAGTATAACTACTTTTTTCATATATATGAAATATGTTACACTATTATTAATATACTCCATATCACACAAAATACATAGTTAACTTAGTTAGTAATATAGTTATAAGTCAATTTGATATTATCGAGAAAAAATAATTTTTTTTAAAGTTGTCATTAATTATGATATAATTTTAGCTAAACTTTATACCTATTATATTATGATATTGATTTTTGTTACATTAATAACTATTTTATTTACATTTACATCAACCCCGTACAAACAAGGGTACTAAGCTAGAGTAAATGACAATTCAAATTTGTGAAAATAATACCCTGTAAAATATTATAAAAGTGTAAAATATATACTGTACAAGTTTTAAAATGTCCATATACATTTATTACATTTACAAATGGTGAAAGAATATGAATCAAAATTTTGGATAATTAAAAAAAATAGGAATATAAATTACACGAGACATGCAGATGCTAAAAACTATTGATGAAAGTACGAGAGTTAGAATTAAGGTTGTGATTAATTAATTAAGTAGGGTTAATGTTAGAAACTAAAAGATAGAGACACGTAAATGCATGTGTACAGTCTAGTACGTACGTATATTTGGTATTTGTCTTTTTATTTATTTATTAAAGTTCAACGCGACCGACCGTAGACTTAAAATCGTGTGTACACTTGCGTAAATAACTACAATGAACTTATAATAAAACTAATTAACAATAAAAACATTATTTCATTGCTCGGAATTTTTCAACTTTAAACGGTGAATGTTTAAATATCACAATACGTCTCATAAAGTAATAGGGAAACACATCTATTTGATACCGGAATAAACGGATATAACATTCCTATATTAGGGAATATTAGACTAATCACTCTAAAATTTACTACCAAACATTGTTTTCAAAAATTTTCAACTTTATATTAATAAATTTTATTATTATTTGAATTCTATTCCAATTTTAATGATTTGATTAAGACTTGCATGATCGATCACATCATAAATTATATAATTGACCCCAAATGCGGACAAGTAAACATAAGTGCTACTAATTAAGATGAGAACATAAGAAACTATACTGTACAACTAAGATTAAAAAATTAATTTAGTTTTATTAAATTATTATCATTTACTCATACTTTTTTAATCATCTTAGAAATTAAAATAGGTTAAGTTAAAACCCGTTATTGTACACAAAGTGGGTCATGCATGTTACATGCATCAACTTTCACATGGTCCTGATGAATAATTAACATAGATTGAAATTATTCTTTTTCAAAATAAATTACTTTTATCTTATGTGTAAATTGTTAGTCTTAGTATCCATGTGACCAATGCTACGTAAAGTATAGGTCAACTTTAAGTACATCAACCATGGTTGAACGTTTCTCAACCGAATCGAAAATTATGGTCCGATCTTTTTTTTTTCCTTTCTTTTTCTCCATAATTTTAAAATATAAAACTAGTTTTTGTCCGATTTAAGTTTTAAAAAAAAGAAAAAGAAAATTGGAGGTGATAAGTCGGATTTGTACAGTCCGAACCGTAAACCGAACACTATTGAACCGAGATGGTTTAGTTTGTGGTTCGTTAATGCATGAGACTGCTAACAGTTCTGGATCGGACAGATGTAGAACCCTATGAAAATTCTAAACCATAATTGCAGGATTACTTAATACTTAAAAGTTAAAACACAACAAATTATATAGTGATTAACAGAATAATTAGCAATATGTGGATAAGCATAAGTTCTTTTCATTCCATGGGGGCATGTCGGAGATATAATGCATACTTTTCAATTATTTATATGTTGATTTATTTTTGTTTTAATTATACGTACGAACATGATAATATTCCATCGTTTTCCTATTTCACGATGCTTTATTTATTTATTTATTTATTTATTTTATATTTTAATGTACTCAGTTTGTTTCTGCATAAAGTAAAAGCTTGAGAAATGATTTAAAAAAAAACCCTTACCACATGACTTAAATTCGTACAGTAATATATATATATATACTCGAGTTTAGGTGAAAATGATCCATGGGTAAAATGAATTTTCAGCCGTCCGATATTTAAAAAAAAATGAAAATAGGCGTATGTTTAGTTATTTTTTTTGTGAAACGAAAAATATTAAAACATTAACGTTGTTAACTTTATAAAAAAAATCCTTCTTCCTCCCGCTTTACTCAACTGTATATTCAAAATTTTAAGACTTTATGTAACTTTTTTTAAATGTATATATATTTTGTTAAAATATTTGTGTAATTGTTCACCTATATATGCAATTTGTTAAAGTACTTAAATCTTGTATATGCAATTTTTTTTATACCTATAATATAATTTGTTCAATTGTATATGTCATTTGTTAAAGTATTTATGTAAATTGTTCAACTATATATGCAATTTGTTAAAATATTAAATGTTATAACTATTTGAATTAAATGAACAAATTAACAGGAATATTTGAACTAAATGTCAAAAAAATTTGAACAAATTACATTAACATTATGTACTATTATTAAAACAAATTTGAACAACTAATCAAATATTTATATAGTTGGAAAAAATTACGTTCAAAATCTGATTTGTTCAAGTAACACATTTCCTTATAAAAGTCAACAAAATCATCCATTTAGTATTATAGAACTTTGTAAGCACCCGCTTTATTTTTTTGAACATTTTGTACCTTGAGATGTTGCATCGA
Organism: Fagopyrum tataricum; assembly: GCA_002319775.1. Lineage (NCBI taxonomy): Eukaryota > Viridiplantae > Streptophyta > Magnoliopsida > Caryophyllales > Polygonaceae > Fagopyrum > Fagopyrum tataricum. Next base: position 47,159,290 of record CM008283.1, read on the forward strand.
TTGAGATTAGAAGAGAAAGAGATAAAAAAAATTGATTGAAAGAAAATGAATTAATTAACCAGGAATGGAAAAATCGAATCAATTAACCTGAAATGGAGAAAATCGAATCGATTAACTTGAAATCGAGGAAATTGAAAATGGAATGAGAAAGGAAGAACAAGAATACAGTGAGGAGGAAGAAAAGAGCGTGAAATAAACAACGTTGTTAACCACATTTAAGCTAAGCGTGCACAATTCATGAGGAGAGAAATAATCAAGTCCGTTCAATATTTTAATCCAACGACTATGAACCCTTTCCATTTGACCATAAGACCCCTTTCTATATGATCAAATTCTACATATATATAATTATTTATATTTATCAAAATGAAAAACGTAAACAACTTATTTTAATAAATGAATTAACAAGATTTAATAAAAAGTAATTTAATATTCAATTTGAAGAAAATTTTAATCCATTTTAATACCCAAATCAAATTAGACAAAAATATATTGGGCCATGTAATATATTACTGTCAAGATTTAACTAAAGGGTAAACTCGCTCTGGTTTCCGATTTCTACTCAAGACGAAGAGAGAACGAGTTTGCAGGAGGTGCAGATCCTCTCTGACGACTACGGGCTCAACGGTTGAAAAGGGAGACACGCAGCGGTGGAGAATCGGGAATATGGACATAGTAGACCTAGGTGGTGACGAGCTCGTGCAATGACGATAGTGGAGGTGGATCTAGTGTTCAAGGAGGCTGGTTATTTCGCTCTTGGCACAGTGAGGGCGACGGTGACAAGCTGCGTTATTCTCCGGCGTCGATTAGGGTTTGGATCTCTTCAAGGTGGCGGACTGGCAGCAACTGCCTTCTTCCCGGCGACCTGTAACACCCCGAATTCTGAGAACCCGGAATGCTACTGGTTAGGAACTCACAGTGGGTCCCGACCTTAGCTGAACAACAACTTAACTAGAATCTTACAACAAGGCAAAAAAAAAAACCGATAAAAACTGAAAAATATTTTTATTAATGCATGAATAACAAGGAGAAACAACTCAGCCGACAATGGATAATATATCCAACACAAACAAAAGAAGGAACAACAATATCAACATAACCCGAAAGACTCAAAAAGACGAAATAACCAGATATGGAAACCCCGGCTGACCACACTCTCCGGCTCCCTCAAGGCGGCTAACTTGCGAGGTCTACAACATCGGTTTTCACCGTTAGCTAACAATTACTATAAAAGAATATCTACATAGCACACACACACACATAACAACACACATTAGAAAACACACACAAACCAATTCTTATCTTTTCATTAAGTGAATCATCATTACTAATTCAACTTCAGTTGTGGCACGAGGGTCCCTTGACACTCGCCTCTGTCCCCGTATACCGAGCGAAATGGTTCCAATGCAAATCTACCGTATACCGTACGGTCTGGTCGCAGAGAGCCTTCCCAGTCATCTTACAGTGCTGGGCAGTGATGCCATGACCCGTTATCATACACTTGGGTCTCCTTATCATTTAACGTCGTCCTACTCATTTCTCATTAAAGCGATAAACACACACGTCACATAGCATACACTCATATAGTATTAGTAGTTAAGCAAGTCCATAAGACTTACCTGAACAGATCGTCGTCCAGCCGTCACTAACTAACGTCCGCTCATGCAATCACTATCCACTACCTGATTAAGAAAGACCGTCTTAGAATCATCATTCTAAGTTTTACCACACATATAGCAAGCTCGTAGACTACTGTTTAAGTTATCGGAATGGAAGATTAAGAAATCCTAACTTTTGCGGAAATTACCAAAACGCCCCTCACTTTTCGGAAAATTCCGAAAAGTGCCCAAACGGGTTCCAAGTCTTCACTATAGCTTGACATCACTTATTAAAGCTCAAAACTCCAAAACAAGTTTGAGGGTTTGCTCAAACGTACATTTTACATCCAAACTCACTTTTCGAAACTAACTTGAGTACTCTACTTTGGGCTATCGAAAATACCTCTTACTAAACTCCAAAAATTCCAAAGAACATATCTACACACTCTAGGTTATACCTACTCTAGTCTAGAACGATCAAAATCCATAAATAACATTTAACAAGTTCTACACAAAATCCCAAAGGTACCTTCAACACACTTTAACTTCCAAAACTAAGTTTCGAGCCAACTTTAGAGGCTTATATCTTAAGATCCGACCGTTGGATCTTTACCAAATTTTAATAATATATACTAGATATATCCATCTATAACATATTAAAAATTCAATGGTAGATGATTATTCTAAGTCATTGAATCTTGGTTCTCAAGTTAGCTATAAGAATTGAAATTTCTGGAAACAACTACCCTAGCAACACATCACTAGTTCGATTCCTGCAGAGAGTGATCTAGAATAAAAAGCTCTACCTCCACATCCAGAGTTCGAATCACTCAAGAGACAAAACCGGCCCTAACAACCTACTCTAGAACCTAAGCCTTCTATTTCGATTCCATTCAGCCACAACTCACACCTCTTATCTATGATTTAATGTACATCTATAACCGTATCTAAACAGCAAAGACAAGACAACTTACCCAGCTCTTCACTCGGTTGCAACACGCAAGGGAGGAGCTTTGGCTGCCGACTACTACACCAATGATTTGCTACGCTTGACTGGAATGAACAAAGGTAAGGCATGAATTCTTGGCTTCCAAGAATATAAAAGAACAACAAAGGAGGATCAGTGAAGATATCTGTCCTCACCTGATTCACTGCAAAAACCGGAAAGAAGAAAGCACGTTCAACAGGAGTCGGCCGATCGCAACAGAGACAGGTCGAGAGTAGCGTGGAGAAAAGTCGGGAGGAAGGTGAGGAAAAGATGGTTCACCGAGGGAGGAGATGCTCACCGTTTCCAGTGCCATCCTTGATCTTGGCATAAGTTCTTGCCGAAGAAGGAGGAAGACGATGATCCAGTTAACGGTCTCTATGGCCCCTGTTCGATGTGATTCGTTGCAGCAAGGGAGTCGATCGATGACGATCATTCGAGAGAGAATAACGATGAGGTGCTAGACTAGTCGAGTGTTGTGAACCGATCGTGGTGACCACTAAGGATCACGGAGTGTTTGTTAGGATTGAATCCCGCAGTCGGTTTTAGAGAAGGAACGAAGGAGGAAGACGCAGGAGTGGGCCTTCGTCCAAAGAGAGAAGAAAGAAGAAACATGGCCTTCGGCCCAGGAAAGAAGAAAGAAAAGCTCCGTGGTGGGCCGGTGCTGACTCCAGGCCCAAGAGGGAAAGAAAGAAGAAAGCAGGCTGGCCCATTTTGTTGTTCAATTTTGGCCTTCGGTTTACTAGATTAAAGTTCGGTAACGCTACCGGCATTGGAATAAAATTTCCGGTTATCACACGACCAACTCTGCCATGAGCAAAACTCGTTGAGTTGGCGAGTCAACTCGGTGAGTCAGATCCATAACTCGGTGTGTTAACTCACTGAGTTGCATAGATGGCGAATCAACTCGCGAGTTAACTCTGTTTAAGGGGAATTTTTTTTTCCTTTGTTGTTTTCTATGGAAAACATGGAAGACAATAGGTTTCTCTTTTTTCCGTTTAGTTCCTTTCATGGGTGTGGTGGTGGTAAGGAGGGAAGTTGAGGTTTCTCACTTTCTCTTGCTTGCTTGGTCATTTGAAAAGGCAACATCATTTTGCGGTTGAGCGCAAGAATAAGATTCGGGGCATCCTTGAGTATAACCTTGATGTTTTTGTGGCGTTTGTGGAGGTTTTGACCGTCCTCAAGATGTGGTTGTGTGGCCGATGTATGTGTCTTCATGTTTGAGTCATGAGTGTCATCACACTAATGGTTCTGTTTCCGCTTTTGGTGAAGATGGTGAATACATTATGGGTATTTCAAGGTCGTTGTTGGATATCCCGGAGTTGGTTATTGCTGAGCAGATTGCAGTTGATGGGGGTTTGGTGCTTGATGCTGGTCTGTTGGAGAGGGTTATGCGCGTTCCTATCATTATTGTGAAAAACATCCCTCATAGTTGTCATTGAAGCTTTTCTCAAGTGTTATTGGGTGCTCTTCTAAAGGTGGTTCCTGAGCCAAGTTATGTGGCTGCTTGGGTTAGGTTTTTTTTTCTCCCTCGTTGTACGTTGCAGGTGTTCAGGCCTATGAGCAGGCAAGATAGAAGATCAGGAGGTAGAAAGTTTATTCAACATCAGCGGATTTTACAGGCCTTGTCTACTTGGGGAGAAGTTGATGGTGTTTCTAGGCTTGTGCATGCTTTGCTAGGAAGTTCAGAGCATAGACCTGTTGTTAGGGTTGATGGTGACTCAAAGAATGAAGAAGGTTGAGAGAGTAACCCTAATATCAAACAGTGTCTTCGTAAGGTGTTACATGGACATTTTACGGCTATTGTAAAAGTTATGTGCTCCTCTGGGGTAGCTCTTTATAGTGATGAGACTTTAAAGGCGTTGCATTGCATGCTAAGCATCCCTTCAAACCTCCTCCTTCTAAGCCTTGTTCTTCTTTTCATGAATCACCCTCGTTGTTGATGTTGATTTGATTTTTACATGCATTAAGTCTTTTCCCAAAGGAACCTCTTGTGGTAGAGGTGGTTTAAGAGCACAACACCTTTTATATGCTTTGTGCGGTGAGGGCTCTGCGGTTTCCACAAGTCTTTTGAGAGCGCTTTCATCAATGGTCAATTTGTGGTTGGGACGTAAGTGTCCGCTGAGTTTGTGGCTTCAGTGTCTCTTACGCCGTTGTTGAAGCCTGACAATGGGGTTCGTCCCATTGCAGTAGGTACCATATGGAGAGGCTGGTGTCCAAAGTATCCATGACGGGAGCGAGTAAATATACGAGAGAATATCTTGGAGATTTTCAGTTTGAAGTTGGTATCTCAGGTGGTGCAGAGACTATTCTACATAGTGTTAAAAGGGTTTTAAGCGAGCGTCACTCTGATGGTTCTTTAGTTATGTTGACAGTGAATTTTTCTAATCCCTTCAACCTGATTGACAAAACTATTTTACTTAGGGAAGTAAGGGAAATATGTCCCTCTATCTTTTTTTGGATTGATTTCTTGTATGGTCAGGTTGCCCGTTTGTATGTTGGTAATGGTTTTATTTGGTCCGCTACTGGTGTGCAACAAGGAGACCCTTTGGGGCCACTTCTTTTTTCCCTTGTCTTGCACCCACTTCTTCATCGGATCAGAGACAGTTGCAAGTCTCTTCTACATGCTTGGTATCTTGATGATGGTACTATTATTGGCCGGACTGAGGAAGTGGCTAGAGCGCTTGATATCATTGAGAAGTTGGCCCGAGTTTTGGCCTTGAGTTGAATGTTTGCAAGACTGATCTCTTTTGGCCTTCGTGTGATGGTTCGAAGCTTAGAGAAGATTTATTCCCTCATGTCATTGCTAGGCTGGTTCTGGGTGTTAAATTGTTGGGTGGGGCTATGAGTAAAAGATGATGGGTTTATTAGAGAGTTGGTCATGAAAAGAGTTGTTAAGGCGGTTGAGTTGATGCACCTTCTTCCGCAATTGAGGGACCCGTAGAATGAGCTTCTTTTGCTTCGTTCTTGTATAGATGTTGCTAAGATGTTGTTTAGCTTGAGGACTTGTCTACCGGAGCATGGGGAGGGTGCATCTACCTTTTTTGATTTGGGACTACGTGGATCAGTCGAGGATATTGTGGTTTGTGGGGGTGCTTTTTTGGCGATCTTCAGTGGCGAATTGCTTATATGCCGATTCGGTGTGGAGGTCTTGAGTTATACTCAGCTATGGAGACTTTTTCTTTTGCTTTTGTGGCTTCTAAAGCTCAATCTTGAACCCTTCAAGACAACAAATTTTGCGGGACAGTGGAGTTGTTGATATGAGCTTTGAGTTTTTTGGAGCTTAGGGCAATCTTCAAGCTTCTATTCTTAGTTTTGATCTTTCTGATTTTATTGTAAAGAGCACCGCCCCCTAAAGCCCAACATGTTTTGACGAGTGCTCTTTTTGCTAAGATAGTACATGCAATGAAAATAACTTTTGATTTGACCCCTAGACAAAAAGAGGTTTTTTAGTGTCCATAGGCAGCACATAGCCAAGATCTCCTTCTTGTCATACCTATTGATGGACTTGGACAATGTATGTCTCCCATTGAGTGTCGCCTTATGATTCCTCTGTTCCCGTCGTGTGTGTTTTGTCCTATGCCTAATTGTAGGAGGCCTTTGGATGTTTTTTTGGGGAGCATGCGATTCATTGTAAAGAACTACCCGGCTTCAAATATAGACACGATCTGGTTCGTGATGTTTTATGTGACGTGTTTAAGAGAGTAGGGATTTCGGCCAAGAAATAGGAGTTTGTATCCTTCTTGATTGATCCGCGTGAAAGAAGTTCTACGTTGAGGCTCGCAGATGTGTTAGTTTTTGGATGGGTGAGTGAAAAACATGCTTGTATTGATTTGACAGGATTCCCTCCTTTGATTGGTTTGGATAACGGGTCTTTTGTGGTGGGTAAGGCGGCCCTCAATGCGGCCTCTTTGAAGGTGGTTAAACATGAAAGAGCTTGTCTTGAAAACCAACATGTGTTTCTTCCGTTCGCTTTCGATATGTTTGGTTTTTTTGTGCCTGATGCCGTCGAGATTCTCAAGAGGGTGCAACGGGTCTTGCATGGAAATTTTGTGTCACTTAGGGCGTGTTTAGTAAAACAAGATTTGTATTCGTAGTTGTGGTTTGTAGTCGTAGTTGTATTTTTCGAGTAGATTTTCGTGGATTCATATTTTGTATAAAAAACCTTCACATGCGTCTAGTAAAAATAGATTTAGCGGAATTTCATTTACGTAAAAACAAAAATGCCCCTACATTTTATATTCAAGTTCGTATCTTTTTTCTTTTTCATATTTTGTTCGTCTTCTTCCTCAACCTAACCTAACAGCATTACAGATGAAAAATTGGATCTAAACAAATATTACGCTCATTGCATTGAGATTGGATCTAAAGAAATAAAGAGTTTGTTTTTTTAATTTTTCTCTTTGAATCATGAAAAGAGTATCTCACTTTCTCAATCCTCCATCCCTGTATCCCTCTTTCTCTGACTTGCCTTACCCTCTACAAATTTTGCACATCTCTGTAACTATCCTCCATGTCCAATTCATGCACATTTTTCACTGTTTTGATGTAGAGAAGAGAGTAGAAGAAGGCTCGCAAATTCAAATCAGGGAAAAGAAGTAGAAAGAGAACAGATCCAAATCGACAAGCCGAGATTCACGCCGCCACCACCAACGCAATCCCGCCGGAGTCTGTTGTGCGCCGCCACCACCAACACAGTCTCGATCGACAAGCCCAGACGAGCCCGGATCCACGCCAGCGAGATGCAGGTTGTTGGAGAAGACCGGCCGCCACCTTGAAACCATAGCAGATTCAAATCGGAAAGCATGTGCACATAGAGGAAGAGAGGAGAAGAAGAATAACGACATAAGAGGACAAATAGGAAATTATTTTTAGATTTGATTTGCAAATCCCCTCAAATCTTCAAATATCAGTTTTTACAAACCTCCTCTTCAAACCTGCTAAAAAAAACTAGAACCTAAAACTCAAATACGCAACTAAACAGGAATTTCAATTTGTGATCCCAACTCAAATCTAAAATAATCTCATACAAGGAACAACTAACACAGCCTTAGGTCTTGAGATATAGTGTTTAGAAGGATCGAATTTGCTATTCAGAAAAAGTTGACGGCACAACTTGTTGTCCGCCTAACTTCTAACTCGATGTAATTTGTTGTTAATTTGCTTGAAAATTTTTTCTATATTTTATTGTAATTTAGAAAATTATATGCTGTTCGTTTTAATTTAAATGCATGTTTAGGCGTTTGTCATATTAAGAATAAACAAAAAAAGAAGAAGGGAGAAACAGTATATGTAATTCCAAACTACAATAAGAGATTGTTTCAAAAAAAAACTACAATAAGAGATAATTAAATATTCTATATATTTTTTAGTTAATAAAAATTATAATGAGTTGAATCTAATAAATAAAATTTGAATTAAAAAATGAATGGATTATGTTTATTTTTACAAAGTGTTAATATTAAATGTTTTTTCGGTAATTATTTTAAAAATAGCTTATATATACATTTAAATTAAAACATATCGAGTATTAATATTTTAAATCAAAGATAAATAGTTAAACATAGAAAATAATTTGTTACAATAAATTCAAAAATTAAGAAATATTATTATTTTAATAACAAAATATAATATTAAACAAACAACATTAAATAGCCTTGAGAGCGTTTATAGCATTAGTTTCATTGTATTAATTAGGAGGCATATTTTTTCTAAAAAATGAAAGAAAATAGGGACTATATCAGAAACCCACCCCGATTCTGACATTTTTTTTCTCAGGATTTTCATTTTGTTTTACAAATAACCAGTTGTTTTGAAAAACCATCCCAAATCACCTTTAAAAAAAATGCTATTGTTTGGTAAAAATACGTAGTCTAGGCAAGATGCCTTCGTGGTGGGTAATACGTTTAATGCAACATCTGTTAAGACGGCTAAATAAGAGAGGACTTGTATCGAATATCAACATGTGTTTCTCCCGTTCACTTTTGACACTTTTGGTTTTCTTCCGTCCGATGTTGTTGAGATTTTCAAGAGAGTGCAACGGGTCTTACACAGTAACATTATGTCTCATAAGTCGTAAAATGTTGTTTTTAGGAAAATCGATTTTGCAATTTAGGATGGGTTGACGGCACAACTTGTCGTCCGTCTCCTAACTCGATGTAAATATAAATATATATATATATATATATATATATATATATATATATATATATATATATGAGTAATTGTAAAGTAATCATAAACAACATTTTACTACTTATGAGATGTTTATGTTCAATTTTGATTTATTAGCATAGTTTTTATTGTGTTATTTAGGGGACATATTTTATTAAAAAAAACAAATCAAAATTGAACTATTTCAGAAACCCACCTTAAATTCTGATATATTTAGTCTAAATAACTCGGATACTCAATATATTTTTGTATGCAATTCGGTCTTTTTTGGGACTGCCGTATCAGATACTCAATGTATTTTTGTAAACATTTAGCCGGATTTCATGTCGATCGAAACAAGTTTACCCAAGTGACCCAATTAACAATAACTGGGATCAGACACATGTCATAAGAAGTTGAAGATTTTCGTATCATCACTTTCTTATCTACTATTTACGTTATTATTTATTTTACTCATAATATGTACTTAATATCAATAAGATTACAAGTTCAATTTATCGATCCTACCATATACATTCAAATACTCAGTTATTAAAGTTAATATTTAGATAGTCGATTATTGCCTAAGAGTCCTGATTGATATATATATATATATATTAATATGTATGCGTATGTGTATGTGTATGTATATAAATAGTCGATTATTTGGCCTAAGAGTATGTATATGTATATGTATATGTGTACGTGTATGTGTATGTGTATGTGTATGTATGTGTATATATATATAGTCGATTATTTGGCCTAAGAGTGTGTGCGTGCGCGTGCGTGCTCTCGGGCGATTGCACCAAAAACTCGAGTTTCTTTTGAAATTTCTTTTTGATCAATAATAACTGCAACATTGTCGTGGAAGGATTTGAGTCTATGCCCCGAAAATGATTGAATAAAAGTGCAAAGTGCCTCAGACTCTGTCTTAGCCTTTCTCTCACCGCTAACGTAGTTTTAGCTTTCTTTCTAGGACAATGAATTTTAGCCATTCCTATTAACAATGAGTCGGAAGGAATGCAACATTACGGGATATTCGTCAGGCAATCAAATAGCCTTTAACGCGCGTTCATCATTTCACGCAAAAAAGAAAATGGAATAGGGATTCTATCCATATAGATGAAAGAAGCAAAAGCTCCCTCAACGGGATCCAGCTTTCGTTTTCGAATGTGGAGTAAAGCCTTACAAGTCTACAAGCTTTTCTCGCCACTTGAAAGATTCAAAAATGATATGATTCAACCTCAGACCTATTTGAATGTAACAGACAACAACGGGGCTCGAGAATTGATGTGTATTCGAATCATAGGAGTTGGGATTCGAACCCTCGGTACAACTGACTCGTACAACGGATTAGCAATCCAACGCTTTCGTCCACTTCTTAGTCTGTCTAGCGTCTTTCGGTTGGCGGCTTCGGTTCTCTTATATATATATATATATATATATATATATATATATATAAATATATATATATAAATATTCAGGACCATCCATCTCGAATACGAAACAACCATGTATAGAATAATAAGAGCAAATCGATTCATTTACTTCAACACGTATATAGGATTGTTCATCGGTCTAGAACTAGACTTGAATCATCATAGTCTCTATTAGATTGGACCTTAAACGGTATTCAGGTCCAGTTCAGGACGGTCCTGAACTGATTGACTAACTAATCCAATCGAATATATGGTTTTCACCTCTCTATATACACACTAGTATTAGGCCCTACAACGATGAATAATGAGTTGTCGTCCACTTTGTCCCCTCTCTAGTGTCCCAATTAGTCACCGGCCATCAATCTTAAAGCTATGGATACGCATTTTCGATCACTAAGTACGGTGTTTTCAGGACATTTACTGTTGAATTTAGCATGACAATATATTGTACCGATTATAATATAAGGTCATTGTTTTCTCCGCAAATCTATCAAAAGTTGATTTTACGATAAAATTTTATTAAACTTGTATGTTAGATTTATATCGCGTAATACATCATATGAACGTGCAAAACCCGCCCAAGCTAGTTTTTTTTTCCTTTCTTATTCGTCCGGTTTAATCCGCCCAATTTCGCTCTACGTCAAGATCGTACAGTTATGATCCATTTGTAAAAAAATTTTCAATATCAATTTTTTCATACATGTTATCAAGAAAATTCGAATTTGAATCTATAGCCCAACATTTAAAAAGTTTAGTATTACTTTACTACTAAACTAACTGAGAATTGATTCTTAATTTACTATATATAATGTTAAGGTTAATGGGCAGTCCACTATTTCATAGTTGTGCAAACCAACTCACCAAGGGGCCATGCTTCTTTTGGCGCCTATAGCACAACCTTGCATGCCTTACGTGCATACACAAACATCAATTATCAATTTGTATACATTTTCTTTTATAATATGCCAATTCATATATGGTAAGTTTTCATATATATGTACAAAATATATTGGCCGGAATATAATCACGATGAATATCCGATATATATTTTCATTTTATTTCGTAACATCGTCACTCAAAAAAGCATATTGCCCAAAATTCCGAGGAATAATTATGTTGACTCACAAAACATGAGATGATATATACGCTAGACATGACCTAACACTCATGTATGCTCGTTTTCATACGAGCGCACATACCAGACACTGTTAGATGTGTTAGATCCAAAAAACGAGCGTAGAAGAAAGGCATATATATGTACGTTCCTTAAAAATGTATGTTAGACATGTGTACATGTGCTCCCTCAAAAAACACCTTTGTGCGTCTCAGAAGACGCATACTAGGCAAGCGCATATGTTTGCTTTCATAAGACGTCCAAGTAGGTCAGTCTTGTACATATACGCCTTGATAGAAGACCTACCTTTGTATATTATCGAAGAAAAGTCCCCACACTGCACTATTTTACCTTAAATACCACTAACGTATACACTCCAAACTAGATAAAATGTTGCATTAGATTTGCATACTAACAATAGTGATCGTGTAACAACCAGTACAAACTTAAAAAATATCGTTACCTAACCTCAATCGGTCCAAATCAATCATAAATCCTTTGGTGTAGGACCCGTAGGCATGTTATACCATGAATGTATTTATTAAACAAGAACAAACTAAAGTACACAAACGAAGGTGAGAGAAGAATCTTAAAAGAAGAAAACAAGAACGTCTAATCATGAATAAAGTTATTTGGAGAATGAAAACAACTAAACGAATTGAAGGTGGTCTCGTGAATGTATAGGCTCTTTGCCAATATATTCAATAAATTCACATACTGACATAATTTATATCGTGCCTCATATTTGTGGTTACTATCAAGTTGTGTATATGAAAATTTGTGGTTGATACTTTGAAGCTACAACACCAAAAGTGTACTATCAAGGTGAACTTTTACATAATGTTTGATCAAATGAGGTAAACTATAGGTTTCATTATGACTTATAACAACCTAAAATGAAAACGATATTATTTATCGAGGTTCAAGTTCATAAGTATATGCGTGAAATTTAGTTAATCTTGCGGTGATTCTCAAATTTTAATATTTTAGACGCTCTTTTTTTTTTGATTTTCAAAGGCTATATGGACTATAAAATTTACTCAAAAATTTAAGAATATTAGGATATCGTATTCGTTGTCCCTAAAATATTGAAATATGTATATTGAAGTTACAATATGTGTATCTAACGAGGTGATGCCTAAATATACAAACTTTTAGATATTCACCATTTTCGGTTTATTCAAAAATATGCTCCAAATCGCAATAATATGTTCAAGAATATCGTTTGCCATCAAGATATTGAAACTCGGTACATATATTAGTAAGGCGATGTCCATAACTTATTTTGAGATGATTGATGGTTTTGAATTTTGTTAATATAGTTTGTCCGGTGTGGGTGGATCCTAACCTTGATTATGACCCCAAATTAACTTTGATAGTTAATACATAAATGAACCATCCTTTACGAGGTGGGTCTCGACTCTCGACCTTGACGGGTTTATTTGACAAGTTTCCACAAAGGAGTCGGGATTAGGGTAAGGAGAGACAAATCAATCTATAATTATCTCTGTCTCTATGTGAAAATTTGTTTTCACTCCATCTCATTCTTATTTCCATTTAAAACCCTCACCATGTTTCCGTGACAAGAAATCTTTACGGATAATAAGAAATATCTATGTGTATCCCCACTCTAAATATTAATTGAAATATATATTCTCAATTAAAAATTAAATACCTTGAAACTTATAAATTAAATAAATAAATACTTGAAACATAAATATATGACCCGTAACCAATTAGGTTTCATGATTCATTTAAGTTTCACGTTCAAATAGCAATAAAGAACCTCCATAATGAAAAACCAACATCATTGACGATGATATTTATGATACAAAAATTAAACAAATGAACATTAGCTCCACCCAAAGAAAAAAACACGATATTAAATGGAGAATTCAAAACCTGATTCTTACAAACTCAATCTTGATGGATCAAAACTCGACTTGGGAGTAACGTCGATTGATTCGTGATCCGGGATCACAAAGGATAGGTTATTAGCCTTGATGCAAAAACAAACAATTTTAACTCGATCATAAAAGCTGAAGTTTTTGCCCTTATATATAGCTGGCTTACAAGAGGCAACTAGTGTAATACCCGCACTTGTGTGGGCTTCTGATTTAAAATTACATATACAAATTACAACTCTTTTTCAAATTTATTTTTAAATTTCAGTTTGTAAAATATAATAGTAGATGATATTGAATATTTAAATAAATTGTTAACTTTAGATTTGATAAATCAACATAACTAAAGATTAATTGAAGATTTTTTAAAATGGCATTCAATATATATAGTAATTTGTTATGGAGGATCTACATTTACGATTTTGAAGTGAATTTAAGTTTTTTAAAAATGGGGATTAAGTGTTTTTGTTATGGGAAATTTAATATTTTTTTGATAAATTTGAATCTATAGTTAACGTAATATATATTACAAAACTTTTTTAAATATCTGATTTTCAATAACTATATTTAAATTATATTCTAGATTACTGATTTTTTTTTTTCAAAAATCTGATTTTTTTAATAATCTAGATAAGTAACTTTTTAAAAAAATTTTGTTGGACTTTCGACAATAATTTATATTAACAACTTAAAATTATTAACTTTTTTAAAAATATTTTTAGGTTGCGTTAAGTGTGGTGTTGACACGTGGCAAAGAAGGGTTCTCTTTTAATACTTATAAGATTAAGTTGCAAATCAAAAAGATTGAAATTAAGAGTGATAACATGTGTATTATCAAGGCACTCCAAGACTTTGTGGAGTTGCCCGTGGAAGATCGAGATGATTATATCCGACTCTATGCTGGATCTTCTTTTGTTTGACGAAGGCCAGATCAAACATGTTTTTAGATAAATCAACTGAATTGTTGACCGACTGACCCATTTGAGAAGTTGGACCCCAACACCAATTTTTCTAAAAATCCCGAACTTAGTAATCTCATCCGCAATGATGTTTTAGCTAGGTTGAACTACGTCTAGAAAGTAGTTCAACCTAACCGCTTTCCGTTATCAAAAAATAGCAATAAGGAACCGTAAGTCTTTTGTTATATGATAATTTAATTATACTCTTCGATTCTTGATTTGTGCCAAGAAAAGAATTCACACATATTATTAAACTAAAAAGGTGTAATATTTATGGTGTATAATGATTTAAAAACTTTGTATAAAGATAATGAAATATGAAGAATTCTCGAAAAATTGAGAAAATATTTGAGAACAATGGGTACAAATGTCTTTTCTTTATCATTGAAATAGACTATACCCTCTATTTTTCTTAATTTTAAAAAATAATTAATAAAAGGGTATAAGGGTAAATAGAAAAAAAAACTATAAAATTACCCTCAATCATCAGTTAGGATTTTCTCTTAGCCAAAATCGGTTCTACGAAACGCTAACCTATTCGCGAGTTGAAACCGCTTGATCGGAAACCGCCGAATCCCGACCCTCCACAACTTCAATCCAACATTTTTTTCTCGTTTGCCTCGGATCTTGCATTTTGTGTTTCTTCATTCAATCTAACTATAGATCCATCATCTACATAAAGTTCCTACCTACCTACCTAGTATCTTCATTCACTTGTTTTGATTACAAATTCATAAAGTTACGGGATATCAAAGTTCATTTAAAATTATAAGCCCCAGGGACTGGTAACGTTGGTTTGACTCGGTGACGAGTCTTCATGAGCCCACACCGGCTATGGTGCATAAGAAGAAGAAAATAGGAGAGGATGGTGGCCCATCGGAACTTGTCGCCATCGGGCTTGAGGACGCCACTGGAGAACAAACTAGTGCGACGGGTAGGGCTTCCTTGGCGTCACCACTTTCCAAAGCTCGAAACCAAAACCGTCTAGCTCTTGGTGGTCGTCGCTTCAAAACCTTGAAAAGGAAAATTGGATTGAGAGACAACGAACTCACCGACGAAAATGAAGTACAATCCTAGAGTCATCAACAACCTCTGGAAGAACCGCAAAAAACCGTCAAAGCAATTCGTGTTCGGAACCAAAACCGTCGGAGCAACTCGTGTTCTTATGACTCTTGATTCCGTTCTATGTCGGTTCCCCTCCCCGGCCGTCCAGACGTCGGGCATGTAAAAGTTTTATAGGATTACCCAAAGTTTTATATGATTATGGGTAAGATTTCCAAAAAATATGTGTTAATTAATTTTTGTAGGTGACAGAGACGAAAAAAAGGAAGAGAGGGTGAAAATGAGATTTTAACATCTATAATTATTATAATCCTTATAATCAAAGTTTTATAGGATTACCCAAATTTCATATTCTAATTTTATTAATATCAATAATCTAACCCCTTTAGTCTTCTTCATCCTGGAACAACATTAAGAGGATTATTTTTCTCCTCTTAATTCTCATAATCTTAATCCTCTTAATTTATTTATCTACCAAACGCATCCCATATTAGTAACGATAGTATTATTAAAAGTCTCCCAAAGGGGAACTCGCCACATGTTACTTTATATATATATATATATATATATATATATATGGGAAAAACCTGGTTACAATAATCAATATACACATAACTAATCTACTATATAATACTAAAACAGAAGTGAATATGCCCACGTGTCGTCATTACGTCATGACACATCGGATTTTTCCACTTGGCGTCACAATATTTAGCCACATAGGATATTTTCACATGTCATTCTATAAATAAACCGTATATTTGGATAACTTTGATTCTCGCATATTATTTCCAAATTTAACTTGCATACTCCTTAATTACAACCTTTGATAATCTTATATTAAGCCAAATACTTATTTTTGTATTATTATAACTAAATTTTAGATATTAATTATATTGTATAATATTCTTAAATTATACATTTTTTATTTCAATTTTTTGATGACAAACTAGGAAAATTTCACATTTTTAGTTCTAATGGTTAATTTTTTTATTCAAAACTATTTATATATATACACATGGCAAACAATGCAATTTTGATTAATGTTAAAATATTTTATTTATACATCTTGATATTACTTAATTATAATTTCTTAGTTTTTATATTTATCTATTTCTTATTTTATATCACAAGATATATTAAACTATTATTTATTTATATCAAAACTGTATTTACGATGATAAAAAAAAAACAGTTCAATTTTTACGACTCCCGTAAAAGTCACGGGTACTAAACTAGTATCATCTAAATCTCTAACTGATATCTGTGCTATTTATACCAAAAAGATCACTTAAGGTACATTTAACTTTAACAATACAATTGTATATTTTTCCAAAACTAAACAAAAATTAATCATTTTTACCTAGTTGTCGTAGAATTAAAGAATAATAGTAACCGCTAGACGTTAATGGGAACAAATAAAAATAGTAAGAAGAAATACACCACAAATTCTGAATAGAGACCTACACAATTTTATAGGGCCCAAATTCAATATTAAGTTCATTATTGGCCTAAACTTAACATGGTAAAATGTATATTTTTGATCAATCATTGAGACATCTTTGTGTTTCAATAACTTGGGGGAAAAAAAAAAATATTATTAACAAGTGTGCTTACCTCACATGTTAATTGATCCTACATTTTTCTGTCAAATATTTATTTTTAATAGATATATCAAACATTCGTTGAATACCTATTATTTGTACAGTGAAGAATGTAAAGGAGAAATAATGCAATCACCGGGTTTTAGACGCGTAAGAAAGCTTGCATATTGTTTCCTTTCCTAAGCAAATGACTTCTTAGATAGATTATTGTGGAATTAGAACCACAAATACGTTTATTTATGCAGAACCCTTTATATAGGAGCTTGCTTATTTCTCGTGCCAAGCACGGATTTGATTTAAACTAATTTATTATATTTATGATCCAAGCTATTGCGATAATAAGGAAAAAGAAACTTAATTATTAATATATAAAAAAACATTAAGTTAGTAGAGTGAAATGAACAATATGTTCATCTTTATATATAATAATACGGAACTTCTAAGTACACGGCGGAAAAATTAACAACTGCACGACGCTTACGGTTTCCGGAACCGTCACGGTTTCGGAAACCGTAAGCGTGAACAATTCTCACGGTCTGATGGTTCCGGAAACCGTAACCGTGGATAGATTTACTTTATAAATTTTACAAATATAAGGGAAAAAATATAAAAAAAATATTTAAAAAAAATCCCCCGGTCACTCGTGACTGTGTCAGAAAAAAAAAATAAAAAAAAATAAAAAAAATCATTTTTACTACGGTCACGGTTCCGGGAACCGTAAACGTCGTGCATTTGTGAATTATTCCGCCGTGCATTTAAAATCGCCCATAATAATATTAAGTGTTTATAAACAAAATTATGATAAAAATAGTTTTTTTTTATATATAAAAATCATAAGTGGTAAATTTGGTATAGATATGAGCATATGACATCAATATATATGATTCTCCGTAATTTCCATCTTGTGTAGAAAACTTTTTTTCTAATATTATTTTATAATATAGCATTTCTAAATATATAATATCCCGAATCTCAAATTAGGACATATAGTACATATCAATATCTTCTTTAATATGAATAATATTTTTTATGAAATTAAAATAATGAGGTGGCATAACCTCAAGACGACATGTGGAAAAAATATGAGGTGGCTTAACGTAAAAATAACATGTGGCGAATTTAATGTGACGATGACATGTGGCGATATTCACTTATGCTTTAGTATTATATATATATATATAGTAGATTACAAGAAAATAATAATAATATAATAATAAAGATTGTAAGATAAAATTATATATACTAGCCTAGAATAAATGGATATTATTCTTATTCTTCGAATCAATATATGGAAGTATGATATCACATATCCTCCAATACACTCTCGGAGTCAAAGCGTGGATAGACAAACGACGTTGATGACTGGAACATCTCCATTGACAACGAGCAAGCAAGGAAACATCTGCATCAACAACGAGCAAAGGACACCACCATATGAAGATCAGTAGGACCAACACTAGATCGGTGGTACCAATAGATTGATAGGATCACTAGTAAATCAGTGACAATGGATAGATTAATAGAACCACCAATGAATCGGTAACAATGATAGATTTAGACGCCGATAGGTTGACGGCATGCCTTAAGGCCGGCTAGCTCAACCAGACTATCATTATCCATATCTGCAATTTGAATCTTAATGCTGACAAGTCCAATGAGCCAAAACCTACTCTGACACCATGATAGATTATGGTGGAATTAGAACCACAAATGTATTGATTTATGAAGACCTTTATATTCCTTTCAAAAAAAATAAATAAAGACCTTTATATAAAGGATTAAAAAAAATGAAAAATGGAATAATAAAGATTGCAAGATAAATAATTTATACTAGCCTATAATAAATGAATATTATTCTTATTTTTCTAATCAATATATGAAAGTATGATATCACACATCCTCCAATACTTCTCAAACACACCTTAAAACGATTTACGAGTTACTAATGTAAGCTATATTCCTTTTTGCTAGCAATTCAACTGTATTATGAGCCCATCCAAGACCAAACAATTTGTCTCCATCATCACTCTCGGAATCTAGAAATGTGTTGTCGCAAGCATCACTCCATAGAGCAATTCAACCTCGATTATTTCCGCATTCAACCCTAGTTGAATCTTTATGGAGTTGATGATGCACACACAACCAATATGAATGATTACGACAAAGAAACCGCCATCCAACAACCCCGTCCTCTCTGACCTTTACATCCCAAATAGTCCTTGAATTTCACATGTAAAGGTGTCATACATCAAACACCCAACACATAGCGTTCAATAAGGTTTTATTCTCAAATCAGTTAATTAACAATTGGAGAATTAATTCACCGAACTTCAATATTAGACTAGATATTTGTTATGTTTGATGTGGATATTCCCCCTTCACATGTACGTCTCCTTCAGTAGGAAATGCCTTAAGATTCACATTGTCCAATTGGACGCTACAATCATTTTTCAAATCCACGGTCAATGTTTTGATGCCAAGGGACCTAATAAATGCAACCGAATATTAACTTTGGATCAATTAATGTGAGGTTTCACGTCGTATACATCCATATATATAAAACAAATATACATATTTCTTCAGAATTAAAGTCTAGTGGATGAAGTTGTCCACCGGTCTTATATAGTAGAAAAAATAAATTTTTATATTTGATAAGATATTCATATATTCACAAACGTTGTCCATACAAGAACAAGTCGTAATTGACCATCACAAAACCGGATATCAATGAACATAAAACGTCGAGTAACCAACTAACCGGTTCAAGTATCCGGACGTAGAGAATTGAAGCACCAATAGCTACACTATCATCAACAAAAACTCCAAAGTAACCCCATGTACTTCTCCAACACCGTTTTCATCTATAGGGTTCCACACATTTGGATTGGACCGGAAAACCGGACCGGACCGGACTGGGAATTACGGTCCGGTCCTGGACTGTAATTGTAACTATAAATTTTCTGTCCGTCCGGTCCTGGACCATAACTGTAAATTTTGGTTCCGGTCTGGACTGTAATTTATACTTTTAAAATATTTTGAACAGGAATTGCATACGGTCCGGTCCGGTCCAAACCCGGACCGGACTGGATTTATTCAATATAAAAAAAAAATACAGCCCGGTCTGGTCCATGGACCGTTTCATACAAAAATAAAACCGTCCGGTTCTTTTGTTTACGGTCCGGTCTGGTCAGACTGTTTGAACAACCCTATTCATCTATAAGTACCGTAGATATACGGGTAACCATCCTTTCGGAACTTGGATAATTGTGTTATCTTACCTCGATTGGACCATTTCCACATTCATCACTGTTGGCTCGCAATTCACATTTTTTCAACAAACTTTCCTTTAGCTATGATTAAACACATGGACTGTTGGACATGCAAATACTCTTAAAAGTTGTCCAACACACTTTAAACTCGTACGTAAGATACAACTCTGTTTTGTTTCACGTTTTCAACGTGTAAAAGGCAAACCCACCGGCACTAATAGGAAGTCATCGCCGCCGAGCAACTGATCGGAGGAGGGTGCAATCTGATCAAGCTCAAGCACCTTCAGCCCGCTAAGATGGCTCCGGTCAACTGTACAAAAATCTCGATGAATTATTACAAAAGTTATTTCTTTAATGCTTAAACAAAAGTAAATTACAAAAAGTCACCCCAATATTTCACAAATGATTTTCAAACATAAAAAAATCATTGAGGCTGAATTTGTATAACTTTTAATGAGTTATTCTATTAAAATTCCATAAATTTTTGGTATTTAAGTATAATTTAAGTAAATTTTTTAAAGGGTGGTGCCGGTAAGGATTTTATATGCGTAAAAGCGGAGTTTCAAAAAACGAGTTTTCCTATACATCTAAACTAAGATCGCATGTATATATAATCGATTAGATATAATGTAGAAAAAAGAAATACCTATCGAATGACAGTACTAGAAACGAAGGCGGAATAAGGGAGATCGAAGAGGGAGGAACAAACAAAGCAATGAGCCGTTTATTTCATGCAAAAGATTAGACGTTGAAATTTTGACAATCTATATTGCCCTTTATGCTAGCCCACAGTCATTTATATTGCAAATGTAATTGCAAACACCTCAATAATTTATTTTACATAAAATTACATTTTCCATTTAATATTACCTTTTGTAACATGCAATTCAAAGTGTAAATCAATTACACTTCAATTTAATAGTCGACATCATACAATTCAACGGTCAAATAAATTCGATCGAAGATACCTGTAAGATTTTTAATTAAAGCTGCTAATTTTGGCTCGGATTTTTCTCATAAAGTCAATCTTTAATATATGTCGTTTGCGAATATAATTATTTTATAAATAATAATATCTTTGTCGATTAATATTTAGTGAAGATGATGTTTTTTTCATCTAATAAAAATATAATCTCATATTATATTGAATATAATGTTATATATATATATATATATATATCAACGTACTTTATCATATAAAGTACATAAATCATAATTGACTTCTAGTAAAATATTTGTCTAATATCATCGGATTATATATTTTTACATATTATAGGTATTATAAGTTATTGCAACTTAGAGTAAAATACAATTCCTTCGGTGCATCGTATTGAAACATCTCACTCATATTATTCTTTAAACTTTCTTTTTAATGAGTTCATATGGCGAAAGCGAAAGAGATTATCTCATTCTCTTTTTAAAAGGACCGATCATAGAATTGAAATGGATGGATATTGGATAGAGACATAGATTTGATCTTGTATGTTAATATTAAGTAATGGGTGATTTCTTCGTAAATTTCCTTTAGTTTTTAATTTAACTAGCAAAGAAACCTTGCTTTTGAGACCATAGTCTTCATTCTTCAACATGAGAAGATATAGAAATACACTTATTGAATTTTTGTCTTTATTAATGCAATAACATTTTAATATATCTATATTAAAAAACAAGTATTATTGCATAAGATATTATAATTTTTAGAGCACAAATATACAATTTTAATGCATTTCTATAAAATACTCCCTACTGAATTTAGAAATTACTTTTCAAGAAGTAGAGATGATCAGTAAAAATGATTGTTGTTCATGGAGGCATCTGTAGCTCAGTGGATAGACCGTCTGTTTCCTAAGCAGAAGGTCGTAGGTTCGACCCCTACCTGGGGCCTTATTCATTTCCCATGGATCAAATGTACATAGGGCTGTCAAGATTTTTGACCTCAGGGCCCAATGCTCAGTCAAGACACGGTTCACGGCGATCCGCGATATTCTTTTGCCATGGCACAAATCTTTGATTGGCAGTCACAACTTTGGGCCTAATTTGTATTGAGCTCATGGCCCAATGCTCAGTCAAGACACATTCCACGGCGGGGCGCGATATTCTTTTGCCACGGCCCAAATCTGTGATTGGCAGTCAATATTTCAGCCTAATTATGTATTGGGCTCAGGGCCCAATACATGGTGGGTGTTGTTCCAAAACAAGAGAACAAAGTGTGTAGACTTAGAAAGTCTCTCTATGGGTTAAAGCACCAAAGTAGTTTTATGAAAAGTTTCATAAAACCATGATGAGCTTTGGATTCGAGGTAAATGGATAAGATGCTTGTGTTTATTCGAAATTATTTGGCAAAGATTGTGTGATTATTTGTTTTTTTTTTGTTTTTTTTTGAAACAAACCAACATTAGCCATTAATATCATCATCCGTAATCAGATTACAAATATCAATCGGTAGAAAATTGAGATGCATATAAATAAAAGAAGAAGCAGGACGAAGCCTTGCTAGTGCATGAGCCAGTTTGTTGCCCAACCTTTTAACATGGGACCAATGGCACCTAGAAAAACCATGAGCAGCACCTCTGATGGCTTTGAGAACCCCACCAATCTCTCCCCGACAAGTCTGATTCAACATAAGTTTCTGGATAATGGTCGCCGAGTCACACTTGACATTAACAACATTCCAACCTTTGCTCGAAGCAAAGTTGAGCGCCCACCTGATGGCAACCCCCTCCGCACCGGGTATCGACCAATTACCCAACAACCGCTTAGAACCCGTAGCCAAGAAAGTCCCCTGCCAATCCCTCGCTATAAAACCAACCCCACACCAATCGCTCGAAGAGATTGCCGCATCGCAGTTCAGCTTCACAATGTCCCTTTGCGGCTTAGCCCAGACACTGGAAGACGCAAGACTGTAGGGGAAATCACCATTAGACAAAGAATTGTACTCTTCATAAACACGCACCCCATCCTTAGCCTCACTGACGATGACCTGAACTGAAGTGGAACGATCCTCAAAATACCTTAGATTCCTTGCTCTCCAGACTCCCCATAGCAGCAACACCCAAAGCTATAAATCCTGAGGAGAAGCCAAATTCCTGCCCAAATCAAACCACTGTTCCACAAATGAGACCCTTCTGCGCAACCTGTCCATACTAGGAACCGCTTTCCAAACACTGCAAATATCGGGACACAGGGCAAGAGCATGCAAAACAGACTCGAACTGGCCACAAGCCCTACACCACGGATCAATCGGCACTCTCCGTTGCCTTAAATTACCATTACACGGAAGAACTCCTTGACAAGCTCGCCAGACAAGGTCTTTTGCCTTCGGTAGAACCTTGATCCGCCAAATATCTCCCCACAACGAACGCCTTGATGCACCAGAAGAAGAATCTCCGACGCCGTGCAAATCATCCCGTCCAGACATAATCAGATGATAAGCCGAACGTACCGTGTAAATTCCAGATGGAGAGAAAAACCAAAACGGCTCATCCAGGATCTCATGACTGACCAACGGAATCCTAGTGATAAGCTCCCCATCAATCCGTCCGAAGGCATCAAAGACCTCGACCTCTCTCCAGCATCCCCGGTTCCAATCAATGAAATCAATAACTCTCCTACTATCCAAGTTATTATCAAGAGAAAGTAAAGGCTTGAAAGAACTTGGACGAGGGATCCATGGATCAGACCAGACTGACAACGATGCCCCACTACCAATCTGCCAACATAGACCTTTCAGCAATACCTCCCGACCTTTGATAATACTCCTCCACATATAGCTTGGTCGAAAACCCGGCGTTGCAGTCAAAAAAGATCCCGAAGGGAAGTACCTTGCCTTTAAAAGATCGGCAAGTAGAGAGTGCTCATCAGTTACTAATCTACAGCCCTGTTTAGCCAACATTGCCAGATTGAAAGCCTTCATGTTCCTAAAGCCCATACCGCCCTCATTTTTGGATTTGCACATCATGTTCCAATTTGTCCGGTGAATCTTACGTTTACCATTATTCGAACCCCACCAAAAGTTGCTCATCATATGTTCAATGTCATCACAAACTCCCTGCGGCATTTCGAAACAAGTCATAGTGTATGAAGGGATAGCCTAAACAACTGCCTTTAAGAGCACCTCTTTACCCGCTCTACTTAAGGAGGATTTTTTCCAATCCTTAATTTTCTTCCAGACTCTCTCTCTAACATTATCAAAAATAACCTTCTTAGATCGCCCTACCATAGTAGGAAGACCCAGGTACTTTTCATGGCTATTGACCTCCCGAATACCAACGATAGAAAGATTAGCATCCCTATCCTTACGTTGAACATTCCCGCTAAACGATATCTCCAACTTTGTAAGGTTAACCTGTTGACCTAAAAAAACTTTGTATTCACGAAGGATAGAGACGAGTACATTGCTCTGTTGACAGGACGCCTTAGAAAACATTACGCTATCATCAGCGAAAAATAAATGAGAAATTCTAGGAGCCATTCTTGCAATCTTAATCCCCTGCAGGAGACCACACTCTTCATTTCTTTTAATAATACTAGAGAGGCCCTCAACACAGATAAGAAATAAAAAAGGGGAAAGAGGATCCCTTGACGTAATCCCCTCCCAGGAGTGAAGGAAGAAGAGGGCAACCCTTCCATAAGAACCGAAAAAGAAACCGTGGTGACACATCTCATCATCAAATCAACCCATCTATCACAAAAGCCTAAAGCACGCATACAAGTCTCTAAGTAGCACCATTCCACTCGATCGTAGGCCTTTGCCATATCGAACTTAAGAGCCATAAAACCTTGCTTTCCTTCCCTACTCTTCATATAATAGAAAAGCTCAAAAGCAGTATGTGGATGAATTGTTAATATTTGGATAACACATAAATGCAATTAATTCAACTAAATTATGTTTGCCTTCCAAGTTTGAAATGAAAGAGTTTGGAGAAGCAAAAGTGATTCTTGGTGTGAAGGTCACTAGCATAGTAGCATGCAATTAAAGAAGAATTTTAGAACTGGAGTGTCCAATATATATATGCTAAGATAATAGGGAGTTTAATATTCTTAATGAATTACACCCGACCAGGCAGACATAGCTTATGTTGTGAGTAGACTTACTAGGTATACACATAATCTTGATAAAAAATCATTGGTGTGCACTTAATAGATTATTGAAAAATCTTAGAGACACAAATGAATGGGAATTGTATTTTGTAGGTTTTGCCCTATCATTAAAAGGATATTGTGATGCCAAATAGATAAGAGATAATTATGAGGTTAACTCCACCAGTGGGTATGTTTTTCCATTACGTGGAGGGGCTATTTTGTGGAGATCATCAAAACAAACTAGATCTAGCACGGTAAGAGGCCGAGTGGTTGAGAAGGTTATTGGTTGATTTACCATTGCGGTGGCAGAAAGCCCCATTTATTCCCTAATATTGTGACTCACAATCTTCCATTAATGTAGTAAATAACAATGCGTAAAATGGCAAGAAGAGACATATACGGATTACACATGAGTCGGTGAGAGACTTGATCACGAAAGGAGTCATATGTTTGGATTATGTGAGGTCTGAGAAGAACTTACCCGATCCACTAACTAAAGGCCAAAATAAAAAAAATTGGTCCTTGATATGTTGAGGGGAATGGGTTTGAAATCCATGTGTTGAGGAATTCATGGTGGACACCCTTCGTGGTCCACGAAGTTATGGAAAGATTCATAAGGTGATAATACACTATTACTCATTCTTATGACAAGTGTATACTAAAAGAATAATCCTAAGTTTTGTAATGAACCCATAGCCCTAGTATGGATAGTCCTATTCAGACGGATCTGATGGGTTTATCGACATGAAAAGAGAGGATGATCTTAATTGCTCTTAATGATTTCTTAATCCAAGTGTGGGTGGTCTATAGTGAGATGAACTTGATGAGGTCACCTACAAGAGTGCGAGGGATTGGTCTCCCTCTATGAAAGACTCGGATTGTCTCTCTAGATCACTCTTTAGCATCCCAAGGCAGAGCACTTGACCACATATGTAGGTATCATGTAGATATCACTGTGGAATCACCCGGACAAAGGGTAAGATATGTGTTGTTAGGGTCACCAACTCTTAAGTATTTTGACTACACAATGCTCATAATTATGATTTAAACTACTTTAAAAGCTATTACTTGCATATGTAGGGGATTGTTGGAGAATGCAAATGACACATTCATAGCGTAGTCAATGTATTTTCTTGTTACATATATTATTTTGGGCCTCGATAAGTCTCAGACAAATACTAGTTATCTTATGAAGCTTATAATTTTTCTTTTTTAATAATTTTAAACAATATTCTGAATTCATTTATATGTTTTATTAAAATCTTAGTAAAGATGATTTGATGAGAATAACTGCTAAGAGATAGTGGGATCATTTTCTTCTCAATTGCTGATATATAGACACTCATACGTCTCTTTTTGATACACACTGCACAAACAAAAAATGAGTTTATGATCTTCTACAGGCAGTGGCCTTTTGTACATCACGCCACGCCACGACGTTTTCAACAATTTACGAACCAGGTTTACCCGGCCCTACATCTTTTGTTCTCATTATTGTCTAACAACCTAGACCCCATATGACTATCTGCGATATTGTGATTGTCAGAAGTAAGACACCGATCTTCTTCACCGGTTCTATTGTTGAAATGACCCAAATCTATAATGGGCAATCAAAAAATTTGGCCTAATTTGTATTGGGCTCAAGTCCAAATGCTTAGCCAAGGCACGGTTCACGACGAGGAGATGGTCAAAAATAGCCCGACAGAGTCAAGACAAGGTTCACGGTGAGGACACAAATCAAGACACTGTCAATGAAAGTTATCCCTATTTTTAAGGTAAAAAAAAAAAGGAAAACATATTTTAAAAAATATAGAAAATTTGATTACAATAACATGTCTTCTTCTTCCCCCCTTTTTTTTTTCCAAACTAAACTTAGACCCCATATGACCACCTGTGGTATTGTGGTTGTTGAAAACAACACACTGATCTTCTTCTTATTCGGTTCTATTGTTGACATGTTGTTGTTCTGTTGGCCGGATTATCTCTCCATTTTCTTCCATTCTACTAAAGATTTCATAAATTGATTTTGAATATTTGATTACTACTTTACCAGTGTAATATTTTTGAATGTTGAGTGTTATATTCCAATTCTTCTACTTTCAACTTGTATTGTGTTGGAGGCCCAATTTATAATTGGGCACATGACCCCATTTATTATTGGGCACAGTCAAGACACGGTTCATGGCGAGGACATGGTAAAAAATGGTCCGACACAGTCAAGACACTCTCTACAGCGAGGACACGGATCGTGTCAGGTCAAGACATGGTCAACGGAAGTTTCTCTAAATTTTAAGGCTAAAAAAAGAAAATTTTAGAAAAAAAGAAAGTTTCTCTAATTTTTTTATAGAAAAAGTAAAGAAAATTATATTTACCGTAACATTTTTTCTTTTTTTCCATTTTTTTCAACTTAACCTAGACCCCATATAGCCACCTGCGATATTGCGGCTGTCGGAAGCAAGACACCGATCTTCTTCTTCTTATTAGGTTCTATTGTTGAATTGTTGTTGTTTTGTTGGTCGACTTTTCTCTCCATTTTCTTCTATTTTATAAGATCTCATAAATTGATTTTGAATATTTGAGTACTAATTTAGTAGTGTAATATTTGTTGAATGTTGAGTGTGTTATTACAACAGAGTACATCATAAAAAAATAAAGTTTAACCAGGACCAGAATAGTCCTGACCAAACCTACACAGCAACAGAGTACATCATAAAAAAACTACTATTTTTTGTTATTGTTCCATGTGGTGTCCACAAGGTTTTGCTTAATTAGTCTCCATAACTGTTTATTTATTTTCTATCCAACTTTACATTAGTTGAATCTTTATTTTTGTGAATGTTAACCTATAGAATTATCTTTAAAATAAATTTATTTTGAAAATATATAGAAACTATTTAATCTAATTAATGTGTACTTTAGTGTAAGTTTTAAATTGGACTTTAACATTAAATGGACGTCGGAGCGCCTGTAGCTCAGTGGATAGAGCGTCTGTTTCCTAAGCAGAAGGTCGTAGGTTCGACCCCTACCTGGCGCGACGACCGAATCTATAAATGGGCCGTCAAAAACTTTTGGACCTATTTGTATTGGGCTCATGATCCAATCTTTAATGGGTATTAGGCCCAATTTTTAACGGGTTTTTGGACAAATTAATTACGGATTTGAAATTCTTGTGGCCCAATTAGTCCCTTAAGGCCTACTTTTTCAGCTTTCACTTTTGCTTCCAAATTCATTAGTTCTTTTAATCTATGTTTAGAACCTTGATTAGAAAGACATTTAAAAAGAAAATAAGCAAAAAATTATTTTTTAACCCATATCCTTAAGCATAGTTAAAAATTATTGGGGGTGTCTCTTCAATTTAACTATAGATGAATTCCTTGCTTTTTTTTTTTTTTGATACAATGTAAGCATAATAGGTGGGTCAGATTCTGTACACCGATCGACCTACAACATTCTTATGGATGAATTTCTTGCTCGCTGCGATTTATGCTTCGTCCAATCGAATTTTATTCTCTTTTTATGGTCTAATTCTAAAAGATATTAGGAGCCTCGATTTCATGTTTATTTGTTAGCTGCAAATTTAAGCATGTTAATCATTGTTGTAGTATGACATCGCACCAACTTGTTAAAATTTGTCCTCATGTTGGGATGTCCAATTGTTCTCTTCGAACTTTCTTGTACCTTTGGTTGAACTTGCTAGATATTGCTTAATAATAGCATGTTTGGATTTCAAAAATTAAAATTACTGGGTTTTCTTACAAACCCGGTTCTATCGTTATATTGTTCAATGGAGTTATCATCTTAAACTTTGTTAATTTGAAAAGGCTGTATAATTTTCACTTTCTTTGTTAAATATAGTTAGGGAAGATCTTGCTTTTTAAGAAACTACATAAATAAAAGATTATTTGTTGGTTTGACAAATTTGAGTTCGTTTTGAAATCATAAATTTAATGGAGTTAAAGTCGAAGCTTATGTGTAGCTGAAATTAGTAGTCGATTAAAAAAACTTATTTTTTAATAAGCTTGGTGGACATTTGTTGATATACGTATAAACAAGCTTATTTATAGCTGAAATTAGTAGTCGGTTAAACAAGTTTATTTTTTATAAGCTTGGTGGGTGTTTGAGAGAATGAAACAAATTATAGTTAATATACGTGTAAGTTATTTAAAAGAATTTACCTTTTCATTTAATATTGATTAATCTGCGTAAGTTTGTGCTCTCAAACTCTCGTGCTCTCAAACGCTCACATTTTAGCGCTTTTTTTTTCTTCATAAACTTGATATGTATAATTAAGTAGAGATGCTTTCTTGTTTCTACGTAAAAACACCAACCGCTTTCTAGTGTATTCGGGCAAAACACGACACATAGGAGATATGCAACTTTATTTTGTTGGAACCTGTGCAAATTAATTTACCGTAATATAAAACAAGATCAAACACCATCCACTTAATTACTGCCATGTGATTCCACTTTTTTTTTTTAATACTTCAAATATTTTTAAATGTTAATATGTCAACTAGAATGATTTTTTTTTTTTATAAGTTAGTAAAATAACTTTATCTATATATCTATAACACCCATATTGTTTATATACTTTTATCACTTTTTATTCTCATGGATAAAATAAAGATATATTTTTATATTGATTAGGCAGAGAGAAAAAATTGAAAAATAATAAAAAATAGGTTATAAATTCAGACGATCCGTCCCTCACACCAAAAAACATGTAAGAAAAGAAAATGATTTTAATAGGTCCGAGTTGTCCTGGATCTAATCAAACCGAGTTAAAAATGATTTTAATAGGTCCGAGTTGTCCTGGATCTAATCAAACCGAGTTAAAATTACAGTTACCTAACTAGAATAATTTAAGACTTTATGGGCCATTGAAATTGTAAAGCCTCTTCTTTTAACGGAAAGATTTTGAAGCATTAAAGCACTCGACCTTGCTTAGGTTTGACATGTTACCTAAGAAATAAACCAATAATGGAAGTTTGCTACAAATTAATAATTATGTCAGCATAATTAAGCAGATATGATTGGAAGGATTAAAGAAAGAAGATGGTGAAAGCTGATTGACAGCAACTACTTTGGTAATTAACGACAAAAGTAATTAAAATTAACAACTTGATTAACAACAAGTAGGTACAAATTAGGAAACACCAAACATCGTTTCTTAGTCTCAACGTCTTACTCCATTAATAATTGTATTCAAGTTAACGAAATTTGGAAGAAAAATTAACAATCTGAAAACGAAATCTCATGATTTTACATTCACATTTTATTTAAATTATAAATTAATAGATTTGCTTATTATTATTTAAAATGATTTTAATAATTTTTTTCGTTCGGCTAGTTTTTTTAACTATTGAAATATATTGATGATTTTACTTTATATAAATAATTTATTAGTTAATAACTATTAAAAAGATTTTTAAAAAAGAAAGAATTTTTAAGAACAATAATTTTTTTAATTACTAAAAATAAAAACTATTTTGGGTCAAACTGGAAACACAAATATAAAATAAATTCTAAATATTTAAGCACCACAATACCAAGTATGGGTTTTTGCATACCCATTCAGAAATATTTAGCTCGAAAATTTAAGGTTATAGGGAATAAATAGGGTTTAAGATTTAATTTAGTTTTTAATCTTCTTAATTACAATTTTATCTTTGTTAAATTTGTGGAAATAAAATTGTATCGATATTATGTAAATCTATGTAAATCTGCAACCTAGTATAAAAGTTCAGTTCAGTTGACTACTTTTTATTGTTAACTGATTTTAGGTGAAACTTCACCCGAACTTATGTGATAAGTTCGCGTTTAAATATGCATGTACGCTTGAAAGTGTGTTGAAACCTCTCATTCTATGTTGACCAGTTAAAATTTTCACATGGTATCAACGTTCAGTCGATCTAATATATAAATTAGTTCGTTTATTCCTCCGATGAAATGCTCCACGTTACATTATTTGAAGTCGAAATTTAAAAAATAAATAAGATAATTAGAAGTATTATCCATAAGAAAATCCCATTAAGATTTGATGCGATTACAATAGGCCAAAGCCTATACTTATCACAAATTTGGTTGACGCAAGACTTGGACTATGATTTTTCAACTTTGCTTCACTATGAAAAGAGGGTTTAGGCCACGTAGTATCATCGATGTCAATAATGTCTCGAAGCAATTATTGTCGAAGAGAAAGCAATATGGTATCATACGGAACTACAATCACTAGCTAACTTCTATTGTACCTTACCCAAAAGGTTGTTACTTTTATCAAGAGGTGATTCTTGATGGCACATACATTTTGGAACTTAAGTTAGGAAAATGTTTCATGTATATATTCCTATATAAGAACTTAAACTCATCAAGATTCACGAGTATCGTCTGAACAGAGTTTTGATGTTGCAGATTCCTAATGTTTTGCTATTTTATCACGTTTGAGATTTGGTAGAACGTGTCAAATTGCATTTAGCTTGCTTTATTGGTTATTTCACTATCTCTCTAGGTTAAAATTTCACAATAAGATGATTATGATCGATGGCGGAGTTAAAATATTTTTATTCGACATGTGAATGTTGTTCTGAACCGGTTTTGAATAGTGACGGAGCCAAAATATTTTTCCTAAAAGGTCAATATCGTTTAGAGTTCTTTATATGGCTATTTAATTTACGTGGTAGATTCCTAATATTTTGCTATGAAATTAAAGCTAATTAAATCACATTTTAAAGATTGGCGGATTAACCGAGCTAATTTGTGAACATTTTTTTTAAATTCCAGCAATTTATTTAATATTTTCAATTTATTCAATATTCAACACTAGTTTTCGAGATTTAAATAGAATTACTGAGCCACCACCCCTCAGACCCGGCTCTGGAGAAAGGTGACTTGAATCACTTGTTTCGAAAACTTGAACCGTCATACTACAATGTAAGACTACTAGCATTAACTATTCTAAAAGAACTAATCTAAAAGACGTCGTTTTAAACAATAGCTGAAACAATCCCATTTTATATAGATTTTTAAAAGAAACCGGTCTTCTTCATCTTTGCCTCCTCTTTTCTCCATCTACAATACTTATTTCCTCGCGTCCTCGTCTCCACCACCACCCTCTTCCTAGCCCTCTACCATCTCGCTAGCAATATGGTTAACGCGTTCGGACTCAATTCATCACTTTACATACAAATGATAAGTTTTATATACTTATTTCACGATTTACCTCAACCCTAACGATTAACGAGTTCATAGAGCATCGATGACATTGTTTTGTGTAATAAAGATCCGAAACTACTCCAAACGAATTATGTACACGCAAAGCATCATTAATTAATATTGGATTTAAAAGAAGAAAATTCGTACTCTAAAATCTTGTTAGTTGAGCTTATGAATTGAAAGATGATGGCTACGTAAATTGTCACGTTGTATAGTCACATAGTGTTTTCTAGTATACTATACAACATCATGTAAGAAGAGGCCATTTTGAGTTATCGCATGCATGTGGGCATGCAATGACTGGCTATTTATTTACGTATGGGGTCCCTCCATCTTTTCGTGCAACTTCAAATTGCTCAAGCTACCAAATCATGTGAAATTTTTCATTATATATAAACTAATTTTTTGGAAAATATAAAAGAAATTACGAAGATAAATCGATAGAAACTAATCAAACAAATAAAAACGTACGTACCAAGAAAACAACAAAGAAGTGGGGATGGTGTGCTCTTCATAAGTCGCCAAATGTTTTAAAGACTTATGTCCAATCCATTTTTTTTCTTTCTTAAATCGTCAAAAAGTAAATAATATTTTAAATTATCACTTTAATTGTGGTTTCCCGTTTATCACTTTATTGTGTTGATCGAGCGATGAATATTATAAATTATATATAAACATAATAATAATAATAATAATAATAATAATAAATACATTTATATATAAGTCAACAATATATGATGATATAGTTTTTTAACGTAAGAAATTTTGATCAACTCTCAAAATGATTATTAATACACGTGGATAAGATTAAGACGTGAGAAGAGTATGGGTATAAGTTTTATAAACTTATTTAAAACCGGAAGTATGTAAAAATCAGATAATTTAAAGTGGCTACCAACAATTGTCAAATTTGGACAATATCATCTCAGACCCAACTTAGTTATTATATAAAATACTAACACGAATCGGAGTAGGTCCACCGGTTCAGGATCGGACTGAATCCGAATCGAGTCAAATTCAGACCGGAGCCATACAATTTGTTTGGACTGGTTATTCAAATCCGATTCGAATACATTTCGATCTTAGACCAAATAAAGTTTCCTCTTAATTTAGGTTCGAATGTTTTGGCTTAGTTTTTGAAAACTCATTATGAGTAACCGGTTTGAAACTTGAACCAAAATATAATTAGATATTGAACCGAAGATTTGAAAATGGACGACTGTAGATTTTAGTCTTGCAAAATATAATAATCTTTAAGGTTATCGTCAAGTTTGTAGACTTTACTTTTTCGCATTTAGAAATCTTGTTCCCTTAATTTTGTCCTTCAATTTCAACTTATTAAGACCGAACGTTTTATTACCTAGTACTTAAATTTTAAAGAGTACCTTACTAGTCAAGGTACTAAGTTGTCTTGAATACCCGTCTACAAAAAATCTACTAACACCCGACAATTTCAGATAATATCCTCACATGATCAACTAAGTTATTTAGATAGGCTAAAATAATCAATAATTGTTAGATTGTTGTGACAAAAGGTTACAATAACCAACTTGGAGGGTGAAATAAGATTATTTACAAAGGGAAAAAGGATGAAATTTCTATTTGAAGCATTGATCATCAACCAATTACTGGAGAATTAAGTGGTTACACTACAAGTCTACAAGAGATGTCACTTCAAGTTGAAGGATACATGCATATGCAAATAGTAAAGACCAAGGATTGATGACAAAAGGAAGGTTATAATAGCCCCTTTGACAAAAGATGTGTAGTTAATGTGTAAATTCCATCTTTTAAGTGGTCCTTGAGAAAAGGCATGACAAAAGAGGCATTGAAATAGTCTTTGATATCACATTTTGTATTTATCTAGTTGTAAACTTCTCATTTTGTATATAGTCCTTTTTTTTCATATTAACTTTGCATCACTAGCCATGGGAAAGTGGTCCTTGTACATGACAAGGACCAACATATTTGATGATATTCAGCTAGCTCAATGAACTAGAGACTCAATAATTAGAAAGTACTAGTTTATTTTTTCTATTTTGATTATAAATGTGTATAATTTATAATTATCTTATTTTTAGATACAATTAAGGTTGGATCGTCATTTTTAGTCCAATTAATATAGTTGAAAAAACGAATAAGTATGAATACAGAATAAAATATGACTTGATCCTGAAATCGGTCATGATATGTGTTCGGATAGAATTCGGACAAGATTGGTTAGGGTATATATATACGTAATTATATTATACATTTCAAATATATAATGATAATATACTTTTTTTTAAATTATATATATTCGGAAAAAGTGTCGACTCCGGATTTAAAATTATCTGGTTATTTTTAAATTAATAGAATAAAAAAAACAATGTATAAACTAAAAAAGGAAATGTGGAAATGGGAGGAGTGATGGAACTTTTGAAAGTAAAAATCAATGATACCTTTTGCACAATTGCACCTTGGGAAATTCGAAATGGATCATAATGAAGTTATGTTTTAATTAGAAGTAAAGTAAAACAAAAGGGTATGTATTGATTTTAGATTAATAAAATTTATTGAGTTTGTGTCGAGTTCAAATCCAACATTCATATGCGTTCAGATGCGTGTGATATGATCAAATTCCACGTAATTTTTAACCGTTGAAATTTCACTCTTTTAATTTTTATTAAAATAAACCAGACCTTTTTAATTAAAAATAACATTTATAAATTTCAAAATCATTGAATACTCCACTTGACTCAAAACTTGAGGTTATAGTATCGTTTTTCCCCCTACATATATGTACATGTAAAGATTTATTTATAAATTTTATTATATTGGCTTACATATTATGATTCATAATTATATTATATGACTAATTGTTAGTGGGCTATTTAAAGTGATTCAATTAAGTAAAGTCCGTAAACTTTAATTAAGCGGTATGAACTTAATGAGTGGATACCAGATTTGACCCAATAGGCTTAATGGGTTCTATTATGTCAATATATAAAGAATATTAGGTTATGGTCCCAATACGTCAAATCGATCGACCGTTTTCATATCTCTACCCATCAGATAAAAAACCTGAAGACAATATACCTGCGGCGCTCATTCGTTACGTAGATTCCGCACTAAATATTTATCGGATTGTTAAACCGGATATATAAAGTTCGATTCCTTAATAACTCTAACATGATTTCGATATTCGGTGTTTATGATTCAAAGAATTTAATTATTCCAACAATACAACCTTAAATTACAACTAATATATGTATATCGAAGACACATTAATCTTATTATGTCTATATCATTCTTGTTAATCAAAATTGATGTCCATTATAACACTTGGCCCCTTCTATAACGTTTATTTATTTCATTTTATAATGAGTGATGTTAAATCACTATCGAGGGGATACTTAGAGGATGAACATGAACACGTACGTATAGTTGATGATAAGGTAATCCCTCAACAATATGTCTATGTTCTTGCACCTTCTATTATCATGATGTATAACTATTCTAATATTGTCACGTGTCACAAAAATATTAGCTATAGTATATAGAATGGAATAAGTTTCTTTATTTGTTGTGGTACATACCGAAAGATAGCAAATTCTTAGGAATAAAAATAGAAAGAAAAACGTTTAAGAAAATGAAAGGTAAAAAAAAACAAAAATATAAAGAAAGAGACTACAAAGTGAGAGAACACCACTACAAGAGGAATTTCGTCGAAAATAAGAATCTCAAATAGATAATAATTATTATTTCGTATTTTAGTTTAGTATACAACTTGGTGTATAGTTTTTTTTTTTTGAAATTAAATATTTTACCTCTTACTTATATGTTAGGCTTTTGGGATATGATATAGCATAGGAACGTCGAGGTAATTTTTTATAATGAAAAGGGATTCGATGTTATTTGACTTAGTGGAATTCCATAAAAAGTGTACTCAGGATTTACCTTTTTATTTACAAATTAATGTAGAGATATAGTATTGTTAAAGTATGACCCCATACGGATGTTCGGACGAGGATAGTGTATATATGAATACACATATACATTAGTAACAAGTCTAACATATAACAGTAACGGAGTTTTAACCTAAAACTAATTGGTAACGTGCGTACAAATGAGTAGTCCACCGATCTTTTATATACAATGTTTGAACTGTCTTCCTTTAGATATGAGAAATTATTATCTCTAATAGTTATCGTTGGATTGTTTTTTATTATTGTCAATTAATTTTACAAAATAAGCCATTATAATTTGTATCCGATGTGTACTTCAGAGTTAGCACACATCTATACACAAAAATACATGTAGAATCTCACGTTATATAAATACATTGAAATCTATCATGATATTAGAGTATATTCCGGATATGTCTGATCGGTTTTCTGACAACCTTAAAAATGTGTCATTCGTATTTCTGGTTTATTTTTTGATACATAGGCCTTGCTTTCTTCAGATCCCGTTATACGCGTGAAAATCTAAACATACTAATTAAAAATATATAAATACTCAATTGATTTAGTGATAAAATAACATTAAATTTCTTAAACCGTTGCATTTGAGTTTCAAGTTTTGAATGATCTTGATAGTATGTACGAAATTAATATTGAGAGGGTCTTTTCAAACTGGCCACAAAATACTCGTCTAGACTTGGAGTATATTAATAACATAAAGAATTTTTGTGTAGAAAGGTACTCCCAAATCTTCCTCTATATATATATGTGGGTGTGTTCTCTTTGTCCATCATATCATTCTGTTATAGAAAGCATCCTTCCCACACAATCATCTACCCACCCATCATAGCTTCATTGTCCAATATGAGTTTTCTGTTCAGAGCATTCTTTCTTTCTTCTCTCTTTCTCTTTTCACACCAAACACAAACAAAAGCCTTTCATGTCTTCTATGAAAACTTACTTACCAACAAAGCAAACATCAGTAACAATGGTGGCAGTAAAAACTGTAACATATTCCAAGGCAAATGGGTAGTTGACACTTCTTACCCTCTCTATCAAGCTTCAAATTGTCCTTTCATTGATCCTGAATTCAACTGTCAAAAGTATGGCAGACCTGATAAACTCTACCAAAAGTACAGATGGCAGCCCTTTGATTGTGATTTACCAGGGTAGGTATTTTATTTTTTTTACCCTCTTCCCCTTTTTACTGATTAGTTAGGCTAATTGTGGTTTTGGGTTTGTTTTTTTTTAGGTTTAATGGGCTTTATTTTCTCAAGAAATGGAGTGGGAAGAAGATTATGTTTGTGGGAGATTCACTTAGTTTGAATCAATGGCAATCTTTAGCATGTTTGTTGCATTCTTCAGTTCCTAATGCAAAGACTTCCGTTAGAAGAACTGATGTTCTTTCTTCTATTACATTTGAGGTATTGTGCGATTTGTTTTTAAATTTATTAAATACAGTAAAAACAAAATTATATATTTTCAAAAAATAATTAATTTTTTTTATTATTAAATTTCATAAACCAATACTTTTGTTTAAAACCATATCAAGAAAATAATTTGGTTGAATTAATATTATTTATTTATTTTTAAAAACTTAATAAAAAATATTTTTTGATTTTAATTTGAATTAGAAAATACTTTTTAAAATAGAATTTGTAAAATTAATTAAATTTTTTTAAAACAAACATGTATTAAAGTTGTAAAGTTAATAATTGGCTAACATATATATAAGTCACCAAATTACTCTCAATAGGTCACCTAACAGAACTTACTTTAGTTTTACTGTTTTAGTATATATAATAGATTAATAGATAATATATATGATTTATATATGATTCTTGGTTTTCATTTTTATGGGTATGATCGATATTGATTTTAATTAAGTTTAATTAAGATTTATTCTACTGATCAAGTTAAGAAAGCCTTACATAAATAGATAAATCTAAAATTAAAAAAAATGAAAAACCAATAAAAAATATAACATCTAGCCATTAGTAGATTTATTATCTTAATTTACTCTTTATGTTTATAGAAATTTTCTCTAGAATAAAAAGAAACTTTGGTTGTTTTTACCTTTTAGATATATATATATATATATATATATATATATATATATATATATATATATATATATATATATATATATATATATATATATATATATATATATGAGCCTCCTTTTGAAAATAATTCTTCAACAAGTTTATACCCACAAAAGAAATTAAAGCTGAATTTCTTGACTTCCCCACCACTTAGTAATTATTATCACTTTACGTGATTTTTTTAATTTTCCAAACTTTTATTTTAAAAATATATTTCATATTTAGAAAACTCCAATTTAAATTATTGAAACTCAACTAAAATAGACCCTACTCGAACTAATATTAGGATTAGGGTTGGTAAACTTGTTTTGTGTCAAATAGGAGAATATCACTTTTTTGACTTTCGAAATTTATTATAAATTATCTTCTTTTATAGTTCATTATATATATGTATGTATGTGTGTAAGATATATAAAAGTATCTTCGATGGCGTTTGTTAATTCGTATGTAAACACAAATTATAGAGTAAAATATTGTATAAACAGTATATGTTTAATAAGATAAAACAAGTTTATTATTTAAATAAAAAAAATTGATTGATAAATAGATGTTTAAATAAATAAGTATTTTAATAGCATAAATACCAATTTACACTTCCATATTTATTACGTAATAACAAAATAAATCTGATTTTTAATACAATATAGTTGATGTAAATTATCATTGTAAACATTTAAACTTTGTTTTTATAATCAAACGTGGTTTATTATATTTTTAAACTGTGATTTAAATTTTAGTAATTTTTTAAAATTATATTTTAAAATGCACAATTTATAAAATAAAAAGTGCAAACAACCACACTTTGATAAACCGAATCCCGACGTGTAAGTACGTTAAGAATCAAACCGAAATATTTAGATTCTTAAGTAGATGCACCAACATGAAAAAGGTTGCGTCTTTAATAATTATTTAGCAGTATAATTATAAAGTTGGTATAATTGTTAATAAACAGGATTATGGAGTGACGTTACTATTGTATCGTACAACATACTTGGTAGACTTAGTGAACGTGAAAGGGTTAGGTACAGTTCTGCAACTCGAATCGATACGTAATGGTATGGCATGGAAGGGTATGGATATGCTCATCTTCAACACTTGGCATTGGTGGACTCATACCGGCCGAGCTCAGCCGTAAGATCTCGTAATTTTTTCGTATTTCGATTTGGGAATTTAGGGTTTTATTGATCGACAACTTAACGTGCAGATGGAATTACGTCCAAGATGGAAACAAAACATACAAGGATATGAATAGAATGGTTGCGTTTTATAAAGGGCTCACCACTTGGGCTAATTGGGTCGATGCCAATGTTGATGCTTCTAAGACTAAAGTCTTTTTCCTTGGCATTTCACCAACCCATTACATGTAAGTTTTTCGATCTTCACCTTGGATTATGTGAGAACCGGTTTTTGCATAATTATGGACCGGGTTTTCATATAAAAATGCTCGTTCTAACATAAACTTGATGGCTCGAGTTTTGTGCTTGTGTTTTTGTGATATTTTTTTCAGTTGTTCTTATGTATTTTGGGTTAGGTTAAGTTGGTCGACTAAATTTTGTAATTTAAAAGTTCGGCTTATTTTGGATTTTGGACCATATATGCATATTGTTTTATATATATTAAATATAATTGATACTACATGATTTAAAAATAGGTCTATACCAAAAATTTGAAAAAACTAGTTACAAGATTTAACAACCATTAAAAACTACTTAAATATTGTTTTATATATATATATTTAATATAATTACATATATTTCTTTTTCAAATAACTAAAAGGTTTTGATGGGCCGCTCTGGTCCGAATAAAAAACAACCTTGAACAGATTCTAGTGTTCGAGATCCGGGCTTGACACGGAGGGACTCAAATGAAATTTTTTGGTTAAAATTCGTCCAAAGTCTGACTCAAATTCGAAATTGTCCACATTCAAATCTTGATCATATCATATAATTGAGGTAAATAGCGTCGGAGATAATAACTTCTGACAATAAAGGTGAGAGATTTCGAGTTAAATATATAAGGTCGGTGAACCACTCCTCATATTATCAATTGTTTTTAGAATGAAACCTTATTGAATTTTTGTATTAGGTTTGAGCCTTACAAGAATGTATGTTTATATGCACATGACTCCGCTCTCCAGTCCCATAGACTCTAACAAATAGTTTGAGCCATAGGGATCATAACTATGAACTTATAATCCGGGTTACCCACAATAGGTTTTGTTGTTCTAAATTCAAGTGATTGGATTAACATGTATTAACAATGTAGGGGAAGCGACTGGAACCAACCAACAAGATCATGCTCAGGGGAAACACAACCCTTTTCCGGGACAACTTACCCAGCCGGGGTGCCCGAGGCATCTGTGGTGGTTCAAAAGGTGCTAAGTAGGATCAAGAAGCCCGTCTCGTGGCTCGACATCACAATGCTCTCACAAATGCGCAAGGACGCTCACCCTGCGTCTTATAGCGGCATTCACCAAGCCAATGATTGTAGTCATTGGTGTCTCCCCGGCCTCCCAGACACTTGGAATGACCTTCTTTATGCTGCCCTCTTCGGATGATGTTTCATTTGTGGATTAGAGTTTTAGGGTTGGGAAATGTACGTGTTTGTTATAGTATACATTGTTTGGACTTGTCAATGCAAATTTAGTTATAGATTATAGTTTGATATTGTATTTGTTATAATGAAGTGCACATTTAGGTTTGTGTAAGATTACAATCAATTAAGCCGATAATACATGTTTGATATGTCACGTTATTTTACTTGTAAATCTCAAATGTATATATTTTTTTTGGGTAGAGAATAACGGGTTGGACCCGTACTTATTTAAAAGAAAAACCTAGCAGTTAATAATCCGTTGAGTCGTCACTCCTCGGACATCGTTCTTCAACAAAGACAACAAACCCACCGGGGGGATTTAAAGCAATAATAACCTAGGGGAAATTGAGAAGCATGCGAGGCAAGAAAGTCTTCACATGTATTTGCTTCTCGGAAAACATGTCGAAATTGGATGGACTAATTTCTACGAAGGAAACCTTGACAAATGTTTGTCAGACTAAAGAGTGGATGTAAACTCGGAATATGTTGGTTGATGATCTCAAATGTATTTTCTAATGAGAAGTTAAAGCGTATCAAATGATAGACGGATAAATCGACAAGACAAATGAACATATAAAAAACTAAAATAACAAAGAAAAACGTCAAAGACGAGAACTTGAAATATAAAAACAAACAAAGAGAGAACTATATCGAAATTTCACATGATACTCATGAAAATGTTGAAACAACATTGAAGACCTAGTTTAAACTCGATCGTGAGCCATCAAATTTCCATAACACATTCTTACTCGACTTAACCTATAAGTAGGCACTCTAATACCCGAAACATAAGTCTCATAAAATCATAAGACAAGACAAGACACGATACTGATATTTGTTATTTAATTCGTATCGAGTTGGATAGCTCAAATGATTTTGATGATATACACGGCAAGTAACCTAACTATATGGGACATACAATTCAAATCTACCAAATCACCAATAAATCATGCAAATTTCATGCCCATAACAAACATTAACGTTTGTTTTTCTATTCAACCATAAATACCTCAAAATTCAGAAGATCTTTGACAAGGCAAAACCCAATAAACAACAACTTATCAAACAATGATTCCCGGCAACATACCAAAGAGATGGAAAGAACTAAGTGGAAGCAGGAATTGGGCAAACCTCCTTGAACCCTTAGACAAAGATCTCCGACGCTACATCGTCTTATACGGCCAAACTGCTCAGGCAACATACGACTCATTCAATATGGAAAGAGTATCTAAGTATGCAGGAAGTTGTCTCTATGATCGAGACAAGCTCTTCTCTCGAGTGGGACTTGTAACCGCAAACCCGTTTGAGTACCAGATCAGTAAATACGTTTATGCAACATCGGACATTGGTGTTCCAACGTCGTTTATGATAAAGTCATTGGCTAAA
The DNA here is from genome assembly GCA_002319775.1 of Fagopyrum tataricum. Lineage (NCBI taxonomy): Eukaryota > Viridiplantae > Streptophyta > Magnoliopsida > Caryophyllales > Polygonaceae > Fagopyrum > Fagopyrum tataricum. Next base: position 47,201,701 of record CM008283.1, read on the forward strand.
GATGCTTGGTGCAAGGATTCCAATTGGATGGGTTACATCGCAGTGTCGACGGATAAGGGTAAGCAAGCTTTGGGTAGAAGAGATATTGTTATTGCTTGGAGAGGGACTATAGAATTGGTTGAATGGTATAAGGATTTCGATGCTCCGTTGGTTTCATCTGGAACGTTGTTTGGGAATAACGTTGTGGCTATACATAGAGGATGGCGCTCTCTCTATACATCGTCTAATAAAACTTGCACTTACTGCAAAACTAGTGCTCGAGATCAGGTTAGTTCCTTCATATGCCTCTTCTCCGTGTTTGGTAAGACTAGAAATGTGTTAAGATGTTAGGGTTGTTCGACATCGATATCATTATGAGACTAGCATATAAATTTCATGGTTTCCTCTTATTACCAATTGGTTTTAAGATGGAATCGCGTGAAATTATAAGCGTGGCTTACCGGATGTACCCCTATGTCGTGTCAAGTCTTACCAAACTTATGTATTGGAATTGATCATTCTCATCCCGGCTTTCAATTCAATGGAATCAATACTAGACAAATATGTTGAGATGATAGGGTTGTTCCATGTCGATAAACATTATAAAAATTAAACTTGATGGGTTATTCCTATTTCTAACTGGTTTTAGGCTAGAATCGTGTGGGTTTGTGTGTGTGGTTCACTGTACGTGCACCTCCTCGTCGTGTTGATCATGACATAGCCCAATATTTAATAAAAAGTTATTTGGTATGATATATTCAAGCGCGCCTTTTAGATTTTAGAACGGCGCAAAACTTTATGTTTTATAAGGGCTCATTTGGTCCTCGAGGACCAGAGAGCTTGAATTCAATAAGGGCTCATTTGGTATGATTTCGGAAATAAGAAATTAGTTAAATGATTTCTCAAATTTGTATTATCAAACAAGCCCTAAAAAACCTAAGATTATAAGTCAGTCTTAACTTTAAGACTCGATGGGTTTTGCTGAGATGCATATAAGCTCAGTAAACTACTCCAACCTCATCGAATTTACATACTAGCTTTATAGTATATGCGGAGGGTTAAAACTTTTACATCGATAATAAAGGGATTATGGATGTTATAAGGTTTGTGGGATACTCTTCATATTGTCAATTAGTTTTGGGATGGAACCTACCTAATTGAATTTATCTATTAGAAGTACATATACTTGGACGTACAATGGACCCCACGTCATATATAACCCATTGGAATCTTTCTGGATGTGTGATCATATGACACGACTATACTTTCGAGTCTATTATACTTTCACATTGTGGGTTTCCCAACAGGTTAGGGCTGAGCTACAACGATTGTTGAGATTGTACAAAGATGAAGAAGTAAGCATAACGGTAACCGGACATAGCCTGGGGGCATCACTAGGAACATTGAATGCAGTAGACATCGTAGCAAACAACATACACAAGTATCAAGACGACACAAACATCAACAATAGACCACCTTGTCAAGTGACAGCCTTCATGTTTGCAAGTCCACATGTCGGAGACATAAGTTTCCGAAACCTCGTAGATAAACTAAATCATGACCTTCACATCCTCAGGATCTACAACATACGAGATATCGTCCCAACGACGCCACCGGTGGGAGCCGGTTACGTGGACGTCGGAATGCAGCTCCTGGTCGACTCGGTTCAGTCTACCTATCTTAAGCAACCGGGGAATGTAGGGACGTGGCATGACTTAGAGGTTTATATGCATATGGTTGCCGGAACTCAAGGGCTTAAAGGGACATTTGACCTCAAAGATTTAAAGAGAAGTATAGTACTTGTGAATAAGTATTTTGATGCTTTGGTGCAAGATAATTTGGTGCCGGTTGGTTGGTGGGTCCAGAGAAATAAAAATGTTGTTCAACATTCTGATGGGTCTTGGAAATTAGATGAGCAACCTCATTTTGGTTGAGAATTACTTATATCAAAGGAAAATAAGGATTGAATATATAATGTCATATGTTGCGTATCATCATAATAACAAGATGATCATCAACATTACTAGGGTTGTTCATGCTTTTTATTTACAATTTCTCATTTGTGTAATGTTATCTCATGTTTTAGCAATGTTGAAACGAAAAACATTACATGGTTATTGTATGTCCGTGTTTCCGAGAAAATGAAATGAAAATCGATCATGACCCATGTGTAGGCTAAAAAAAGTGGTCTTGATACTTATCGAAAATAACAAAAAAGAAAATCTTAATTTGGACTCGATCATGAGCCATCAAATTTTGATTCATTCATTACACCAAAACATAAGAATTTCTCACAAGGTACTACCATATGTTATTTTATTCATATCGAGTTGAGTCAAGTTCTTAATCAAGTTTCGTGACAATGTTTATGAATAATAAGTTGATTATAGAAGATGGTACAAGTAACCTAACTACATAAGACACACAAATCTAACAAACCAACAAGAAATCATGCATGCAACTTTCATGCACATAACAAACCTTAAAGTTAGTTATCTATTCAACCTTAAAATCCCTCAAAACTCAAAAGATCATTCACAAAACAGCAACTCATCAAACAATGATACCCGGAAACATACCAAAGAGATGGAAGGAGCTAAGTGGAAGCAACAATTGGGAAAATCTCCTTGATCCCTTAGACAAAGATCTCCGACGCTACATCGTCTTATACGGCCAGACAACTCAGGCAACATACGACTCATTCAATAAACAAAAAGTGTCCAAGTATGCAGGAAGTTGTCTATATGATAGAGACACACTTTTCTCTCAAGTCGGACTCGGAACCGCAAACCCATTTGAGTACGAGATTGTTAAATACATTTATGCGACATCGGACATGCGTGTTTCACCGGCGTTTATATTCAATTCTTTGTCCGATGAGGCTTGGTGCAAGAATTCCAATTGGATGGGTTATGTTGTTGTGTCTACGGATAAGGGTAAGAAAGCTTTGGGTAGGAGAGATATTGTAGTTGCTTGGAGAGGGACTTTACAATTGAGTGAGTGATTTAAGGATTTTGATGCTCCGATGGTATCGTCGGGAACATTGTTTGGGGATAGTGTTGTGGGTATACACAAAGGATGGAAATCTATCTATACATCGTCTAATGATGATTGCTCTTATTCCAAAACTAGTGCTCGAGATCAGGTTTGTTCCTTCATATGACCCTTTTTTTACCTCAATTTCGGGTTTGGTTTTCGAGGTCTTGGTGTTTGATAAGACTAGGAAATCATTTGAAATTAAGAATGATGTAATTCGATTTCTAATGCTTCCTCCGGTTCTTAGTAGATGTCGTTAGGTAAAAAACCACATTAATAAATTTATTTCAAGTAGAAATTATAATATTTAATGATACATAATAGTTTTAAAAAATTGTATAAAACAAGGGTAGAATGTAGAGAGTTGTATGGGAAGGGATGAAATAGTGCTTTGAAAATACAAATAATAAATGAAAAGATAGTTAAAATTATATATATATATATATATATATATATATATATATATATATATATATATATATATATAAAAAGTTTGAGTATTAATAACACTTATAAGGACAAATATTATGAACCAAAATTTTAGAGTTCAAATGATAATTATTGAGAACCAGAGGAAGTATTACGCAGTGAGTACATAATTATTGTAATAGATAATTTTCATTATACCAAACGAGGCGGAAATATATCAATAAGGGATCATTTGGTACAATTATAGGAATGATACGGAAGGAGCCCTAATAAAACTATAGGAAAGTTTGGTATTCATATCTAAATATCAATGTATTAGATATCGATATCAATTAAAATATGATTATGAAATTGAAATCTGATTATTTTATCTGACAGATTGTAGTATATGAATGACAACGTCAAGAAGAAGAGAAAAATTATATGAATAATTATGAAAGAGTTATGGGGATGAAGAAGGAAAATGGGAAAATATAAGATATGAGATACCCGCTAGTTTTTGCAGTAAATAAAAAAAATGTTTTCAAGAGCATATCAAGATATTAATATCACGTACTTGTATATCAAACATTAGATATGAATTTTTTTATATATTTGTTTTGATATTCATATATGAGATCGAGAAATGGATACAACCTATGGTTATGAGTCCGCTGTAATAGTTTGCTAGTATACGTGCGCTTGTATGCATACTACATACCTATAGTTACGAGTCCGTAGCACTTTCACATGTTTGGTCATTCCAAGACGACAATGATGGAAACAACATACACATATATCTAGCTTGGACCCAAAAAGTGTTAAAACATATATAGTTTTCCAACAGGTTGCAAGTGAGCTAGAACGACTACTGAACTTGTACAAAGATGAAGAGATAAGCATAACGGTAACCGGACACAGCCTGAGAGCATCACTAGGAACACTCAATGCAGTAGACATAGTAGCAAACAACATAAACAAACCTAAAGACAACACAAACAACAACAAACCATCATGTCCGGTGACCGCCTTCTTGTTCGCAAGTCCACGTGTCGGAGGCAAAAGATTCAGAGACCTCGTACATAAACTAGAACTCCACATCCTCAGGATTCACAACATACGAGACATCGTACCGACGTTGCCGCCTGGAGGCTATGTGGACGTCGGAATGGAGCTCCGGGTGGACACATTTCAGTCTAACTATCTTAAGAAGCCGGGGAGTATAGTGACGTGGCATAACCTAGAGGTTTATATGCATATGGTTGCCGGAACTCAAGGGCTTAAAGGGAAATTTGACCTGAAAGATTTAAAGAGAGATAAGAAGCTTGTGAATAAGTCTACGGATGCTTTAGAGGAAGATAATTTGGTGCCGGAGAAATGGTGGGGTGAGAGAAATAAAGGTATGGTTCAAGATTCTGATAGTTCTTGGAATTTAGAATCAACCTCATTTTGGTTGAGAATTGTTGGTGAATTACTTATATCAAAAAGAAAAAAAAAGAATTATATGAAAATAGCTTTTATATGTTGTGTACTTATGTATCATCATAATAATAACAAGATCACCATCAACATTACTAGGATAATTTATTTGTAATGTTATTTTTTGTGTTAGGAAAATAGTCACGAAAAGTTTATATTGAAACGAGAAACGTGACATGTTTAATATATGTCGATGTTTTCAAAAAAAAATGACATGTGTATACGGGCTTTAAATTTTGTTTATATATTCAACTCGTTAAAAAAATTAGCGACCTCAAACCTACCTTTTTATGGGTAGAATGCGAATTGAGCCCAAGTAACTCATTTTATTAACAACCATATTAGCAAGTGCTCATGTATTCATGTGTGTTGAGTCAATATCTCTCTCCGTTGACCTTTCCCCTTAGTTGTCGTGCGTGTAAGTAAACTATTTTTTCAAAACAGGGCATCTAATTAAACGAAGCATCAATTCCTCCTTGCTTTTCCTCTCTTAGACCTAATTGTGATGTCTGATTTTGGTTGGTGACAATTTGGAATCAAATCTACCGTCAAATTTATTTCACAATCAGGAGGAAGAAGACTTAATCGTAAGTTTCTTATGTTTAAAATGCTTATGCTACCATTCTTGTACATCTTGTGTTTGTGTTGTTAATTACCATTTGTACGTTCAATTGGTTTCAAATATCTGCTAGTACAGTTACCTCTGAAACATAGTCGTTGTAAAATGAGGAGAAGCGATCAATAATAGCGATGAAGGGAGCCCCTTTCACAAGAAAGACTGAGATTGCAACCTTCATCGCAAATGCTTTGACTTGCCCTCTCTTGTGCATTGAGAATATCCTCGACGCTATTGATCCGACCACATTGTCACCACACGATCTCGCTTTCAATATCATTTGTAATATGGAAGCAACTCATTTGTCTGCAACGGTTTCTACCAACGTTGTCATAGACTCACCTCTCTCTTCTCAATCCCAATTCGATCACTGATCAAGTCCCATGACAAAACACGGATTGTTATCGTTGAGTATAAGTCGAAGAACATCTACTCCTTGCAGACTAAGTTTGAGGAATATTTAGATCTACATCCTTCTTGGACCAACAAGTGGTACAAGGCTAAGGATTGGGATGAAGTCACCAAAGCAATTCAAGATCAAGATTATGTTGATACATCTAAATACGGTTCTATAGTATCAAAGTTTGTAAGAGCCTTAGTCTTTTGGACCGAGTTTTGACCTTATCCGCCCCCGCGGGCTTGTGTGCCGCCCTAGCGGGTTTCCGCTCCCGCGGCCCAAGGAACCGCCCCCGCGGTTTCTTGCAGCTGTAGCTGGTTTTGTTGACCGATTGACCGTGCTTTACCTTTCCTTCTTAGCCTTACCTTGGCTTCGTGACCAAGGGTTCCTCACTTCTTTTTCCCAGCCACCATGCGTCTTTCTTGCTTCCTTCTTCCTTCTCCTTGATCTTGTGTGAGTGTTCTTGAGTTTGGAAGTGTTTTGATTGTGAGGATGATGATGTTGATGATGTTGGATGTTGTGATGAGCTTGAGAGCTAGCTGTGTTGGGTGTTGATCTTCTGTGCAGCCTAGGACCACAAGTGTGGTAAGTCTTCTTCTTCTTCTCCTTCTTTTCTTCTTTGATTCCATCTCCCTTAGCTTAGGATTAGATGAATTGGATATAGTTTGATGTTGGAATGTGTATGTATATGTATGTGCTTGGATTTGGATGAGAGAAGACATGATTTGATCACGTGAAGAGCTGAAGAGGGATCGCGGGATCACTTTCTGCACCGTCGCCGCCCCCGCGCCTGGAAGCCGCCGCCCTTGTGGAAGCCGTGCCACAGCGCCCGCGCCGTGCCTGCGTTGCTTGCGGCCATTGTCACCGCGCTTGCGGCTGTGCCTTGCCGCGCCTGCGGGTTGCCTTACTCCGCCCCTGCGTCTCTCTTGTCACGCAGGTGCGTCTTGTCCTGGGTCTACCTAGAGTTGGGTAGATACTTTCCTTTCCTAGTATGAGCGGGTTAGTAGCATGCTAGGTACGTATATGAGTATAGAATGAGGATGATCATGTTATCGTTTATGCCGGTTATGACTTTGAGGTTTATGAGTTAGGATACGATCCTTATGGATCCCTTGGGTCTATGTGTGACCCCTTTGATGGATATGAGTGTGATATATTGTTATGCCTTGTTATTAGGCAGTGTTGACCTCAAGTTTGGAGTGGACCGTGTTTGAGGCTTGATCGTGGTTGAGACTACTTTAGAGGTTGAGGTAAGTCCATAGGACTTACTTAGCTACCATCCTTATATTGGATGTATGCATGAGTGGTGTTTGTTATATGCTTTATAGCATGCGATATGGTTTATTACCGACCTATGATATATTGACCGCCCATTGTAGTGGCTGTGACAACTTACCTTTCATCCCGTAGTGGAGTCTGGAAGTTCTTTGTAAGCTAGTTAGATCTGGTATACGGGAAGGGCACTGACCATTCCTTATGGTATACGGGAAGGTGCGCTGATACCACTCCAGCTAGCTATTGCATGCAGAGGCGAGGATTATATACATTTCTTGTGTCACATATTTTCATATGCAGATCTATATACTATTTGAGTGATTGACGTTATAAAGATAATAAACCGGGTAAATGTGTGAAAGCATGGTGATGTGTTATGATTCCTGATGTGTGTTTGTGCTCTAGCATCTTCTTATATATGTGTATGGTTAGCTAACGGTTTTATACCGTGTTGTATATCCTTTGCAGGTTAAGAGAGCTACAGAGTGATCCAGAGGGGTGATCCGATGAGGGCTCCGTACACTGGGGCGATATCGTGGGTTATGGGGTTTTTATGTTGTACGGATATATACTTTGATTTTGTACTCAGCGGTTACTATGTATTACCTTTTGATATGTATATATATATATATATATCAGTTTTATGTTTTGTTTTAATCTATCTGTGCCTTGTTGTAAGATTCAGTGAACTTGTTGTCAGGCTAGGGTCAGGATCCATTGTAAGATCCTAGCCCAGTAGCACCTCGAGTCCTACGGATTTAAAGGTGTTACAAAGTTGGTATCAGAGCACAGGTTGACAACAATGGCACTAGTAATCTGCGATAAAGGTCGAATAGATAAATAAACAGAACCCGAAAGGGGTCTGACTTTTCAAAAGATTTTGGTTTTGAAATGAGTACAAATGTTTTGGGATATCGTGTACGTGAGCCATCGCCCCTCTAAAGATCTCGACAGTATAGATATATATAGATATTCCGTTGTGATTGATTTTATATATATCTATACATACGACATATATATAGCCTTCTGAGTTAGGTTTGCGTCCTCTGCAGATGGTTCAGACTAGAGTCTTATCTGCAGTTGGACGGGGTAGGGGTAGACCTCCTCTAGGTAGAGGACGGGGTAGGACTCCCGCTGTTGATCCACGTGCAGCAGAGGAGGTTCATGCTGATGTTGTTGAGAGTGTCGTCCTTGAGACTGGGAACGGCATAGCTGGGAGACAGAGACAGGGTCCACAACGAGTCCAGTCAGGTGACTCGGATTATGTCTCCATGGGAGGACCAGAGTTTCGTGAGTATATCCAGAGAGTGGAAGAGGCTGCCAGAGCAGGTAGACCTATTCCGGATCTTCCAGCACACGAGGGATCGTCTGAGATATCCCACGGGGTTACTCAGGTGTCAGCTGCACCGACACCTGCTGCTGAGATTGCTCGAGCTACAGAGGAGCATAGAGGGCCTAGACCAGACACTTGGTTGAAGGCATTCCACCAGATGGTGTACCCCCTTTCTTTGGGAATGTGGGGTTGGAGGTTGAGTTGTGGATTGGGCATGTGGACTCCGCTCTGGAGTCCATTAGGTGTCCTGCTGACAGGCAGATAGAGTTGGTGCTGACTCTGTTCAGAGATTTAGCACAACACTGGTGGAGGTCTGTACAGGGTCATGTTACCAGTTATGAGCATATGAGGACTATGATCAGAGAGCGTTTCATCCCTGCCTCACTAAGGAGGGAGAAACTGCGGGATTTTGTGGAGGCTGAGTTTGAGGATGTACCAGTCTCCGAGGCTATCAGGAGGTTCCAGGAGGAGCTGGCATTGATGGGTCCAACTGCACCTCCTGCAGATCAACATGTATATATGTTTTCCCGACGACTGAGGGATACTACCCGGACCTACATGGTGGGATTTCATTGTGAGACTCTTATGGATTATCAGGACAGAGCTTCCGACTATGAGAGGGAGCTAGCTGGTCGGAGGAGAGCATCTCAGACCGGAGGGTCTGAGAAGAGGCAGCGTACAGGGCAGATCAGTGGTACTGGTGGTGCTGCTAGTGTTTGGCGAGGTCAGAGACGCCATAGTCACCCCTCATCTACACTGGTTGCAGATAAGGGACGTCAGTGTTTTAATTGTGGTGATCCAGGACATATGAGGCCCGAGTGCACGAGACCACTAGTGACTTGCTACACCTATGGTAGGCAGGGTCACGGAGTTGTTTACTGCCGACAGGGCGGAGCTTCATCTCAGTAGGGTTTTTCCCTGCCAGTGTAGCGGGAGGTGGGCAGAAGCCACCTCAGCAGCAGCAGACACAGGGACAACAGAGGGTCCCAGATCGCCCTACGACTCAAGGATCTGCTCCTGGGCCGAGTAGAGGCAGAAGTCGTGGTGGAAGCACCACTAATACCAGAGGACCACAGGGTCGAGTCTTTGAGCTTAGGAGTGTAGAGGAGCCAGCTGCACCGACTGCTACAAGTACCATTCTGATTCATGGTTTACCTATTAGAGTCTTATTTGATACTGGTGCTACGTATTCTTTTATTTCTGATGCTTGTGTAGAGCGTTTGAGTTTAGATACGGGTGAGGGGATGCCCTTTATTATAGGGTTACCCGATGGTGGTAGGGTCAGAGGTACCCGTGAGATTCATGGCTATCCCATTTCTGTAGGGAATCGTGTGTTACTAGCTGACTTCTTTGTCATGCCATTAGAGCATGAAGAAGTCATTCTAGGTATGGATTGGATAGATAGACATTCTGCAGTCTTAGATGTAGGTAGGAGGATTGTTACCCTCTCTACCGAGTTAGGTCAGATAGAGGTTTTCCGAGGTTGGGACCTTGGAAAGACAAGCATGATTATTAGTGCGATACGGGCAGCTAGACTGATTGCACAGGGTTGTGAGGCCTTCTGGTGTTATGCCATGAAGGAGGGGGAGAGTCCAACATTAGAGGATATACCAGTTGTCTGTGATTTTGCAGATGTATTTGTTGAGCCGTCCAGTTTGCCGCCTCAGAGGAGTGTGAACTTCAGTATTGAGTTAGAGCATGGTACGAGACCGATCTCGAAGGCCCCATACCGGATGGCGCCTGTCGAGATGCTGGAGCTGAAGAAGCAACTCAAGGAGTTGGCTGAAAAGGGTTTATTCGCCATAGCGTGTCCCCATGGGGAGCACCTGTCCTCTTCGTACGGAAGAAGGACGGATCACTGAGATTATGTATTGATTACAAGGAGCTGAACAAGGTGACCATCAAGAACAAGTATCCACTGCCTCGCATTGATGATTTGTTAGATCAGCTTCAGGGAGCGATTGTATTCTCCAGGATTGACCTGCGCTCAGGATATCACCAGTTGAGGTGAGAGAGCGGGATGTGCACAGGACAACATTCCGGACCAGATATGGCCACTACGAGTTTGTAGTGATGTCATTTGGGCTTACGAATGCCCCAACAGTTTTTATGGAGTTGATGAACAACATCTTCATCGACTTCGTGGATCAGTTTGTGGTGGTCTTTATAGATGACATTCTGGTATACTCTCGTAGCAGAGAGGAGCATGCAGGACAGTTGAGGACTGTATTGCAGGTTTTACGGGATAGAGAACTTTATGCTAAGTTATCTAAGTGCGAGTTCTGGATGTCAGAGGTAGCATTCCTGGGTCATGTTGTATCAGCTGAAGGAATCAAGGTGGATCCGGCGAAGATAGAGGCAGTAGCAGCATTGACAACACCGACGAACGTCAAGGAAGTACGTAGCTTTCTTGGCTTAGCCGGTTATTACAGATGCTTTGTGGAAGGATTTTCTGTGATTGCCCGTCCACTGCCGAGTTTACTGAGGAAGACTACCAGATTTGTTTGGTCTGATCAGTGTATGTAGAGTTTTGAGGAGTTGAAGAGACGTTTGACTTCTGCTCCTATTTTGGCACAACCAGAAGGTACAGAGGATTTTGTGGTTTACAGTGATGCATCCAAGCTAGGCTTGGGATGTGTATTGATGCAGCGGGGCAGAGTGATTGCATATGCGTCTAGACAGTTGAAGACGTATGAGGAGAACTACCCGACTCATGATCTGGAGTTGGCAGCGGTAGTTCATGCACTGAAGATCTGGAGACATTACCTGTATGGTGTTACATGTCAGATCTTCACAGACCATCAGAGTCTTAAGTACATTTTCACGTAGCGGAAATTGAATAACCGCCAGTGTAGGTGGCTTGAGCTGATCAAGGATTTTGATCTGGAGATTCTGTATCAACCGGCGAAGGCAAATGTTGTCGCCGACGCCCTGAGCAGGAAGACGCCTCGAGAGCAGGCGATTGCGAGATTGACAATACAGTCTCAGTTACAGAGAGACATGATCTGGTTAGATTTGGACATCCAGTTTCCCGATGAGGATGCCCGAGTGAGTACATTAGAGGTTCTTCCTGATCTGTTGGGTGAGATCCAACAGAAGCAGGAAACTTGCCCGATCTTGATGAGGATACGAGATAGGATGTCTCGGGATGAGGCACCACAGTTCCTGCTAGGAGCAGATGGAGTATTGAGACGCCGCTGTCGTGTCTGTGTACCTGCTGATGCGGATCTACGTCAGAGGATTTTACAAGAGGCTCATTGTACACCTTACTTTGTACATCCAGATACGAGTAAGATGTATCAGGATTTGAGACATTCGTATTGGTGGGGAGGGTTGAAGCCCGATGTGGCCAGATTTGTGGCACACTGTGCGACCTGCCAGCAGTTCAAGATAGAGCATTGTAGACCTGGAGGTGAGCTCCATCCACTTCCTGTTCCACAGAGGAAGTGGGAGGACGTCACCATGGACTTTGTGATCGGGCTGAGACTGAGCCAGAGTTTGATGCTATCTGGGTTATAGTAGACAGATTGACGAAGACGGCACGTTTCATTCCTATTCGGGAGACGTGACCAGTGAGCAGATTAGCTGAGGAGTACACTAGGCAGATAGTGAGACTTCATGGTGTACCGAGGACGATCGTCTCTGACAGAGATGGACGATTTACCTCGAGGTTCTGGCAGCAGATTCAGACTGCCCTGGGGACGAGTTTACATTTTACTACTGCGTTTCATCCTCAGACAGATGATCAGTCAGAGAGGACCATTTAAAAACTGGAGGATATGTTGCGAGCTTGTGTGTTGGATTGGGGACAAGTGTGGACGGATCATCTCCCACTAGTTGAGTTCTCATACAACAACAGCTGGCATGCATCTATTGGGATGGCCCCATATGAGGCACTGTATGGGCAGATATGTCGTACTCCATTATGTTGGGATGAGCAGAGCAGTGTTAGTGGTTTGACACCTGATCAGATTCAGGATGATGTGACTCGAGTAGCACTGATTAGAGAGCGGATGCTGACTGCGCAGAGCCGTCAGAAGTCTTATGCTGATAGGAGGCGTAGACCTCTAGAGTTCAAAGTTGGAGCCCATGTGTGGCTGAGAGTGTCCCCGACACGAGATGTTAGACGTTTTGGCATTAAAGGGAAGTTGAGCCCCCGATATGTCGGACCGTTCGAGATTCTGGATCGGGTTGGGAGTGCAACATACAGATTAGCCTTGCCTCCGAGATTAGAGGGTGTTCACCCTGTATTTCACGTGTCTCAGCTGAGGGAGTACATACCAGATCCGAGACACATCGTGAGTTATGATGATTTGGTGGTCGAGCCGGACCACACTTTTGTTGAGCACTCTATTGCAGTCCTAGAACGAGGTATGAGACGCTTGCGTTCGAAGGACATTCCTATGCTGAGGATACAGTGGTCGAGACGAGGACCTGATGAGGCTACATGAGAGACTGAGGATAGTATCCAGAGGAACTATCCAGAGTTCTATGCCTAGATAGGTGCACCAGTAGGATCACCGAGTAGATCTTAGTACTATCTTGGTGAGTATTATGTGCTTATATGCTTATATCTATGATGTGTTTATTTCATACTAGATTTGATATGATATATGATCTTAGTAGATCTCGTTGTGCTAGTATGATTAGTGTTTATAGCTGGAGATGGCTCTTTCCTCATGCTATTGTGATACGATTAGGATTCAGCTGGAGATGGTTATTCCTCCATGCTAGTTTGATGGACATAGTGTTGCTGGAGATGTTTTTCCTCCATGCCTTTCTGTTATGAGTATGATACGGCTAGAGATGTGATTCCTCTATGCCTTGTAATATGTTTATGAGTTGGCTAGAGATGGTTTTCCTCTATGCCTTGGATAGTGTTTTGTTGCTGGAGTTGATGATTTCCTCCATGCTTATGTTTGAGGTTATAGAGAGAGTTGTACCTTGGCTTGTGAGTCCGAATGGTTTGAGGATTTTACAAGTTTCGGGACGAAACTTGTTTTTAGGGGGGTGAGATGTAAGAGCCTTAGTCTTTTGGACCGAGTTTTGACCTTATCCGCCCCCGCGGGCTTGTGTGCCGCCCCAGCGGGTTTCCGCTCCCGCGGCCCAAGGAACCGCCCCCGCAGTTTCTTGCGGCTGCAACCGGTTTTGTTGACCGATTGACCGTGCTTTACCTTTCCTTCTTAGCCTTACCTTGGCTTCGTGACCAAGGGTTCCTCACTTCTTTTTCCCAGCCACCATGCGTCCTTCTTGCTTCCTTCTTCCTTCTCCTTGATCTTGTGTGTGAGTGTTCTTGAGTTTGGAAGTGTTTTGATTGTGAGGATGATGATGTTGATGATGTTGGATGTTGTGATGAGCTTGAGAGCTAGTTGTGTTGGGTGTTGATCTTCTGTGCAGCCTAGGACTACAAGTGTGGTAAGTCTTCTTCTTCTTCTCCTTCTCTTCTTCTTTGATTCCATCTCCCTTAGCTTAAGATTAGATGAATTGGATATAGATTGATGTTGGAATGTGTATGTATATGTATGTGCTTGGTTTTGGATGAGAGGACGTGATTTGATCACGTGAAGAGCTGAAGAGGGATCGCGGGATCACTTTCTGCACCGTCGCCGCCCCCGCGCCTGGAAGCCGCCGCCCCTGCGGAAGCCGTGCCATAGTGCCCGCGCCGTGCCTGCGTTGCCTGCGGCCATTGTCACCGCGCCTGCGGGTTGCCTTACTCCGCCCCTGCGTCTCTCTTGTCACGCAGGTGCGTCTTGTCCTAGGTCTACCTAGAGTTGGGTAGATCCTTTCCTTTCCTAATATGAGTGGGTTAGTAGCATGCTAGGTACGTATATGAGTATAGAATGAGGATGATCATGTTATCGTTTATGCCGGTTATGGCTTTGAGGTTTATGAGTTAGGATGCGATCTTTATGGATCCCTTGGATCTAGGTGTGACCCCTTTGATGGATATGAGTGTGATATATTGTTATGCCTTGTTATTAGGCAATGTTGTCCTCAAGTTTGGAGTGGACCGTGTTTGAGGATTGATCGTGGTTGAGACTACTTCAGAGGTATACGGGAAGGTGCGCTGATACCACTCCATTGTAGTGGTTGTTTGTTATATGCTTTATAGCATGCGATATGGTTTATTACCGACCTATGGTTTATTACATGCTTTATATTGTTATGTCTTGTATGCATGAGTGGTGTTTGTTATATGCTTTATAGCATGCGATATGGTTTATTACTGACCTATGATATATTGACCGCCATTGTAGTGGCTGTGACAACTTACCTTTCATCCCGTAGTGAAGTCTGGGAAGTTCTCTGTAAGCTAGTTAGATCTGGTATACGGGAAGGGCACTGACCACTCCTTATGGTATACGGGAAGGTGCGCTGATACCACTCCAGCTAGCTATTGCACGTACAGGCGAGGATTATATACATTCCTCGTGTCACATATTTTCATATGCAAATCTATATACTATTTGAGTGATTGACGTTATAAAGATAATAAACCGGGTAAATGTGTGAAAGCATGGTGATGTGTTATGGTTCCTGATGTGTGTTTGTGCTCTAGCATCTTCTTATATATGTGTATGGTTGGCTAACGGTTTTATACCGTGTTGTAGATCCTTTGCAGGTTAGGAGAGTTGCAGAGTGATCCAGAGAGGTGATCCGTTGAGGGCTCCGTACACTGGGGCGATATCGTGGGTTATGGGGTTTTTATGTTGTACGGATATATACTTTGATTTTGTACTCAGCGGTTACTCTGTATTACCTTTTGATATGTATGTATATATATATATATCAGTTTTATGTTTTGTTTTAATCTATCTGTGTCTTGTTGTAAGATTCAGTGAACTTGTTGTCAGGCTAGGGTCAGGATCCATTGTGAGATCCTAGCCCAGTAGCACCTCGAGTCCTACGGATTTGGGGTGTTACAAAGTTGATATTGGATCCGATGTGAGATCACCTCCCTAAGTCGAGATCTCGCTTATTTCAATCAGATTGCATTCTTAATCCTACCCAAGAAAGAAAATCCGAGGCCTCCTCCCTTATTAAAGCAATTAAGTACATGATTGACTACATGGAAGAGGTTGATCCTAATGTTGTGGTATATGACCAATGGCGATATTCCAAAGACCAAAGTAACCCGATCCGAAAGACCCGATAGCCCGAAGTAACCCGACCCGAAGTAACCGATCCAAAGTAACCCGACCCGAATAACCCGATAGTCCAAAGGAACCCGACCCGAATGACCCGGTAGCACAAAGTAACCCGACCTTAAATGACTCGATAACCCCGTAAATTTATAGGTTATTTTAGATTACATTGATACTTTTGAGTTAAATTGATAATTATTTACATGATTTATTAAGTAAATAAATAGATGAAATTTTACCTAGAAATATGGTAATTTAAAAAATAAGTTAATCATACACCGACTATTTTGATGCATACATTGATTATACAAATTCAACCTAAATAACACATCACTATTAATCATCTCATTAGATTGTTAACTCCAAGTCTCCAAGTCTCCAATCATGTTTTAAACACCAACAATTTTTATGGATATAATTAAGTATAATTCATAATTTCATTTGGAGATAAAGTCAACACAAAATAATAAGTTTAAGTTACATATTTTTTGCATATTCAAGTTTAATACCAGGGAGACTTCAAATACATAAAAAAAAATTCTTTCAATTTAGCATGCATATCTACACATTCCTTCTTCACTATATTTCTTAATATTGGTTGAACTTTGTCATTCAAGTACTTAAAGACTTTCCTAGTTGCTTCATGCTCAACCCACGACAAAGCTATATCCATGTCTAATTAAAGACTCAGCTAATAGTCTTCGAAAGACATTCTGATCAAATTCTTTTCCCGTTTGCATTATCAGTTGGTTTCAAATTCTGAAATTCTTTACAACTATATTTCAAATGCTTGAGAAGAGTAGAAGTACATCCGTGTGAATCTGCCTTGTACCTCTTATCACAATAACTACAAATTCCATATGGAATTCCAGAACTCTAGTCATCAACAACCTTGAAGTGCTTCCATACACCGGATGTCCTGCCGCGTTTTACACCACTCTTTATCACTGTAGATTCTACCCTTTATTCTCAACATTTGTTACACCTACTGATGCACCAAGAAGCTCTACTGTTACTTCCTCGTTTGAGTTGTGTTCTACTGTTACTTCCTTGTTTGAGTTGTGTTGTGTAGTTGAATGATCTACAAACATAATGTACAATGTTATTTAGGACACAAAAACTTACAAAAATCAACTTAAAATAATTTGAGAAAGTGTTTACCAAATATAGGGGAACTCGAGTTCGACTCATGTATATCGTTTGATCGCCTTATATTTTCTTGTGAATCAACAGTTTCCATTGCAAGTTTAACCCAAAGTTTAACCTAAAGCAGAATGCATATGACAATAATTAGCGATTTTGATATGTGAAATTGGGAGAAATAATAGACAAGAAATAAAACAGAATGCATATGACAATAATGGCTAAATTAGGTTTTATCCTGGAGGAAGAAACTGAGAAATAATAGACAAGAAATAAAACATAATGCATATGAACAAATACACCACACTGATGAAATTGGGTCATTGCTTCAACATATATACCACAAACGATCAAATTTTCAAATTGGAATCTCTATGCCACACTGATGAGTGATGATTGAAAACGCGACAAAAAATTCCTAACATAACAAATTAACAATTGCGCGCATCTTATATTTGATACGGAAAACAAAAGCAACAATAAATAAAATGAACAAATACACCACAGACGATTAAAATTTCAAATTGGAAGGATAGATCACTAGATACAAACCAGAAATTGGCGAAATTGAAGATTGGCAAGCTTGCAAGGGAGCTTCGATGGCAATCTATGGATAATTGGTACGGGAAAGTGCCGGTGCTGCTCGAAGTCCTCGCTGGAATCCTCGTTGCTCGAAGATTGGTTGGAATTCTCGTTGCTCGAAGAGACGAAGACGACGGAGCTGGAGAGAAGATGGAGACCAAAGATGGAAACCGAAGTGAAGTCTCGTTGGAATTCTCGCTGCTCGAAGAGACGAAGACAACGGAGTCGGAGAGAAGATGGAGACCGAAGTGAAGTCCCGCTGGAATCCTCGTTGCTGGAAGATTGGCTGGAATCCTCGCTGCTCGAAGAGACGAAGACGACGGAGCTGGAGAGAAGATGGAGACCGAAGTGAAGTCTTTGTTGCCTTGGAGTGAAGATGGAGACCAAAGTGAAGAGTGAACCGCCGCCGCCTGCTTGGAGAGTTGGAGAACAGAGAGACCGTAAAATGAAGCATTTGCCCTAACAAAGTTACAATTAGGGATTTAGGATATTTTAGACACGGATATCCGGATTCGGGTATCGGATATATAAGAGTTATGAATATCCGACTATTTTGAGTAAATCCGGATGTTTAAAATTATAATTTATGTGGATTTTCGATTATTTTTTAGAATATAACAAATTATTAATATAAATTTTAAGAATATATCCTTTTTGAAATTATAATGTATTCGGTATCCGGATGTTTAATATTATACTTTTTGAAAATTTAACTACGTGTCGGTGTCGCGTAATAACTATAATTTTTAGGAATAGACATTTTAAAGATATTTTTATTTATTTACTATATTGTCTATATATACATAAATAAGCAATATATATTAAATAATCTATATCCATACAATAACTATAAGTATATGATGACATTCTTCAACTCCGACACGATAAATGTAATGTAATGACAATTTTAACTCATTAAAATAACTTTTGATTTTAACTTATGGTTTACTAATAAATCATTAACCCATAATATAAATTTATAATATAAGTATATAATTACATATTACATAATACGTACATATTACATAATCCATAATATAAGTCGGATATCCAGAACCGGTTAAAGTCATTTCAATCAAAGGAAAGTCGGTTAATCTAATCAAACGAAATGTCTAATCATTAGATATTTCGATCAAACGGATCAGTCGGATATCCATATCCGGTTAAATTCATACTCAATCAAGTAGATCGGGCTAAAACCATTCCGATCAAACATATATGTGGATAATTATCCGATCCGACTAAAGTCGTTTTTAGATACCATATTTTAGAATATATATCAAATAGATCGACCGAATTCCACGGATTGTTATCCGATTCGGCAAAAGATGATATATTTTATTTTATATTTTATAAAAAAAACAAAATAGGAAAGCGTATATGGATCAAATGAATTGGTCAGTTTGTCAGATTAGATATTTCGATCAAACGGATCAGTCAGATATCCATATCCAGTTAAATTCATACTCAATCAAACAGATCGGGATAAAACAATTCCGAATTCCGATCAAACATATATGTGGATAATTATCCGATCCGACTAAAGTCGTTTTTAGATACCATATTTTAGAATACGGATCAAATAGATCGACCGAATTCCACGGATTGTTATCAGATTCGGCAAAAGATGATAGATTTTATTCTTCATTTTATAAGAAATAAAATAGGAAAAGCGTATGGATCAAATGGATTGGTCAGTCGGTCAGATTAGATATTTCGATGAAATGGATCAGCCGGATATCCATATCCGATTAAATTCATACTCAATCAAACAGATCGGGCTAAAACCATTCGGAATTCCGATCAAACATATATGTGGATAATTATCCGATCCGGCTAAAGTCGTTTTTAGATACCATATTTTAGAATATGGATCAAATAGATCGACCTCCGATTCGGCAAAAATTGATAGACTTTATTTTACATTTTATAACAAACAAACTAGGAAAAGCGTATATGGATCAAATGGATTGGTCAGTCGGTCAGATTAGATATTTCGATGAAACGGACAGTCGGATATCCATATCCGGTTAAATTCATATTCAATCAAACAGATCGGGCTAAAACCATTCCGATCAAACATATATGTGGATAATTATCCGATCCGATTAAAGTCGTTTTTAGATACCATATTTTATAATATGGATCAAATAGATCGATCGAATTCCACGGATTGTTATCCGATTCGGCAAAAGATGATAGACTTTATTTTACATTTTATAACAAACAAACAAGGAAAAGCGTATATTGATCAAATGGATTGGTCAGTCGGTCAAATTAGATATTTCGATGAAACGGATCAGTCGGATATCCATATCCGGTTAAATTCATATTCAATCAAACAAATCGGGTCAAAACCATTCCGATCAAACATATATGTGGATAATTATCCAATCCGACAAAAGTCGTTTTTAGATTCCATTTTTTATAATATGGATCAAATAGATCTACCGAATTCCACGGATTGTTATCCGATTCGGCAAATCATTATTGTTATTATTATTATTTATTACGCATTTACGCATGTCTTTGATTTATTATTACATTTTTCAAATAAAGTGCACACCAATACACCATCAAAAGTCTAAAACAAGTAAACAATACAACTTTTATTTCATGTTTTATCAAATTAATATCTTCGTATAAATTTTATAGTAAATTACACAAACCCAAACATAAATTGACCCGGATCAAGATGTTAGGCAACCCGATCCGGTTTTGACCGAACTCGAACATAAATTGACCCGAATCAAGATGTTACACAAACCGATCTGGTTTCGAGTTTCGACCTAACCCAAACATAAAAATGACCCGACTCCAACCCGATTGACCCGTATTAACCCGAATAACTAATACCCGACCCAAACCGACCCGACCCGAAACAAACCGATAAAAACGAGAGCTTGTTTTAACCCGACCTGTTTCAACATGTGCCTGTTATAACCGACCCGATTCCAACCCGTCCCGTTACGGCCTGAGAACCGAGACTACCCGATAACCCGTTTCAACCCGAACAAATGATACCCGACCCGAAACAAAACCGATTAATAACCAAGCCTTTTTTTGACCCGACCCGTTTCAACCCAAGCTTGTTAGGACCCGGCCCAAACCCGACCCGTTCGCCCCATTTAATGTAAGAGCCTTAGTCTGTAGGTGTTGAGCAAGGGTTAGCCGCCCATGCGGGTCCAGAGGGCCTCCCTTGTGTGGGCTCCGTGTTCCGCCCCTGCGGCTCAGGGAGTTTGCCCCTACGGTTTCCTGCGGCTGTAGCCGGCATTTTTTACTCTTGACCATGCTTTACTCTTCTCTTTCCCTTTAATCATTTCCTTTGCTTCAAGATGAAGGGTTTTCTTCATTTCCCAGCTGCCTCACGTTCTTCTTCTCTCCTTCCTTCTCCTTGGATCTTCTTCTAGTGTTTCTCCTTTGTTTGTAAGAAAGTTTGTGTGGACTTTGGTTGATGATGATGTTGAGTGGATGTTGTGCTGTGAGAGCCAGCTAAATTGTGCTAGTGTTGATCATTTTTTTCTGTTAGGCTACAACAGTGGTAAGCCTTTCCTCTTCCTTCTTCTTTCTTTCTTTCTTCCTTCCTTCCTTCCTTTCCTTCTCTTTTAGCTTAGGATTCCACAAGATGAATCTTGTGTTAGATCTCCTAGGCATGTATTGATGTTTATATGTATATATATGTATGTGTATGATTGCTGGATGATGAAGAAGTGAAGATAAATACGTGAAGAATTGAAGAGAAGTCGGAAAGCACATTCTGTACTACATTCCGCCCCTGCGCCTCAGTGCCACCGTCCCTGCGCCACCTGTGTCGCCGCCCCTGCGTGGGAGTGCCGTCGCCCCTACGCCTCCCAGTGCGTCGCCCCTGCGTCCTTCCTGTCACGCAGGTGCGTCGGTGCAGGATCTACCTAGAGTGGTATGGATCCTTTCCTTTCATAGTATGAGTGGGTTAGTGGCATGCTAGGTGTGTGTATGAGGATAGGATGATGATGATGATTATGGTATCGATATGTGCCGGTTATGGCTTTGAGGTTTATAGGTTGGATATGATCCTTATGGATCCCTTGGGTCTAGGTGTGACCCCTTTGATTGATAGGAGATTTGATATCTCTTTATGCCTTGTTATTAGACAGTGTTGTTCTCCGGATTGGAGTGGATCGTGGTTGAGAATATCTTGAGGTTGAGGTAAGTCCGTAGAGCTTACTTAGCTACCATCCTTATATTGGATGTTTGCATGAGTGGTGTTTGATATATGCTTGATAGCATGCGATGTTGTTTATTACCGACCTATGGTTTATTGACCGCCCATTGTAGTGGCCGTGATAACCTGTCCTTTCATCCCGCAGTGGAGTCTGGGAGGTTCTATGTAGTCAGGCCAGATCTGGTATACGGGATGGACACTTACCACTCCCTTAGGGTATACAGGAAGGTGTGCCGACACCACTCCAACTGGCTATAGCACTCAGAGGCGGGGATGATATATGTCTATTCCTCGTGTCACATATATTCATATACATATATATATATTTATATATACGATTTGAGTGTTGGACTTTATAAAGATGATTAACCGGGTAAATGTGTGACAACATGATTATGTGTTTATGATTTCATGACGTGTGTTTGTGCTTATGCATTATCTTATATATTATTGGTTAGCTAACGGTTATATACCGTGTTGTAGATGCTTTGCAGGTTAGGAGAACTGCAGAGTGATCCAGATGGGGTGATCCGCTGAGGGCTCCGTACACTAGGATTATGCGAGGGATATGGGATGATTTTGGTTATGTGTAGATACATGTTTTGGTTTGTACTCAGCGGTGTTTTTGTATACCTTTTGATATATGTATTACAGTTTGATGTTTGGTTTTAATCTATTTGTGCCTTGTTGTAAGATCCAGTGAACTTGTTGTCAGGCTAGGGTCAGGATCCATTGTGAGATTCTAGCCCCAGTAGCGCCCCGAGTCCCGCGGATTCGGAATGTTACATTTAACACCTCTAACGGAGATGTTTTACTCGTGCAAGATCTACAGTGGCTGTTATAACTTTAAATGTCTCACTGAGATACGTGATCGAGTGAATCATGAGCACGGTGGGCACCATCACCATCTGCAACTAAAGTTTTGTTGTGAAGAGGCCGAGGGTTACATTTGTGACGAGTGTCTTGAGAGAAGGATCCACAATTATTGTTTTACTCCTGCATAGAATGCAAATTTGAGTGTCATCTGAATTGCATCTTTGTAAAGGATTATTCGTTCACGTCCTTGGGTTGGGGTTCAGGGCGTTGTCAGGCCACCGTATAAAGAAAGATGATTTCAACGACTAGCTTTCCGATCACAAAACACATTATGCATGTGATGGACTTTTAAACAAAATAAAGAATATATTTCTCTAATTGTGTTTGAAGTGAGCAACAATCAAAATATATTGTTCTTGTAATCTTTCTCCTCTATCCTTATTTAACAAAATGAATTCCTTCCAATATTCTGATAATCGAATTCCATTACTAAACTATGAGAAATAGAGGTAACTTTCCAAATGAATTACTTGAGCTGACAACCTTTTTGTCACGTCCTTGTCCACGGGCTCCCTGCGAGCGACCACCTGAAATTACATTCGTAAATATGAGGTTCTACTTATGTACGTAGTTTCCTTAACTGCATCTTTGTAAAGGATTATACGGGTCTTCTGTTTCCAACTACTATTATACAAGTGTAATTTATCTAAAAGACGCAATTAATCTATTAGTAATATGACAATATTATGTCGGTGTTTTCGGAAAAAAACGTGACATGTGTACACGAACTTTAAATTTTGTTTATATATTTGGCTCGTTAAAAAAGTTAACGACCTCGAACCTAGATTTTTACAAGTCGAATGCAAATTGAGCCCAAGTAACTCGTTTCATTAACAAGCATATGAGAAAGTTGTCAAGTACTTATGTGTGCTAAGTCAATATTCTCTCTGTTGACCTTTCCCCCAAAGTTGTCGTGTGTGCTAAGTCAATATTCATTTCACAATTAGGAGGAAGAAGACTTAATCGTAAGTTTCTTATTTTGCTAATTCTTATGTTACCATTCTTGTCCATCTTGTGTTTGTGTTGTTAATTACAATTGGTTCCGCTGGGTTCAATTTTCTGCTGGTGCAGTTTTCTCTGAAATATCATCATCCCAAATGGAGGAGAATAGATCAATAACTAATTCACTTGACAATTAGGTGGAATCAGACTTGAAGAATCATATCGTAAATTTTTTTTTGTTATGCTACCATAATTGTTGTAGATCTTGTGTTATGTTGTATTGTTAACTATTAGATATATTATGTAATTAATGTTAATATAAGACCGAATAGTATTATTTCCTTATTTTGCTATGTATATAAACGCTTCTGCGTTTTTTTTATACAAGGTAACCTGAATAGGTGGGTCAGATTCTAGACACTGACCGACCTACATCATCCTTCCGGATGAGTACAACCACATTGTCTGGGAGATCTTCCTAATCTTAAGTGGCAAAAAGTCCGTGTCTTGCGAGCTTGTCCGCTACCATGTTGATTTCCCTGAATATGTGTGTGGTGCTTGCTTGGAAAAGCCTATGATGCTGGCGGAGATGTCTGAAATAATCATGCATGTCTCCCAAGGAGGTTTCCAAGTGTGGTTGATCGAATTGATCAGCATCAGGTTGTCTCCATCAATCTCGATAGCCGAAATCCCTAACTATTTGGCCTTTTGAAGACCTTCCCGCAGAGCGAAAGCTTCTGCCTCAAGAACAGAATCCGCATTACATCTCCCTTTTTTTGTGTGCTATAGGGTGACAATGACTATCATGAACGATGAAGCCAAAGGCAAATTGGTTGGTGTTGTTTGACGATGCGTCAAAGTTAAGCTTAACAAAATTTACTTTTGATTTTTGCCATCTAATATTCTTGGTCTTCCTTATTGGTTTTCTATGTTGTTGGCTATCATGGACTGTTTAATGTTGGTTTGGTCCCAATCATCATTTTGTTTTAGTGGAATTTGTTTCAGATTCTGTGTTGGTCTATTATTGTTGAATATTGTTTGATTTATGTTTAACCAAATATTTCACCAGATCATTACCAATTGTCTGAGCACTTGGGGTGAGATTTTGTCCTTCAGTAGTAGGAGTGTATCATAGGTAGAAAGTTTATCTATATCAATATCCTTGAGGATTGTTGATATTTTGGTACTATTCAGGATCCGGTGTGTACATTGGCACTCAAAAAAGAGGTGTTTGGTACTTTTTGTATGGTAATTGCAATATACACAATGCATGACTACCGGAATTTTTTGTTTATCAAGGTTTTCTTTGGTTGAGAGGCCGTTTAGAGCCATTTTTCACAAGAAATTTTGAATTTTCGACATGATGCTCATGTTTCATATCCAAATTTTGTCTTCCGATACCCCAACTTTTCGCCTTTGAATCATGTTTATTGCATACTTAGTGGAGTACCAGCCGCCGTCATTTGTTGATCAGTATATTCTATCTCTGATGGCGTTTGTTGGTAGGTTGTAGGTTTTTAATTTTTTGATGATGTTTGTTGGAAGAATGTCTTCAAGCTTATCAAGAAGTTGTTCGTTCCACTTTTTATCCAAAATAAAGGACCCTACATTTTCCATTGGTTTAATTAATGTTCGATCATACACAATAGAGGCTAATGGGTCATGTAATAGCCATCTATCTTCCCAAAACTTTACAGTATTTCCATCCCCGACCCGCCATCGTAGACCTTTATTAAATTCTTCTTTTAGTTTAGTCAACTTTTTCCATTGCCAAGATTTATTTTTTCCACAATCGTAGTTCAATAGGCTTTTCCCCGAAGGTATTTTTCTTCTATTATTTTGATTTATATATTATCAGGATCTGCCATAACTTTCCATAGGAGTTTCATTTGTAGTACTTTATTCATATCCTCAGTCTTTCTTATACTTGTGCTGCCTAGGGCTTTTGGTTTGCAAATTTTGTCCCAACTAATTAGTGGGTGGTAGTTTGGTCCTTTATTCCAATTTTTTTTTTGTTGATTTTGTCTAGTTCATTATGAATGCTTGTAGGTAGCATAAATGTCTGCATAAGGTAGCTCGGTTTGGCGTTAAGGTTTGCTTTAATTAAGGTTGTTCGTCCCTCTTGAGAGACAGTTGATGCTTTCCATTTTGTCAGTTGTTGCCTTGATTTTTGGATGGCTGAGTTGAAAATTTATTTATTGACCCTTCCATTTATAATAGGGCATCCCAGGTATTGTTCTAGGCTTGTGGATGATGAGATGTCAAGGTGAGCTTGGATTCTCCTTTTGTTTGCAGGATCTACATTATTAGAAGTTTGGAAGACGGATTTATGGTAGTTGATTACTTGTCCATAAATTTCACAGTAATCATTTAAAACCGTCAAGATTTTGTTGCTTGTTTCCGTTGTTGCCTTAGTGAAAATGATGATATCATCCGCAAAGGCAAGAAAGGGATTATCGACCCGTTTTTTTGTTATGGGAAAGTCAATTGATCGTGGATTTTCTCTGCTTATTTTGTGTATGTTTCTTGCTAAGATTTCAGCCCCTAGATTATAAAGGAGCGGAGATAATGGATCTCCTTGACGGACCTCTTTGCGGACAGAATAGGGTTGTTGGTGAATTATTGATTAACAAAGAATACGAAACAGTTGTTATACATACGTTGATCCAATTTCTAAACTTGTCACATAACCCAAATTTTTGTAGTACCAGCATTAGGAACTTCCATTCTAATTTATCATAAGTTTTTTTAATATCCAATTTAATGGTCATATACCCCTCTTTTCCTTTTTTTGATCTAAACCCGTGAAATATCTCGTGGGTTATAAGAACATTATCATTTATTGCCCTATTTTTCGTAAAAGTGCTTTGTAGGGGATGAATTAGTTTTGGCAAAACAGAGCTTAATCGTTTTGCTACGATTTTAGATATGATTTTATAGGCCGTGGAACAAAGGCTAATTGGTCTATAGTTGGCAGTTGTTGTAGGGTTATTAACCTTCGGAAAAAGGGCGATGAAGGTGTGATTTAATTGTTTGAGGATTTTGCCAGTTCTGTAAAAACTTTTCACCGCTCTTGTGACGGCTGGTCCAATTATTTTCCAGTACCTCTTGTAGAAACCAGCAATCATTCCATCCGGCCTTGGTGATTTTTCACTACCGATGTCAAAACGAGCGTTTTAAATTTCGCCGGAAGAGAAAGGTTTACCCATCTCTATGTTCCATCAGTAGTGATTTCCGGTTGTACGACCTCCAACAGTTTTTGGAGTTTGCGATTGTCGATGTTTGAGGCATGGAAATGCATTCTGTAATCACTCAAAAATTCCTCATTTTTGTCGCTTCCTTGGATAGTATGGTCCCATCGCATCTTGTTATATTTGCTATCATTTTCTTGTTTCTTCTGCTTGTGGCTTTTCTATGGTGACATTTCGTGTTTTTGTCCCCTAGTTGCAAGTTTGTCGTTTTGGCTCGTTGCGCCCAATATTTATGTTGGTATTCCAGTATGCATTCTCTTTTTTTGCATAATCTTGTTATCTTATCATTCAGTTGTTGATCAAAAGCTGAAAATAGCTTCTTTTGGAGAGTTTCTATTTGTTCATCAGCCATTTTTAGTTGGGAGTTAATATTGCCGAATTTTACACGGCTCCATTGTTTCAAGTTTTGTTTTTAAGAGGTTAATTGGTTTTTTTAACCAGGTTGAACATGTGTGTTCCTAGAAACTGGGTTCTCCATGATTGTTTCATTATGTTTTCGGAGTCTTTCTGTTGCTTCCACATCGACTCGAATCGGAACGGCTTGTTTCTATATGTTGTGACTTGGTTTTGCAAACAAACCGATATCATACAGTGTTCCGAAGTATTGAATGCATGATTTCGAGTATGTATACTCGGATATTCTTGAAATACTTCTAAAGTTGATATTGTTCTATCAAGCTTTTCATACGTATTATCGTCTCCTTCCTTCATTTTTTTCCACGTATACTCATTCTCTTTGGTTGGGAGTTCGATTATTCCACAATGCTCGGCTATATCATGTAATATCTTATATTTATTATTGGCAATAGGAAACAAAATTAGACCAAAACTCGTTTTTCTTTTGTTCATTGGGAGGTGCATAGATCCCGAAGATCCGTGTTTGAAAGCCCGAATTTATGTTAATTTTTGCATATTATGTCTCCGCTAGGATCAAAACTTGTACCCCCTCATTTTTGTCTCCGCTAGGATCAAAATTTGTACCCCCTCATTTTTGCATATTATGTTTAAGTTAATCCAGAAATTTTTCTTGCTCATTCCCCTACAATTACAAAATGCTAATTTCATTTATACTTATATCGTGTTTTGGGTGGTAGTCTTCCCATTGTTCCTACCTTATTTTGGTAGAGTATAGTCGTACTTCTTCTTGTTATACCATAGGTTATGTATTTAGGTGTTTCTAATGTTATCTCACGGTTTGATGGTTCGGTATTTACTGGTTTTGTGATCAACCATGTATAATTTGAACCGAAATGGTTATTATGGTTGAAATCAAAGTTTTGTTCATTGGCAACTATGTAATGTTTCATTACCTATGGGATCGTTTCAAGATTTCCGTAAGTTATTAAGTTAAGTGCTATTTGGTTGTTCATTTTCCACTCCTGTGGGATAATATTTCGATAGATATGAATACTTAGAATATTGCATTCCCAACATTCAAACCTGAAATTAATATTTCGGCTATGTTTGTGAAAATTACATGTACAAAGGCACTTAGTGCATACGTTTTTCCACTTTATACAATAAGTATGATACTCAAACTTGGGAGATTTGATCATATGAATTTGTTGTTGAATTGTTCGAAGTATCTCTGGGTCAATGTTGCTTCCAGCCTGCTACGTGTCGGACATTTTGTTCATTATCCCATTATTCATATAGGATTTGTTCTTTATTTTCCTGTAGTGTGTCCAAGTTGTTCCTGGATACAAGCAGTTGCTTGCTCTCACGTGTCCATAGTCCATTTCTTTCCTTTGTGAGTCGACGTTGCACAACAAAGAAACAACAAGCATTAGCAGTAACTGCACCCAGTTGAAATCAGCAGGCTCATATTTATCAAAACTCAGGTCAAGCAAGATACAACTAGGAGCAATAAGACATTTATGAGCATTGAAAGGTGTTCATTTGTTAAGTTATTCATCATGCAATATATAAACAATATCAGCAGGCATGTTAGCTGATCAACAACAACATAGCCTTAATCAAGTAGTGAGCCCATACAAGGAAGTAAGGGTTAATGTAGTTCATAGATAAATATGTAGTTACTTTAACTTTTCTTTCTTGTTGCCTAGGAGTATGTAGGACCTTATTAGGTTTCAATCCCACTTTGTTTCTCAAGGTAAACTAGTTGGTGAGAGACATCGATAAAATATCTTGTTCATTCAGTTTTTTGGTCATAACAATTTGACCACATATTAGGATCAAAAGCATCAAATTCCACTCGTTCAGAGTGTTGTATATGACCTTAGCACAAAGAAAAGGGGGCCTATAGGCCATGATCTCGTCTAGAGAGCACAAGCACAACACTATCTTACAAAGGTCAAATTCAAAAGTCAATGAAAAGGTCCATAGTCTGGAATAGAGGTCAAGGATTCATTTTGTATAGATAAAATTAACCATGAAGCAAGGAAATCTGCTCCTAACAAAGAAGCAACATCCAACAGTTTGTTCAGTTTTTGATAAACATGCCAAGCCAAGAGCGACACAAAGTGCATATCTCTTTTTTAACAATTCAAAATTAGGTTCATACGTTCCTCTGAGTAACAAGAAATTTGGAATCAAGTGGTACATGTGTTTTTAGGTTGTTCATTTTGAGTAACAAGAAATTAAGTTCTTACGTTTTGTACGATTATCTTCAGTTGCCTTTGCTTCTGCTTGCAACCGAGCTTTCTCTTTTCTTTTCTGCAGTTCAAGTTCCTCTATAGTTTATGTGTTCATATTGATGCTAAGGTAACCCTTAAGCTAACTAGTCATGCTTCTAGAGTCGAGATAATCAAGCAAATAGATAAGTTCTAACTTAGTATCATTTCTAAGGTTGCAGAGGTTCATACCTTTTCTGGTATCAAATACTTTGAGAGCCCTTTTCTATCGGACCGAGATCGGACCATAGCCGAGATTGACTTTGGCTCGAGATTGGCCTTTCCGCACCCGCAGGCTTGACCGCCGCCCCTGCGGGTTCCCGCCCCTGCGGCTCATGGGACCGCCCCTGCGGTTTCCGGCGGCTGCAGCCGGTTTTGTTGACTCTTTGACCGTACTTTACCTTCTCCTTTCCTTTCTTCTTAAGCCTATTATGTGGCTCGTGAGCAAGGGTTTTCATTCCTTTTCCCAACCTTACGTCCTTCTTGATTCCTCCTTCATCTCCTTGATCTTGTGTGTGAGTTCTCTTAAAGTTTGCAAGGGAGTTGTGGTGTGGCTTTGCTGAGGTTGTTCTTATGTTTGATTGTTGAGCTTGTGATGCCAGCTGAGAGTGTGTTGTGCTTCCCTTGGGTGATCCCAGCAGTTGAGGTGAGCATCTTGCTTCTCCTTTCTTTCTTTATTTCTTGTTCTTCCTTCCTTAGCTTAGGATTAGATGAATGGATCATAGATTGATGTTGGAATGTGTATGTGTGTGTATGGATGTGGTTGTGGACGGATGAAGACGTGATTTGATCACGTGAAGAGCTAAAGAGAAGCCGCGAGGTTTCATTCTGCACTGTCGCCGCCCCGCGGCCAGAAGTCACCGCCCCTGCGGAAGAATTGCTGCAGCGCCCGCGCCGGGCCAGCGTCGTGCCTGCGTTGCCAACGACCTTTGTCACCGCCCCCACGGTTGAGTGCCGCCGCGCCC
The DNA here is from genome assembly GCA_002319775.1 of Fagopyrum tataricum. NCBI lineage: Eukaryota > Viridiplantae > Streptophyta > Magnoliopsida > Caryophyllales > Polygonaceae > Fagopyrum > Fagopyrum tataricum. Next base: position 47,231,962 of record CM008283.1, read on the forward strand.
GCGGTTTCCTGTGTTCCGCCCTTGCGTCCTTAGATCACGCAGGTGCGTCTTGTCCCGGGGCTACCTATAGTTAGTAGTTCCTTTCCTTTCTAGTATGAGGAAACTAGTACCATGCTAGGATTCGGTTTATGACGAGTATGATATAGATATGCCGGTTACGGCCTTGAGGTTATGAGTTGGATATGATCCCTTATGGATCCCTTGGGTCTAGGTGTGACCCTTTGTGTGATAGGATTGTGATATATATGTATGTGTGTCTTGTATAGGTTGTGTTGTCCTCCAGTTTGGAGTGGACGTTTCTGGGAGTGTTCGTACTTGAGTTACTTCTGAGATCGAGGTAAGTCCATATGACTTACTTAGCTACTATTCTTATATTGGATGTATGCTTGAGTGGTGGTTGTTATATGCTTTATAGCATGCTTATGATTATGATAGTCACCGACCTATATTATATTGACCGCCCATTGTAGTGACTGTGATAACCTTTCTCTTTCATCCCGTAGTGGAGTCTGGGAGGTTCTCTGTAGTCAGGCCAGATCTGGTATAAAGGAAGGCCCTCACCACTCCCACAGGGTACACGGGAGGTGTGCTGATACTACTCCAGCTGGTTAGAGTACTCAGAGGCGGGGATTATATTCCTCGTGTCACCTATCTTCATATATATCTATTTATACGTTTAAGTGTTTCAACTTATTAAAGATAATAAACCGGGTAAATGTTTGATCTCATGTTGAAGTGTTTATCCTTTCTGATGTGTGTTTGTGCTTTAGCATCTTCTTATATATGTGTATAGTTAGCTAACGGTTTCATACCGTATTGTAGATCCCTCGCAGGTTAGGAGAACTGCAGAGTGATCCAGAGAGGGTGATCTGCTGAGGGCTCCGTACACTGGGCGACATCGTGGGATTTTGGGTTATCCATATTGTACGAATTTCTGTTTTGATTGTACTCAGCAGTACTGTATAAACCTTTGGATACTTTTATAACATTTTCATGTTTTATATTTAATCTGTTAGTGTCTTGTTGTAAGATTCAATGAGGTTGTTGTCAGGCTAGGGTCAGGATCCATTATGAGATCCTAGCCCAGTAGCACTCCGAGTCCTACAGATTTGGGGTGTTACAAATACCAACGAGTGCCGAGGAGATCGGCTCATTTTTTCTATCTTTCCAGTGCAACGCTTCTTTTAGAAGCATGTTAAATCATCTCCAGTCTTCTCTTCCCTCTTGCCATTGAAAGTGATTTGTTTTTTGCAAGCCTCGTCAAAGACTCCAAATCGCTTTGATTGAAGCACTTCGAACTTCCGGATCTTGAGATTTTTCTTCTTTGTCATATCGCGTTAACTCCAAATCTCCCATACTAGCTTCAGTCTTACCCTCTTTCTCCACCATTGAAGCCTAGCTACCCAGATTTGGAAAGCCCATTTTGTCTTGTTCTTTCTTGTCGAAGAATCTACTCTAGTTCGCTTATACTTGGTGACGGCTTGATTTCGCCATTGTCGAGGGCTACACTCTATCTAGGGTCGGCTTTGAATGGGTAGTGTGATGGGGGTTTTGATGTTTGCTTCAGCCTTTGGTTCAGGCTTCGACGGAAATGGCCGCCGTCTTGGAGGAGACATAGTAGGTTTTCGGGGATAGGGTAGCTGGGGCTTCTTCTTTGGGGGCGCGTGAGGAGCGCGTACTTTATGTGATTTTAGGGTTTTTATTGTGATTTATCTATAAACACTTCTACATTGAATGAGAATGCAAGAGACCATTTAAGAGTATCTTCTCTTCCTAGTTACTTTATGGTATTAGAGAGACACTCAACCAAAAACCCTAAAAAAAGGCTTTTGTCAGCCATGACCAAAGAAGATGGTGGAGTAGGTGGCTGAGTGTGAGTTCGCCCTATGATTTAAATTCGAGTGACATTACGGGCAACGTAATTACTCAAGCCCAATTGAAGGGGCCAATTACGAGGAGTGGGCATGAGCAATCCGTATTTCTCTACGAGCCTGCCGAAATGAAGCAAATGTAATGGCTTACTCGTACATTCATTTTTTTTGGTTTCATTCACTAGTGCATTAATTTGTTGTTTCATCAACCGTGCATGAAATTTTTTTTATTCCTTCGAGCCCTCGCATGAAGCACATATGTGTACGTAATGACAAGCACGACTCATCTTGGTAAAGTGCTTGATTAAGAGTGACATTAATAAAGCCAATAATAGACTAATGCACAGACTCATCGACTCCTTTTATAAACGTGCATAAATTATGTCGAAAGCACAAGTGATTAGAGACAATAAAATTTCTGAACAAACGCTAACAATTCGAAGCACGTATAAGCAACCACGACAATGGATGAAATATCTTAGACAAATAAACTGATTATTCGTGCACCATTAATTCGAATATCAAGATATTAGTTTCCCTATAAGATTATCCGTGTATATTCTTGTTACCATATACACGATTTATAATAAATACATATGAATGATAACTTATTTAGACGTTAAATTTGAGTCATCCGTGCATTGATCTAACAATCCGTAGATGTTCTTATTTCTTACCGTAAAATATGTTCTCACCGGAACCTAACCCTATACATAGCTAGAGTACAGGCGGATAACAAGTTGTGCCGCCAACAATTTCCAAATATCAAACATGATTCTCCTAAAAACCACGTATGAAGACCTAGGTGACACAACATTATCATGCAAGACCCGTTGCGCCATTTCTGAATAGTAAACCCGATTCTCCTTAAAATCGCATCTGAAGACCTAGGTAACACAACGTTACCATGCAAGACTAATTGCACATTTTTGAATAGCAATCCCGATTTTCCTAAAAACCACATCTGAAGACCTAGGTGGCACAACACAAGTATGCAAGACCCATTGCACCATTTTTGAATAGCAAACCGATCCTCCTAAAAACCACATCTAAAGACCTTAGATGACACAACGTTATCATGCATGACCCGTTGCACCATTTCTGAATAGCAAACCAGATTCTCCTAAAAACACACGTTCGTTTTCGGTGCAGACCCCTCATGTTTAGCCACCCTAGCAGAAGCCGAATTCCGGCGTTTTTCCTTGAATTTTTGCCTTCATTATGATGATTTCTTTCATTCTCGTGTGTTGAAGGCATACTCTCAAGAAAAACACATTGATATATAACATCTAATACATATCGAAGAGAATTTTGTTTTTTGAACAATCTAGTTGCTTCTAATCCATAACACTTTTGAAGATGGAAGAAGATCCTGATAAGTGGCATACAGTATCATAATGTTAAGCTTTCAATCTAGAAAACTGAGAGCAAAATATAAACACTATAAAAAAAACAATCTTTATGATGTAAAATGATGAAATTTGAGTAGTAGGTATGTTTTTTTAAAAGTTTTGTTAGATGAAAAGAAATTTTTTTTCCAGTTGTTACTTTTGTAGAAAGTATCTCGTTGAAATGAAATCGAAGACTATATAGACTTAACGGTCATAGAGACTAAGCTAGGAGCTTCCATGGATCCTTTGGTTTTAGGATCAGAATAATATGAAAAAATGAAATCCATATATACAAAAAAGAAAAGAAAAAAAACAGTAAGCAGAAAACAAGTGAGTTGTCGTCAAGATGGGGAAGGAGAAATAGTGTTGTATGCTATAGCCTATAGTTGATGATTTGTGGTTCATAGAAACAAGTTGAAGTTTGATTCAGTATACAGTGTATACTTATGTCGTAAAATGTAAATGGAATCAAGTCGAAGAAAAATGAGCAGTAGAATAATGTATAAAAACTGAAACTAGATCTGACTAATTTGTATCCATTATGCTTTACAGATACAAAATTAAGTTAGGGGGAACAAATTAATGCAACTTGATCAACAACGGATCCGGAGCTGAGGAAAGGATTGAGCCTCAATTGAAGAATAAAGACAGAGAGGACCTCGAGATTTGTCGGTTGTGGATTTTATTTTATTTTTGAAAATGGAAAGCGGTTAGGTTGGTTATCTCCTAGAGGTAGTCCAACCTAAAGCATCCTTGCAGATGAGAACACGAAGTTCGGGATCATCAGAAAAATTGGTGTTGGGGGTCGAGATTCCCAAATGGGTCAATCGGTCGACGACACAATTGATTTCTCTGAAAAACATGCTTGATCTGGATTTCGTCAAAAAAACAAAGATCTAGTCTGGAGTCGGATATAATCATCTCGACATCCCATGGACAGCTCCACAAACCTTGGAGTGCCTTGATAACACACAAATTGTCACCTTCAATTTCAATCTTTTTGATCTTTAGTCTAATTGTCTCTTGTAAACCACCCTTAAGAGCAAAAACTTCAGCTTTTATAACAAAGTTGAATTTACTTTTCTTTGCATCAAGGCTAACAACCTCTCCATTGTGATTTCGAATCACAAAATCAATGGATGTTACACCCGAATCGAGTTTTGAACCGTCAAAATTAAGTTTATGGAAACCCAGTTTTGATTTATCCCACTTAATATTTTTTTTTTCTTTTTATCGTATTTGTGTTGTTTATTTTTTTAATATCGTAATCCTCTTCGTCATTGATTTTGGTTTTCCAGTTGTGGATTTGGTTTTTGATGAATGCAACAATCTTATTGTCCGGGCCAAGTGGTTCATTATTAAAGATAATTTTGTTCTTGAAAAACCAGATACTCCACCATATAGTAGCGAAACATGGAGCTTGTTTATTCAAATTTTGTTTTTTTAATTTCTTTTAGGATTTCATGCTCTTTTTTATTTTGTATTCTTATATTGTTACGATCATTCAAGATTGTTTTATCAAATTTGTTGATGATTTGTTTGGTGAAAGGGCATTCGATGATTAGATGGGGTAAGTCCTCCAAGTGATGGTTGCAAAGTTCACAGTGCATTATAACGACAAATTTTCTTTCATCAAGTTTTTTGATTTTGTTGGAATACCGTTTATAGACATTTTCCAAATGAAGTTTTTGATTTTGGGGTGAGAATCAAGATTCCAAATCCATTCACAAGAATTAATTGGTTGAAAACTAGATTCGTCTTCAATCATTTCGGAAGCATATTTAGATCTAGATCTAGATCTAGATCTAAACGAAATGAAAGACTCGACAGTAAAGGGAGACTAAAGGAAAGAGGGAAATACCTAAATCTGACTGATTTGGAGAATCGAGAACGAGAGCTGTCAATCTGTCAGTTCACGCAACAGACGCCGAGATGCAAACAAGTGATTGGAGAAGAATGAGAAGAGGAGGCTCCGTCGGGATTCGGAAGAAAGACGATAGAGGGAGAAGACTGAAGAGCCAAGAGGGGTGAGCTGGTGACGCTGGAGAGCGGGGAACTCAGGCAACGGTCGGAAGGAGTCGACCGATGAAGAGTCATGTGGATGTTAACATTGTTGAGTGGTTGCTAAAAAACTGCAGAGAGGTGGTACTGGTTCCCAAATAACTATGTCCTTATATGCAAATATTGTTGAAGGGTCCAAATGCAATTTACTTCCAAATTAGGGACCAAAAGTATAATTAATTAATGTATTTTTCTTATTGGTGCGCTCAAAATTTGAACTTTTTATCTTGATATCCACCATGTTTTAAAATTCCTCTTTGTATCAATAGTTTCAATTGTTTTCTCTTTATAAATATTCTTAACATATTACATTAAAAATTTATTACAAAATAATAAATAAATTTAAAAATAAATAAATTTAAAACTAATTATAACTTCATTAAATTTTGAACTAGAAAACTTATAATAAATGTACTTTTTATATAGCTTTGTTAATAAAAAAAATTCTAAAAAAGTAAATTTAAAGATATCTACATCATTTTATATTTAAGAAAATAAAATTATTTTGATGTTTATTAAATTCAGAAGAAAATTGCATATGTTTCCTTGTAACTTGATTTGCAATCTTAGTGGATAAAGTTAATTGTCTTTAAATGTTTGAAAAGTTCTTCTTCTTTTTTGACATAAACAGGGTAAGCAGCTAGAATAGATCATCTCCTCGAGACTCTCCATCCTATAACATCCTTCTGGATGAAATCATCAACATGGTCCATTGATGACCTAGACACCATCTGATCCCCGAGCCCTAACTCAGCCAACGCGTCCGTCACATGATTGATCTCTCTAAACACGTGCCTAACTCTGACCTGACAAAAACCAGCCAAAATAGACGAAATGTCAGACAAGATCAAGTCCAATTCCCAAGGCGGTTTCCAAACCCGGTTAACTGAATTAATAAGAGTAAGGCAATCTCCTTCAACCTCAATATTTTTCAATCCGAGATCATAAGCTGCAACAAGTCCTTCTCTCAGCGCACATGCTTCAGCATGCAAGGCCGATATGTTTCCACGTCGCCCAAAGCCAAGGGAGATCTTTATTGCATTATGATCACGGAGGATAAATCCAAAAGCAGATTTACCAGTTACTTTTTTGGAACCATCAAAGTTTAATTTGATGAAATCGTTCTCAGGTTTTATCCATTTAATATTCTTGGTTTTCCTATTCCTTTTATTTCCCTTAACTTTCCCATTACTTTCTTTATTATTGACTCTATTCCATTCCATAATTTGGTTTTTGACTAAAATGTCAATATTTTGGGGTTCTTTATTATTAAAGATTCTCTAGTTCCTCGCAAACCAAATATTCCACCAAATCAGGACTAAGAACCTAAATTCTGACTCAGCGAGGTTGGATCTTAACCAGTTTAATTTGAATGCAATTTTGTCTTTACTACCATTACTCTGGTCGATCGCAATCCTAATTCTATTATCTGTTAGGGAGTCCTTAAGAAAATTGCATTTAAAAAAAAGGTGATCAACAGAATCATAATGAGAATTACAGAGACAACAAGTCATAGGAACCGCAACTCTCTGCTTCTCTAAATTTTCTTTAGTTGGAAGGCCATTTAAGGACAGCTTTCATAAAAAGTTCTTTACTTTAGGCAATTAATACATGCATGTATGTACATCCATGAAAAAGTTCATGGATGTACATACATGCCTGTACTAATTGGTTAGCTAAAATAATAAAATATCAATATGAAATATTAATGAATGATTTCAAGATAGAGTTAAATTAATACTAAAATAATTATTAATGAGAACAGGTGACGTAAAATTTGTACATGTTAAAATGTTATATTATATATTCCAACTTAATCCAACCGAAGTCAACTACTACGAAACCAAACAACGTAGATGCCAACCGGTATGACAAACTCTCTAAAAACCAAACATCAATATTTCATACTTCCATATCTTATTCAATTCATCTTTATATCATATACCATAGTTGTTTCCTTGCCGGACCTACCAACGCCGCTTAGGCTCAGGCGTCGGACCATCAACCAAGGTAAGAAACTATTGAACCTGACAGCCTTCTCATATAACCAAACTCTTGATCATTTCAACTATGGACGAGAGAGTTACAAAACATTCTTACAAAAGTATGTGATTAGCGAAGAACATTGGGATGACGCTCAGGCGAATTCTCCCATATTTGTTTATTTGGGCGCTGAGTCTCCTCTTGAGGACGAAATAGGTAACGACGGGATTGGGTTTCAATTTGACATTGCTCCAGGCTTTGGTGCTCTTCTCGTCGGCATTGAGGTAATTATATATTAGTTTGAGTTCCAATGAAAATAAATTTTACAAAGAAAATTGTTTGTAAGCAAAAAAAAGTTAAATATTTTTCATATTTGACCGATCAACGATAACCGATACGCTAATGAGCAACGGGGGCATCAGTTTTGATCCAATTTATTTGAAGTTTCATGTTAATAAAATTCGGTTTCAGTCTAATATATATTATTTATGTATATATCTTTCAATATATTCTTTTTGGTTTTACAGCATCGATATTATGGAATATCGATGCCAAATCAAATAAAAAACTCAACATTAGATGATCCATATATTAGAGGATATTTCAATTCTGCACAAGCTTTGGCGGATTATGCCGAAATCATCCTCTTCGTGAAGAAACAATACAATGCCGACTACTCTCCTGTCATCGTATTTGGAGGATCTTATGGTGGAAGTAAGTTTTTATTAAATTTTCATTTATTTTAAAATTTTAATATCAAATAATCTAATAAAAAATTTTGTTTTAATTTCTAAGTAAAATTTTAAGATTTTTAAACATAAAATGATAATTATATTTAATTTTTTGAATTATTATTTTTTCCGCTTTTATTTATATACTCTAACCAAACGATCCATAATTAAGTACGGAGTTACACATCGATCATCGATGTTTAGTAGGTTTAATTTTATTACAGTGTTGGCTGCTTGGTTTCGTCTGAAATATCCGCATGTTGCCATGGGAGCTCTTGCCTCGTCGGCCCCTATCTTTACTACCATCATGCCTCTCAATACTTACGATAATTGGGTCAACAAAGTCTATCGAGTAAATTATCTATCCTACCACTAAAATGTCTTATAGTTATCTTTTATACATTAATTTACTACCGTGTATATATAATGTGTATTGGATGTGACTTGTATAAATTCCAATGGTGGAATTTTTATTATCTATTTCAATTAAGATTTTTGGATTGAAATAATCGAAATTATATACACATTTAGCCTACCCAAAATTTGAATAAAAATAACGTAAATAATGAAATGACTTGGTAGAGAGACCGGCGATAGAAATTTATGTAGGTTAATTATTAATTTCATGTAATTACATATTCATATTTGTTACTGCGTTTGTTTTATTGTGGATATATTTCACTCTGTATATTGTAGGAAACAAGTGAAAATTGTTACAACACCATCAAGAATTCATGGGTTGAGTTGGTCGAATTAGGTTCTCAAACCAACGGACTTTCACTTCTCAGCCAAAAGTTCAATACGTGCAGGTATTTGAATTGAAATCGTGTAACGATGATCGGTTACATTGACCATGATGTTGATCGCTGACCGGTTATATCGGATCAACCCAAAGTATTGACCGACCAACGTTATCTAGTCAAATAAGAAAAACGTTCATATACATTGATCTTTTATTCAAAACATAAATAATTTGGAGTTGAACAAACATATAGATAATTGATCAAACTTATATGAATGTTGTGCAGCCCCGTTACAAGCTTCGAGAATCTCGCGTACGATTTACTAGACTTATACCGCGTAAAAGCTCAATACGATTCACCACCCATTTACCCCCTTACCCAACTATGCAATGCTATCGACTGAGAAATTCCTAGCCCTAACAATCTCGACAAGGTAGCAAGAGCTTTCTCCCACATTAGTGGCGGATCTTGCTTGGTTTCGCCTTTTGCGACTCCGCGATTTGGATGGCACTGGCAGGTAATAATCTATCCGACTAAATGTCATGTTTTCTAATACAATGAGATATTGTATTGATATCATATGTACAACATTTCAAAGCTCTACAACTACATTAATTTATTTATTTTACATGTACATGTACATAATTATAATTTTTGTTTTGATGGCTGATTTGAACATTTTAACATGTGAATGATTCGTCTATATTCAGACATGCACGGAATTTGTATCTTCAAAGGGAGTTTTCGATCTCAATGTCACTGATTCTATGATTCCATTGTCGAATCGTGATCACAAACCCATCGTTGAACAATGTATTCATCAATTTGGTGTCGAGCCAAGACCTAACTGGGTCGAGACATACTATGGTGCTCATGTATGCGTTTCTCTTTTATACGTGTTTCGATTTATCTATAACTGATTATAAGTATACCAAAATATTTCTTTAAATCACAACTTTAATTTCATGCAGGATTTGAAGTTGTATCTTAAAAGATTTGGCAGCAATATCATATTTTCTAACGGATTGAAAGATCCTTTTAGTCAAGAAGGGTACGTACTCACGTACATGATTCAACGTACATTTTAATCAACTTATATTAACTTTAAGGAGATTGTTTAACATCTCTCTGTCTATATATACTCATGGATTTGTAGTGTGTTGGAAGACATTTCCGACACGCTCGTAGCTATCAAGACCGCTAAAGGTATTCATATCGATAATAAACAAACGTATTGTTATGTTGTTATGACATGTGATGTGTTTAAGTGTGAAATTTCGATATTTTACGTGTTGTTGTGTTTGTTATGAATGATCGAGTTTAGGGTCTCATTGTTTGGATTTGGAATTTGCTCTCGAAACTGATCCGAAGTGGCTAACCGATATGCGGAAAAAAGAGGTTGCGATCATGGAAGGATGGCTCTCGGTATACTATGCAGATCTTCGTGAATATCTCCATAACTAGTGATCAAAGGATCCGTATACGTACTACGTATATGAAGGCTTTGTTTGTGAATTTATAATTGTTACGTGTGTAGTACTTAGACCGGAAGTACGTACTGCATGCATGTGGTTATATGTATCTTGATCTCTACTCTCTATGTTATGGGAACAAATGAATAAGATGTTATTTATAACTTATTACGTATTGAGCGCGAGATTTGAAAGTAATTACATATTCTAGCGATTTTTTTGGAAGATAGCTGAGTATTTCCAATTTCAAAAGGCCAAGAGATTGCATTGACGGCCCTAATGATTGAGAAGTCAATCATGCCGACGATGCTGCTTGCGGATTCGAAGAACTTGTTATTAAAGCCATTTGTTGGGAGAGTTGGTATTGTTGGAACTTTTATGTAATTTCTTAAGTTTAGTTGCTAGGGATATCTTATGACAAATGAAAGTTTGGGATGATAAGTGTAATTAACCATAAAATTTGTTCTGGCAAACTCTGATATCCGTAATAAGAGCCAAGAGGCCCAAGAAGCTCTCAAACAAAGCGTTTGGGCTTAAGCCTATGGACGGCCCAATTGGCCCACTTTTACTCCAACTCTATTCGATCTTACTCTAGTTGTTGGTCAACGGCCCAATAAATGCAGATTGACCGAACCCACTCTCCCGCTCCTTGTAAGCGGGTGAAAGCCCAACGTCTACGGGAGCCCGTTCGTTAAGACTAAAACACAACATTTGAAATGTGACCTTGACCCGAAAAGATCATATTCTAAACGTTATTTATAAGGCTAGGTTGATTTTTAAAAAATAAAATAAAATTGTTGTTAGAAGATGTTGAAGTTTGGGTTTTGATTGTTTTCTTGTTGTCAAACTTATATAGTGAACACATTGTTTCGGTTGATATATCTTGATCCACTTCAACATCTCATCAAGTTTAAGCTAAAATGTAATATTTGACTTTAAATGTATCCGAGCTTTATTTGATCATCATTTATGGAGGGTTTATATGTATCTAATACCAAACATATATTTGCACAATGTTTTATTTATAAGATATTGACAATACTCGCTATGTGAGTTTACAGGATTTTTTTTTGGTATAATTTTTCTCCATCAGTCTTCAATGACGTATAATTCTAACTAAAAGTTTAAACTTTATGTTGAGTTTAGTTCAAATTTGAGAATACAGACAACTAGAAAAATTAGGGTAGACTCAACATATTAGTGGAATTAAACAAGTTTTCAGTTGGTATTTACTCTGCAAATTCATTGAAAAGCACAGTCTAAATTGCAATAGATGGATATTGTTGAGAATATTATCAGTTCTATACATTAACAATCTATATGAAAGGAATGTGAAGAAGCCGATTGGATTAGACATATATGTAAATGATATTTAGTGAGAAATAAGAGTTTGAGACATACAATGGTATTGAGCAGAAAATAACGAAATGATAGAAGAATGATATTAAGCTAAAAAAATGTGAATTTTTGCATGAAAAAATTGAACTGGAAGGGTAAATCGTAAATAAATACAGTCATGTATAAATATATACCAATTCTTAAATTTAAACCCTAATAATACGATGAATGAATTTTAATGCTCAAATTTATCCTCTATGTCTAGTTTTGACCCTACAAATTATACTTGACAGACATCAAGATTGGGGCAAAATGTGTAGATCGCCACAGTTACCCGCCATAGCTAAACTCTTTGCAGTGACTGGATGATAGAAGTCCACACCCAGATCAAAGAAGAAAGATATCAAGCAAAGGCGAACTTGGGCAATCCAGATCTGATCAAAGAAACGAACGAAGAAGCTCCATTGGACATGGGAATCGTCTATGATCCCAAGCTGTTCAGATTGTGAAATGCAGCGCGGGATTTTCCCCTTTGGATCATCATATTTCCCAAGCCCTTTGCCCTTCTTGTACCTCAATGGTCAACTGACGAGTGAAAGTAGTAGTAGTAGCAACGAGGAGGGCTTCGAGTTCGACAGCTCTAGGGTTTTTTTCCTGGCTTCTCTTTTGTTATTTCAAGGTGGTGGTGGCGCCATGGACTTGTCCAAGGTTGGAGAGAAGATCTTCAGCTCTGTTCGCTCTGCTCGTTCACTCGGATTCCTCCCTCCTACCCCCGATCGTCCCGAGGTGCCCTAACTTTTCCCCTCTTTTCATAGTGCATTTGTTGCTACGACTCGAATTTGAATTTTCTCTGAATTGGAATTGAAAATTAGGCTAAGCAGCTCACCAGATTAGAGTAGATTGGTGAAATGATAGAATGGTTTTGTGCAGTGTGAAGGGGAAGCAGTGCCTTTATGGAGATTGACATATTTATCGTTATTATTTGAAGAATAGTTAGGATTTGTGGATTTTGTTACCTTATTGAAGACATATCATATTTTGTTATTCAAATCAGGTTTGGGACCGTTGCTTGAACTAGTATGCAGAACTGGGTAGCTTGGAAGGGTATGATAGGACGATTTATTGATACAGCCTTGAGGAACACTTGAGTGTATTTTTGGGCTGTGATTTTCAGCTGAGACTATGAAGTTATTTAATCAAAGAACTTTATTGGAAGAATTAATAAGAGAGTAATTCAATTACGTTGTTCACATTATGACACTTCTTTTGTCTACTCTATTAAGCGAACTTGGTCGGTACATTGGCAGTAAAAAAAAAAAAAACTGGTGCATTCAACATTTCAGATGATGGGACCTAGTAAGCATTTTGTGGTGTTGCATTCTGATACCCTTCTGAAATGGAAGATGATTAGGAAAATTTATGCAAGGTCTCAAATTGTTCGAGTTTACCCTTAAGCAATTATTGTATAGAAGTTACGGGTCAATAGGTTTCTAGGTTTCAAATGGTTGGCATTAGGTAGCCTTCTCGCTTCCGACAGGCTTTATTTGCAATGAGCTATCTGGGAATTTTATTTTCAAGGTATCATACTATCCACTTTTGTATTCTCTTCACCTCTAGATAAAATAATATAAGGGCATGCATAAGTTTGCATGGTTAAAATGTAATATATTTTCTTGAGATAGAAGATATGAAGTTTCAGTTTTTTGTTGGATGAATATACACAGGTTTCTTTGTAGTCTCACCATCTGTTTAAATTCTTTCTAGGTCCCTGCCAGGGCTGCAGCAGCAGCAGCTGTAGCTCGTGCTCTAGCATCATTGCCTCCTAATCAGAGGCTCTCTCTGCCATCCAGTTCTGAAGAATTGAGTTCTATGTATGGAAGCAGGGCCCGTGATCTACCTGTTGAAGAGTTGGAAGATGAAATCTATGAAGAGGTCTTATTTGATCATATTTTGCCCCAAATTCAACACGAATACTGTCAAGCGGCTTTTAGGTGTAGATATAGGACTTGAGAGTAGTTGAAAAACCTTGCTTTTAACCTTGCCTCGGTTTCCCTTATGAAAATATATTTCCTGATGTCTTTTTTATATATATGATGGTTTAACTTTAGAGACATCATAAAGAATGATTACTGCTATTATTATCATTCTTATTGACATCATCTTTTCTCTCTGATGAGTCTGGTAATTTCTCTCTGCAGGACTTTGATGCAGTCCGACATGTTTTAGAACAAATGCCGGATGAGGACAATGAGCTAGAATATTTTGAAAAAATGGTACAGATGGCTGTACTATCCCCATTTTTTATCTTTTCATACTAGGAACTGATGATTGTTGATGATTTTTTGTGCATATGTATTTTGATCTCTTTTTTCACTGGAGCATTCAATTTTTTTTTCCTTGACTGGAGCATTTCATCATTTTGGCTATATTTTGATGTCTTTATCTTTACATGAACACCTATTATGAATGCTTAGCATAGGCTAAGGTATCCAGGTTTCTTCTCAATCTATAATGTTACCAGGCCAGGGGTAAAAATTTGCCTCACCAGAATACCCTCTTTTCCTTTTTTACACTAAGAGGTCATGCGTTTAAGTTCTTTTGATTACATCCATTTAGTTTTGCACCTCCAACTCATGAATGCCTTCAAACAGGAGTATTAATGAAAGCAATGCCTTCTAACAGGAGTATTAATGAAAGCAATGCCTTCCAACAGGAGTAATAACTAAAGCTGACTGCTTGAACTTGGATAGTCAGTTTTAACTTAACCTTCTTGTTTCACTGTATCTGGTTATATCTCTACTCTATCTTTGAACTTCTGTATGGTGTATTAATGAAAGCAGGGCCAAATATTCCCGACATAGTGAGAGAAATTTTGTATTCAAAGAACTCAAATTGAAAATCTAGTAAGACTGTCATTTCAGACAGAAGGGGCTTCGAGTTGTATGAACTTTAGCTGGAAATTTCAGTTTCAATTACTCTTTGGATGGGAATTGATTTAGTGTTGTTTGTTGTGTTGTTTCTTCACTTAAACTTTGTTTTTACCTTTTTAGGCCACTGTAAGATTGGCACAGCTAGAACAGGTAACGGAACGTTTATCTCACCATCTTATGGAGCGTCATGAAGAGATGGGTTAGTTTCTTGAGAACTGTATTCTCCATGAGGTATTGTGGTGTTGAATTAAAACATGGTAAACTGCACGATTCCACCACTTATTTAGTGCACATAACCACCCTTTATCAAGGAAATTATATTTGACATATCTTATTCATGTTTTGTAAACAACTTTACACCCTGTAAATTGTCCAAATCCCCATACTAATTCACACATGTAAGTGGAACATAGTGGATATCACATTTATAAAACATAATATACATACATACATATATATATATATATATATATATATATGTATATATGCAGTTAACCCTGTAATCTTAAAATTGCCTATGCCTCATTGTCATTTAACTGAAGATTTCGGAACAAATGGTCTAATTACTATCATACCCGTCTATGGTTTTTTTTAATCTTAATTAGCTGATAATTATCAGTGGTATCTATTCGCACGTTCATATCTGGGTAATGTAGGTGTACTTATAACGGCTTAGGGCCTTCTAATCTAATGATTCAAACAAAGAGGTTTGATATAGGAATTTTCCACTCTGGTGCATTATGAGATGGTATTCAAAAATTGTAAATCTGATTTGTGTGCTGTTATCCTGGTTAATCTTTTCTTTTTTGAATCTTCATATTGAACTACAAGACATCAAGCTCTATAAGGCGGCTGTAGATCAGAAGGGTTTACCATTTTTACTGTAGAAAGATTTATAAATATGCAGAATATATTCAGGAGCTGATGATTTTCTTCTTGTTTTATTGACAGTGAAGGGAATGCACTTGGTTAGAGAATTAGAAAGGGATTTGAAGATCGCAACTGTGATTTCCATGGTAAGTATTACACATGTCTAACACTATCAAGAATATTCTTGTGAATAGCATAATCCTATACAGCAATACTGGCAATCTTGCCACAAATTTGTTGTGTAAAATTTATTTTCAATAATAAGTTTTGTCTCGTTTTCTTTTTCTGTTTGTACAGAATGGGAGAAGACACCTAACCTCATCAATGAATGAGGTATCAAGGGATCTCATTGTTACATCAAAATCCAAGAAGAAGCAAGCTCTTTTGGTACTGTACTAAAGCTTTCGACATAAAATTTCAATTTTTTTTGGATATATGAAGTATTTTTTGTATAATTAGTATGAAGGAATATCTTCCATGTTCATTTTGTTTAATTAGTATGAAGGCATATCTTCATTTCTGAAATCATGATAAATTTTTACGTGCTCACATTTTATCCGTTCAGTCGTTTCGGTTTCGGTTTCGGTTAAAAAATTGCAGTTCATAATTGACATAATGTTTAATGTTAGACCAAAAGTATATTGGCACTGGTAGGCATATTATTGATTATGTAGTTGTTTCTTATCTTATTTAAATGTCTTATTGCAATTGCTGGTAAGAATCCTGAATAGGAGAATATATCCATGCAGGGCATGCTTCCAATCTTAACCGATCTTTGTCATGCGTTGGACATGCAAAAGGCACTTGAAAGACATGTTGAGGAAGGAAACTTCTGTAAGGTTGTTTTTAGCTATTACCTTTAAACATTGTTCTGCTGAATAATAGTCGTATTGGATAATTATGTTTTCTCTGTCCCTCACATTTGTTAGTTTGGGGGTGGGGGATAGTGATAATATGCCTTAGTGTGGTGATATCCTTAATGTTGATCACAACCCTTTGTGATGGGCATTGTGAATATTTTATTTATTGCACTTGTGAGAACTGTATAATGTTGATCTCTTAGATCCAAAATTTCTAAACTTCAGGCTAGTGAACATTTCTTTTGATGAACTAACATAGAAAATAGGATCTTATAGTGGGACAGGAGTAATATTTTTTCAGTTTTCATGTTATGATATTTCTGTACTTTCTCATTTCTTCATGTCTGTTTGCAGGCTTTCCAGGTATTATCAGAATATTTGCAGCTTTTAGATAGTCATTCAGAGCTTTCAGCAGTGCAAGAAATGAGCCGTGGAGTTGAGGTGAATAAAAGAACTTTATTGAAGTGTGTTGACATGAGAGTGTAGCATATTTCTACTAATATTAATGACATACTATTTTCTGAAAATGGAACTAAAACAATCAGTAACATGCATCTTCTTTCGGATTATTGATGTGCTTCTTATTTGGGACTGGGAAACGTTGGCTTAAGCAAGCACTGCATTTTTATTTCAAATCTTTTGCCTATGCAAATACAAAATACCCTTTCATATATTTTGAGAATAGTGTGCAATTTTTTTCACTTCAGGAAGTAATGGACTGTAGAAAATGGGGGATAAATTGCTCTATGATTCTGTAGCTATCAAATAACAAGCTAGCTGATGAGGGTCCTCACTAACGGCCTCTCTGCAATTTGGTAACAGAAACCTTAACAAATGTTTAAGCATAGTTTGTACTGCCTCTCTCTCTGATCAGGCTCGTGAACCACATCATTAAAGCATAATCTTTAGTGTCTGAAATCGTCTATTTATACTGCTATTGAATGTTATCTCTGAGAATACTTTCTGTGATGTGGCAGGTTTGGCTTGGAACAGCTCTTCAGAAGCTGGATTCACTCTTACTACAAGTCTGTCAGGAATTTAAAGCAGATAAATATCTAACTGTCAGTATTCTCTAGGTCACATTGTTATTAAATTTGATCTCCTCATGAAGTTCCTAGTTCATTCTCCCTTGCTTTGTGCATTCAAGTTTGGTGCCATGTTTGCAGGTTGTTGATGCCTATGCACTAATTGGGGACGTTTCTGGTCTAGCTGAAAAGATTCAGAGCTTTTTTATGCAGGAAGTTCTTCTGGAAACTCACTCTGTCTTGAAAACTTTGGTGCAGGAGGTAGGTGTGGATCTGGTTGAAGTAAGATTGATCTTTCTGTGACAGTGGTTATAATATAGTTCTGGTCATGCTTGTCCTACCTTTTTATAGATTCTTTCTTCCTCCCCAATTCCCGGGAAGGGGCTGCATTGTAGAGTCTTGTGATGAATAAGTGAAGAAAAGTGTGGGAGGTGAAGAAAAAAGACGGGTCTACTGCCTAAATGTGAGGCAAGAGATCAAAGGGTTAATAGAAATAGTTTTTAAAAAAAAAATATTTTATATATGATAACCCAAGCAGGTTAACCATACACCCAAAATACACATCCACCAAGCATTGAATAGATTCGTAGGAGGCATTGAACAAATGATTGAAGGTTGATCAGTTGTGGTTTGTAGTCTCTTTATGTATATAGCTATTTTTATTGAACAATCATCTTGTCTACAAGGCAGTTGAACTTGCTTGGAGGTCTGAGATCAGGGCTCTGTTTCCCCATCAAATTTTAGCACAAAACGCATACCTAGGCATAAGTAAATCTGGTCTGGTATATTCTTGATTTTATGGAAGGCATTGTTTTCGTTGTGTGTATTACACATGGTTAGAGCATTAGTTTTGGTCTTTTTGATGCGTATGAGTTGCATGAACAGTCTTGCTAGACCGTCTTTCATGTTTTGTTTTAGGTTCATTTATGGTACCTTGTTTGTCTGAGCTTGTATATTGCTGTTTTATGTAAACTTTTTTTGCTATTAATAACAAAGAATACAAGCATAGTCTAGTTCACTATCTGCAGCACAACACATGCCCACATGGTTTTTTCCCCCCTTCTGTTGGATTTTTGTACTCCCTTTTCTTACTGAATGGCATCTTGACTTATTTTTGCAGGATGAACACTTGCAAAATTCACAAAACAGGTATGCCTCGTGTGTTAAGCTATGTAAATGGTTGCTCCTGTTCAATTTCTGATATATTGCATCACTTGATTGGGATTTAGCAGCAGATTGACATACAGTGACCTGTGCATGTGGATACCTGAATCCAAGTTTCGTGTTTGCTTGCTAAGAACACTAACTGTGTTGTTCAAGTTGACATGTTCATACTATTCAATCATGAGTTTTGAGACAGAGAATAAGGTAATATTCAACTACACATTGCTGTTGTTCATACTATTAAATCATGTGCTTTGTATATAACTATCATCCATTTCTCTGTCGCCCTGTGCTTTATACTAGAGTAGTAACCGTTTAGTATGTGCTCATACAATTTTCATTTGTCCTCTTTTTCATTCCATGTGCCCGCTTGCCAGATATTCGATTCTGCTGAGAAGCAACATGATTCATGTATCCTATCCGAAGCCGATGCTCAACCAAGTTTACTGTCTGCAAATTGTGATTCTAAAGTAGTCAATGGCTCACATCCGCATTCTTCTTCTGATAAAGATGGTGTAAATACAGTTTCTTCAAGGAATCCTCCAGAAAACAACGGATCAATTTCTATGCTTTCTCATGATTTGACATCTGAGGCATTAAATGAAGCAAATGCAGCATCAAGCAGTGGGTCTCCTTGGTATGAACTGCGGAGGGATGCTACTGCCATTGTCTCACAGTCTTTACAGAGGGGTCGGAGAAATCTCTGGCAACTTACCACAAGTCGCATTTCAGTATTGCTCGCTTCAGCTGCCTTTTCTTCAACAAGCATTCACCAGTTCCTAAAAAATTATGAAGATCTCAATGTCTTCATTTTGGCCGGGGAAGCTTTCTGCGGAGCTGAAGCATCCGAGTTCAGGAATAAAGTGAGGGCTGCTTGTGAAAATTATTTTAGAAGTTTTCATCGACAAAATATACACGTAAGTCTTTTCTTTTAGTATACTCCCTCCGATCAACTATACTTGACACAATTTTTAAAAAATGTATTAAATAACTAAAAATATACTTTTGCAATTAGTTTTTCATCAATCGTACCTCAAATATATTATCGACCCCCTTCACAACAATTCAATAGAAAATATAAAAGTCGAAAAAGACAAATTCAATGATGATTCTTGTAACTCACCATCTAGAAAAATGTGAAACCCCTTATGTATATGATCAAGTTTTGATGGCTAAAATGACCTATATACTTGATTGGAAGGAGTAGTAGATACTAGATAGTTACACCTTTTGAGGAACAAGGAACTCAAAAAATCTGTTGAGCTTAGGACATGCTTAAAGCCAATACAAAAGATAAGAGAGTCAAAGGGAATTTTTATATTATTATATTATGACCATAGAAAATAAGAGTTACAATGTAACATTTATTATAAAAACTTGAAACATACGCAATTACTGGTGGTGGTGGTCTACTGGTCTGAGTGCATTTTAAGTTATCTGTTATATGCAGAAATTGGCTGTCACATATGATTCTTTCTGTAAATAAAAAGATTTCAAGTGTTTAGAACCCTCGTTAAATTTTGTAAGTGGACAACTTAATCTCTAGAAGGAACCTTAGCTCTTGTTTTAATTGCACCTGCACAGTGAAGGCACTTGATTCTGTCAAGTGGGAGAATGTCACTCACTTTACACTAATTTGGGTGCCTAGACGCACATGTTGCTTGCCTTGCTATCATGGTGCTGGCTATATGGTCAAAATTCATTCAGCTAGTGCTAGTTTAATTTACTGTCATTTTAAAATTATTTTAATTTCACATCTTACAATCATACATCGCCTACTTACAGTTTAGGCTTTTAATAATGTAAATCTTGATTGTTGCTTTGTGAAAATATTCTAGGCACTTAAGATGGTGTTGGAACGGGAAAACTGGCAAATACTACCACAAGACGCGACACTAATGGTTAGCTTTGCTGGTCTTGTTGATGATGGTGCACCCCTGCTTTCTTCGTCAAATAATATGAATCGACATTTACATGATTCCAACAAGTTAGCCAACTCTGTTGGTATGGGATTTAAGAAGACTGATTTTTCTCAATGGATTGAGGATGGAAATCCATTTATGCCCAAAGTTACATCGCCATTGGGAGATAATACCGCTTCACCATTTTTGGATAGTTCCGGAGAAGTTCATAGTAAAAGTGGTGATCCTCCTGAAAGTGATAAAATCTCTCCTCGGAAGAGTGATGCAAATATTCTCAGTGGCAACAACAGAATCTTAGAAGAAGAAACTGATGATCTTCTGGCCGACTTTATTGATGAGGATAGTCAACAACCCAGTTGGAATACTGGACGTAGTTTATCCAGAAAACATTCTGTTCAATGGAAAGACAATGAAGCTGCATCACAGACAGGATCCTCACTTTGTCTCTTAAGGTGAAGTATCTTTAACATTGAGCATCAAACAATAATCGTAGTTAGGTGGTTTTCCTAAGTATAGCTTTTTCATTAGGTTCATGGATAAATATGCACGGTTTATGCAGAAGTTAGAATTGGCAAATGTGGTGTTTTTCAAGGTATTTGCTCTTCTGGATCCTGCCCATTTGACTTCTCTCTATATCCAATTTTCGAGTTCAATATTGCTTTAGCTCTTTGCATCAATTCACGCAGGGAATATGCCAATTGTTTGAGGTATATTATCATTATATATATGAAAGTTTTGGTCAGCAAAAAGGCGTTCCAAATGGGACTGGCGTCGACTCAGTTAATTGTAAGTTATACATTTTTTCTTATGGTCTCATTTCCTGTCTTTAGGCCCAGTCTTGCCCCCGGGATCTGTGTAGAAACCTCTGTTTCTTGTTAGATGACTAATGGATTTGTCATTGTGCATGTTTGTTTGCTTTATAAGATCGGATCAAAACAGCTCTGAATAAAATAGCACAAGACTGTGAACAGTGGACTAAACCTCAGCTGTTTCAAGCCTCGTCCTCTCCGCCCACAGCACTGCATGCACCACTGAAGCTCACTGATGTGATGCCTGTCAGTCCTCCTAATACGTCTTTTGGCCTCAAGGTATGTACAAATCCAGGAGTAAATGAAGTCGTGTTATAACTGACGTCATATTCTGCTGAATGGTTGCTTCTGTATTGTACCATTGATAATATTGCATATTATGGTATTAGAATTCAATGAATTTTTTAACCAAATCAATGTTCATGTTATCTATGGTCCTTGCTCAGGGCTTCAGATTTTTAATTCAATCAACTGAACTAACTCTCTCTACTTAAGTGTCCAACTGTCCATATACAACATTTTTCAACAAGGCATTGCATTCTCCTTATAAGGACACTCCAAGTCCTTAAAACAATCTTATAAAGTCATAAGTAGGCAGTGCGAAACAAACCATAAGAAATCATGCTGATCCCTGAGTATATAAACAATGGAAGTATAATAGTATATACCCTATTTTGATGTTTTTGTAATCTTACGGTATCTTTGTAATATGATTACTTTCTAAAATATTGTTTCAGATGTTGTTTCTTAAAGTACCTATGAATACTTATAATTTACCATGAGCTATTCTCCTAGGTGTTACTTCTTGAATTATTTTTTTCATTAGTTCTTCGTCAAGGGAGTGAATTTTGAGACTTTTTGTCCATGAATGTGTTTTAGTCCTTGATATTAAGATTGAGGGGGAGCAACACCGTTTATGATTGGATTTCAACTGGAAATGAGTCAAATGACATATAGTTGACCTTTATTCTGATAACTAGCCACCATCACATGTTCGCTCTGTAGAACAGTTTTTTTCATATTATGTGCTCTGTTCTTTTCTCGAACGATTATTATCCTTTTTTCTGATCATTTTGCTGCAGGAAAGATGCACCGCTGCTGATACTATTTCTCTTGTCGCACGCATCCTGCATAGATCAAAGTCACATCTCCAATCCATGCTTTTGCGGCATAATGCAGCTGTAATTGAAGGTTTTTTTGAGGACATGGTAAGTCCTTTTATTACTAACTCATCGATTGAGATAGGTTGATGATTGCTTTTTGATCATTGCTTAGCACTGCACAGGGAGATTTTTGTTTTTCTTGTTTGATAACATCCATAATGGTCATTGATCGATATCTATTCGTCCAATTAGGTGGATTCAGTACCTAATCTTGTGGAACACATCCATAAGACAACTGCTAGATTGCTCCTTCACATCAATGGGTAAGGAATAAATTTAGGATTTCTTCTTGTCTTTCAGTTATGTTTTTTAACGAAGTTGGTTAGTATGTCAGCATTGTTGCTTCTTCTTTTTTGCATTTTGCTCTGGTATAGTGAGCCTCAAAATTTTCTCCTGACATGATTATTGTAATATTTCTGTAAACCTTTCTTTAGAATTCTCGGAAGCATTCATCGGAATGTTTCAGTTTATAATTAATTGAGCAATAGATGAAAATGCATCATTACTGTAATATTCTTGAAATGACAGAGTGTTTTCAGGTATTTGCCTCCTGTGCAAGTGTCTCAACCTTGAAATACTGAACACTTCCTTAAAAAAAGAAATTGAAAAAATGACAAAGAAATATTGAACTCACTAGAAAGTAGAATAGTGCAATACCTAATTTATTACCAAGATCCAAGTATCCGACTTTGAAAAAGCTTTGCCTTGATTGGGAAAAAAACTGAATATGTCACATCCGTCGGAATCAGAATCAGAATCTTATGATAATTTGCGTTTGTCTGGGGTTATCAGTTTTGATAAGTTTGAGATTGCTAATGGCTTGGCAGTGGTTCAGAAAAGCACCCTTTCAGCTTCAAGCCTAGTGCTTATGATAGTCTTGTATGTATTAGATATTAACCATATCTAAGAATTTGCTGATTTCTCCTGACACTTTCTCAGGTATGTCGATCGGATTTCTACTGCTAAATGGGAACTCAAAGAGCTTGGAATGGAGCATAATGGGTATACAATATCGTGATTGATTGAATAGCTCTAATACATCGTGTCTGCTTTCCTCTCATTTAGATTCCAAGATTCATGATACTGTTGTTATCATGGAATCCATTTGTCATTTTGCTTAGATCTAAATGCTGATTAAAACAGGTACGTAGATTTGTTGTTGGGAGAATTCAAACACTACAAAACTCGGCTTGCTCATGGCGGGATACATAAGGAGGTACTCCCTCTGGTTCTCAATACTTATCATTAGAGCTTTAAAATTTTGGTTCACAATATTTGACATTATAAGTGTTATTAATACTAAACTTTCTATAAATATAATTCTATCCACCATTTCATTTATTATTTGTATTTTCAAAACACTATTTCCTCTATAATTCTCTAAATTCTACCATTGTTTTCATACAAAATTTTAAATTATAGTGCATCAATAAATACTATAACTTCTACTTTTAGTTTTTCTTAATATGTGCTATTTTTTCTCTAATGACATCTATTGAGAACTAGAGGGAGTAACATTCTATTGGGAAAACCTTGCTTTTCATCCCCAAGAATTACCTAGTCAGCTGTTGTGAAAGCTATTATTTTCACTGGTTTTTAATGCTCATGAGTTATGGCTGTATTTACAAGGTTCAAGATGCCCTTTTAGAATATGGAGTTGAAATTGTAGCTGAAACACTTATTGAAGGTCTATCTCGAGTAAAGAGGTGCACTGATGAGGGCCGTGCTCTCATGTCTTTGGATCTTCAGGTACTTTTAACGACAAATCCATCAAGAAAACCAAAAAAGAACAAAAAAAATTCTCTCAAAAATTTCTGGCATTGTTTTTTCAGGTCTTGATCAATGGACTCCAACACTTTGTCCCAAAAGACGTAAAGCCAAAGTTGCAAGGAGTAGATATCTTCATTAAGGTAAGGTTTTCATGAAAATACAGTTAAAACTTAAATGAAATACTCTTCAACAAATAAATAGTGTTTAAATTAAATGGCTTCTACAATTATGACAGGCCTACTACCTTCCTGAAACCGAGTATGTTCATTGGGCACGTGTGCACCCGGTAGGAAGGATATAACTTTCCATTTCCGAAAAGCGAAAAATAATGTCATTTGTTTAGAAAATCTTCTAATAGAAATATGTTCACATTTACACTACAGGAATACACAAAATCTCAGGTTGTAGGGCTGGTAAATCTGGTTGCTACAATGAAAGGCTGGAAGAGGAAAACAAGGCTGGAAATACTCGAGAAGATCGAATGATGTTTATCTACTTCATTTCGGGTACGGAAATCTTAAGACTCGTAAATTTTTGCTTTCAATTTTGGTTGCTTAAGTTGTAAAATGCATATTGTTTTTACGTTCATTGTTAATAGAATCACATAGATGGGTTTATCTGTGTTGTATATGCTCCTCTGTGACGAGCCACCGTCCGTTACATGTAACTCTTGACTTGCAAATAAATTTTGAAATACACGATATTTGATCCTCATCATGGAACTATAAAAATTCAAAGAATGTCAATTGATTGTTCTTGTTAAGAGTTTAGATTATCAAACTCGAATCAGACAACATATCTACGAATAATCTCACTTGTCCTAGTTTGTAGTGTGGCTTATGTTGTAATTTTGTTTCATAGCACAAGTACAATAATTTTTAGATCCTTATAAGGATATTATGTAAACTTAAATTGCTCTTAGTTATCTTAAATAGGGTACTTTTATCATAAACTCATGATTCTTATGATCCAAAATAGATTGGTCGTGTAGAATTGTATGTATGATCCAATTTATGATTTTCTATGAATGGTTTTACAAAACTACAACATGTCAATTGTATATACTTTTAAACATAAAAAAAAACATGTTATATTGTAAAATTACTGATATTTTATGTATAAAATCTTTTCAGCTTTAATAAATTATTAACAACATATAATATTCTCAAAGTTTTAAGATCACGACCTATTATTTCAATTTCATATATATATATATCTACATATTATTTGATATTTTATCATATTTTCACTTAAATATAAGAAGTTAACTATAAATCAAATTGATCCATAAAATATTTAGTGTTTAATAGAATTTTACAATTCTATAACCCAATTCGAAAAGGGCACTGACAAATTTACCACTTAAATATAAGAAGTGAATTACATGCAAAATCACATGAGTTAAAAAAAATTACCATGCACATGTCCAATCACAAATTTACCACCTTCCCCTGCATTTTTTTACTTTTACCTAGATTTCCCTATAGAACTTTTTACCCACTCTAGCTCTTATTTTGACTAAATAATTCTCTTTTCCCCCTAATTTTAATCATATATTTGCCGGAGACCCTGTGATGTTAGCCACCATATTCAATGCAACACACGGCTGGTCCAAAGGTATCTGCAAATAAAACCAAAAAAAAAACATTTTATTAATATGATGTACAAAATACAGTGAAGTAAATATAGAAATATGATGCAGAATTATTGTCAGAGGTAAAAGTAAATGTTTCTGACTTGTACTGTCAGTTTCAAACAGTTTGTCACTACACCTTCCCCACACGAATGATCCTACACATTGACCCCTGGCCCTATAGTAGTAAATATTAATGTTGTAGTATATTTTTCACTTTTTTACCTTAACTAAATTTACTTAGGGACGATAACTACACAAGTTCAAGATATGAATAGAATACCCTATGCGTCATATCTTATTTTTTGTACGAATTTTACGAGCGTAGAAAATATCGATAAAATGGTAATACTCTCTTCATCATATTATGGATTTTAAGTTACGAACAAAGAAAATATAGGTAAAATCGTAAAAGGTACTCACAAAGTGACCGGCACCGAGAATCCAATAGAAATGGAAATTGTTGAAGGACTTCGTGAAGCCATTTGTGTTGCTTCCCTCTTGTTTGCAGTAAAGAGGTGTCCTTGCAATGCTTTGGAATTTACTGAGACCTTCCCATCTGAAAAAAAAATTTTAATTGTAATTTTTATATGCTAAAATACAACCATTAATAATAGAATTATGATAGCAATAGTAAGCAATATATACATATCAAAATTCAGAATATGTATATTTAAAAATGTCATAAATTAATTTTTTACTCGATATGTAATTTACCCAAAAATCTCAAAAGAAAATAAATAAAAACTTTACCAACAATTTCATATCTTACCTCAAATCCTAAAAACTTAGTATTCACAATGGACAAAAAAGAGTGTATTTTCTAATAATTTATTTACCGTAAAGAATATAAATGGGAATGTATTGCATTTATTGGTGAGTAGAATTGAAAGCAACCATCAATTCTAGTTATTATTCAAATTCAATGTTTTTATAGAATGTGACCCATCTTGCTTTGCAAATTCATTGTTCTACCCTCACTCAATTCAATGTTTTTTTAGACTTCTAATTTTAGACTAAAATATAGAAGTCTAAATAAGCTTTTAACTTTTAGTTACTCCAACTTATAATCATTAGTGCAATATTAAGTGTAATTTTAATAAAGTAAATATATATTAAAAAAACGAGTAGAAGATTTATTTTTGTAATTAGATTAAAAAATAGTAAGGACCAAGAAATAATAAATAAAAAAGTTTATCAAAAAATATCTTGAAAAATATAATTATTTTATTGGAAATTCATTCCTTAATTGACATATATGATTGGGCAATGATCCCTTTGCTAGCTTGACTTACTCAACCACTGCTTTAAAAGAGAGGGAAAAAAAGAAGAAAAAACATACTTGAGCTTTCGGACCCATGCCTCTGCACCTTTGGTTGAGCATATAAGGTCCACCTGTGATATAACCAAGATGCAACATTATTAGATAGATTATATATATATATATATATATATATATATATATATATATATATATATATATATATATATATATATATATATATATATATATATATATATATATATATATATATATATATATATATATTGGTTGTCAATATTCCACAAGGCATGTGCTCACTAATGATGGGCTATGAATATGGCATGTTTTTGAATCTCTTTGGCCCATAATCAAGATTTTTCCCATCCCTAATCTTACTATCTATCCAAAAAACAATTTCTTTGAAAAAAAATCATTTAGAAAACAATACATTAAAATTTATTATCTGATAACTAAATAATCTCACAATATCGTATGTGTCTAAATTCATAGTTTTCGTTAAATTTCTAGCCAGTTGATATCAAGTTTAGGAAAAAAATAAGTATTTAGACTCAAATAAATAGTATTATATTATGGTACAAAAGGGTATATATATATATTTACATTTTAAGCTAAATCATTTCTTTCTATTTTACTTTTTAACTTAAATTATTACACTATGAGCATAACAAAAATAAGAAAACTAAAGTTGTATCAATATTAGTTAACTAGAGATACTTTGGCTACAAATCATATTATTTTAATTATAGTTTGATTTATTTTTTATATTTCTATTTTTATTGTCCATTTTTGTTAGATGACCAATGTGCACAAACTTGTGAAACGTGACGCGACCCCAATCCCTTCATTGCAAGCAAAACAGAATTATTAGAAAGATTGGATAGATCGTATTCGTGTATTGCTTGTCAATATTCTTTGATGACGTCATATTAAACAAGTTAAGTAAACAATTTAAAATTATTTTTAAAAAATCATAAATTCCATATTAAGTATTATATAGATTTGAAAAGGAAAGAAGTGTGATTATTAGTCGTCAAAACACTTTTTTAAACGTATATTAAAACCAAAGAATAATAATTATGTACTACCCAATAGCTAAAGTAAAAGAGATGCTTATTAATGATGATTAAGACTTAAGAAGATGCTTGTAAATGATGATTAAGACTTACTTGTCCATTGTATACAGTCACCTGGACCCCTTTTGCTAATAGTTGATCGACCTGCAATTCATTATGATAAAGACATCATAAATTTCAATGTTACCCTCAACTGTTTAATGTTACAAAAAAAGGTTATGAGCATCCTAAGTTTAATGTTTTCGGGTAGGTTGAGATCTAATAGAGACCCTATAATATCATTATGGATAGGGTTGTTTGTTGATTAAGAATCGAACCGACCATGAATGAACCGGTTTTCACTTTGTATTGTACATACTTTGGCCTTTTGGTCCTTTTTTTTCTATATGATCGGTTCAGTATGGACCCGCTATGTTGGGTCCAAGTCAGAGTCTAAGCTGAAAAATAAACATTTGGGTTGAACCAATCATGGACAAAACGAACCGGTTTTCACTGATATGTCCATATTGGATAAGACCCGGAATTGAAAGAAATACTAAAAACCGGATATGTGGGGTCGACTCAAAAATCATAACCGAAAAATAAACAATCCTAATTTTGTAAGGAAACATAAAGTTACAATTCGGTGAAAATGACAATGTTTGTTAACCTAAATTCTAAATAGGTTGTTTATCAACAACGTAGTTACTTTTCGAAGAGTGTACGATACCGTAAAAAAAAACGTAAATAAATAGATGGATTATTAGTTACCTCATCGATTCTTGGCTTCATGAAGTCACCTGCAAGACCAGCGAAAACAAGTTCTCCTTGTCCACCCCATCTATTTACCAAACAAACAAAATATTATTAAAAAAAATATTAAAATACTAACAATGAGTTTATTTATTACTAATTACAAAAAATACTTACGTAACATTTTCAGGAATAACTTTGAGTTTCTTTCTAATAGGACCATCCATTAAGCTACCAAGATCAACAGAATCACCAGGGGTAGAAATTCCTGAACTGTATTTGCTTAATGCAAACCTCTTTGATGATATTCTACCCGTTGAAGTAACCGGATCCGCAGCCGATGACCCGAGTGGATCGCTACCCGAATCCAACAAGAAGTTGTAGAAATCCTAACAAATATTTAAAGTGTTTAGTTTAATCAAAGTTTAGTTTTTTTTTACTGATTAGATTCTGCAGTAAAAAAAAAAAGATTACCACATTTTGGCTGCTAATACTGATCTCTTCTTCTAAGTTGGACCAAGAAGTTGTTGCATCTGTGTACTGCCCATCACTGATTTGCTGCTTAATCTTCTCCGCAAATCTATTTTACAATGATTTATTAGCTTCTTTTTTTTCTGTAGTAATTATATATTTTTAACATTTTTAATAAATAATATAGAAAACCTGTTGGCTCTCTGCATTCCATTGTCATCCAGCCTTGAAAGGTCCCTAAGAAGAGGTCCCCATGAAAACTGCAAAACAGAATCCACAAATCCCATATCTGCTGTCAAACCGCTTTTTAAAAAATATTTCATATTTTACCCGAAAATCCGAGATATTCTAGGTTTTTTTTTACTCATATAGAAAATAAATTAATAATTGAGATGTTAGATTTTGGGAGAGAATTAAGGCGATAAATAGAGAAGTTTCTCGGCAAATCAAAATTGAATATTGGGTTACAGATGCTATAAAATTCCGAAGTGGGTATCATGATGTCTATAATGTAAAATGAAACCCTTTTGTGCTTTCGCTAGCAAAACCCGAAAAAAGACGAAAACATGGGAAAAACTTACAACAAAATCTTCCGGGGAAATCCAGCTATCACCAAGAGCAACACCTACAAACACAAAATCATAGAACATTAGAACATGATAAACACCAAATAAAGATTGAAGCTTTAAGTGCTTATGATTTCCGAAAACCGGTATGATAATACAAAATCTGATTGAATACCTCCAAGAGTGAGATTAACTTTGCCATCTTCAATGGCCTTAAGAGTAGAAAGAGCAGTGGTGACAGCATATCTTCCTCCATAGGATTCAGCAACAAAGTACAAAGGCCTCTTTTGGAGATCTTTATCTCTATTAAACAGATGTATAAGCAATGTAGTTAAGTCATTTGCTGCTTCTTCATCACTCTTTGCCACTAAATCATCTTCCTCCACAAAACTAAACCCTGTTCCCACTGGATTATCCTTTTTGCACCAAAAACAAAAAAAAATTGAAATTATTTTCATTTTTTCAATCTGCAGTAAATGATTGATTCTGTCAATAATGAAACTTACCACAAACAGAAGATCTGCAACCTTGAGCCAAGTAGAATTCCTAGGTTTCAAATTTGTATCCAATGGCCCAATTTCTTGGAAATTACCAATTCCTACCCCTGAAGCTCCCTGCACAAACAAATCCATGGAGGAATTTCAGATTTTCAGTCAATAATTGATCTGTTTTTTTTTTTAAATGATTAAATTATTACTTACAGGTCCTCCTTGAAGCCATAAAACAATTGGCCATGGCTTATTGGGATCTTCAACTCTATATGGACTTTTGTATAGCCAGTAGAACAAATGTGCTTCTGCTCCAAAAAAAACACAACAAAATCATCATAAAAATCGGAACTTTCAACGAAATTCAAGAAAATAAATTGTGGGTATTGTTCTATGAAGGATTAAACTTACTGGGTCGAACTTGAGCATAGCCCCAATCTTGTAATTCATCGTGGGTTTTGAATCGAGATGAATGTCTCCCATCAACAGAGATTAAAGCAGTTAAAGTAAGAAGAAGACAAATTGTAGCGAAAACACCAAAACCAAACCTCTTTGCCATGTTTGACAAAACAAGCGAAATCAAAGTGTTTTGCTTTTAAAATTTCAAAGACGTAAACTTCATTGATTGATTATAAAGGAGACGATGTATTTATAAATATCTGTAGGTTGGAGATAAAGGGTTACTTTGTCACTGTCCAAGATGGAAACTTTTTTCCTTTCCCATTTCAGAAGGTAAAAAAAGCTCTCTTTTTTTTCTAGCATAAATTAATGAATTATAGAAATATACGATATGATCATAAATATTTTTTATTATACTAAAACATCAAGCATTCTTGACAAATATTTACAAGTTTGTTATATTTAACTATGGCCATTATTCACTAATAAATTAAAATATATTCCATCTTAGCCACTTAGATTTTTTGAAAAAGCTCAAAAAAAATCAGTTATAATTCTTTCTCGCCATATCGTAACAAATAATAAGTAAAAAAAGCTTTTTTTCTAGCATAAATTATTCTTTCTCACCATATCGTAACAAATAATTCTTTCTCGCTATATGAACCAATGGATCGTGAAAATTTTCAAAACATAATTATTTAAGTTAAGTTTTAAATTTCAAATTTCATTTCATTTTTTTTCTTCATATTTTCGAAATTTAATTTTTAAGTTAAAATTTTGAATTTTGAATTTATATCATAGTTTTTTTTTCATCTTCGAAGTTTAATTTTTAAAATTAAATTTTAATTTTAACTTTTATAAATCCGGTTGCATATCTTTTTTGTTATTATTTTCTAAAAATCCAACAATATTTACCAAATATTTATAATAAATTTTATTAAAATTAAAATCCAACGAATCGAGTAGTTTTCTGTAACATATATATTTTTAAATTAATTTATGTTAAATATTAAATATAATTAGGTGCAAATCTATAAAAATGATATCTTTGGATTTGAAATGATATCCTCCGTAATTGTCCAGGTTCATTCTAAATCGGTTTGATTTATAACTAAATGATAATATTATACATCAATAACTTTAAAAATATTTATAATATTGTAGAATAAATGCTATTAATATATTATAAAAACATGCACGAAAACTATTTTATTAGTTAAAGTATCATCATAGAGTATTTAATATGACAATAATACTTTACAATTTTAAAAAGTGGGAGTAATTTAAATTTTCTATTAATATATTCCAAAATATTATTATAAAGTGATTCACTTTCAAATAAAATATTATCGTCATATGAAATTGCTCGGAACGTGATTATGTTTTTGTAACGATCCCCATTTTATTACATACCGTGGAATTTACAAACAATATTATTTAGGGGGAAAAAAAACGTGTAGGGCACGGGGATACACTAATTAAATGTGAAGGATTTTGGAGATTTAGTAATTTTATTTTGGAAAATTTGTATTTTTATAAGCACATAAAATAATTATAGAAAACTTGGTGTATAATGATTATTTGTATACATGTACTAAAATAGACGACACTATAGTTGACAGGACACTCTCACAAGTTTTATAGGATTTTTTTTCTAAATAACTAATTAGGCCATAAAATCTTTTTACTAAGCCAAAAAATAATATTAAAAAAATCATAAAAATTAATTATCATGATTTCGGATCCG
The DNA here is from genome assembly GCA_002319775.1 of Fagopyrum tataricum. Taxonomy (NCBI): domain Eukaryota; kingdom Viridiplantae; phylum Streptophyta; class Magnoliopsida; order Caryophyllales; family Polygonaceae; genus Fagopyrum; species Fagopyrum tataricum. Next base: position 47,264,459 of record CM008283.1, read on the forward strand.
CTTGTATCTAAATAAAATTATAACGAGCAAGATCTTCTAAATATTTTAATATCTAATGTAAAAAAAGATCTCATAAATTATTTTTAACATTTATTAGTCACTTGGCTAAGTTAAAGTATAATTTTTTATTTATAACGTATTTAATAGCCGTTATATGGTTTCAAGTATAATTTTTATTCATAACGGATTAATATCAATTATATGGGTCGTTGGCCTACTGTATTTTTAGCAATTTTGTTGTCCTGCATCGATTATAAGTAAGACTGATAGTTTGAGAACTTGTATAAATATTAATATCCGTTTGGTGGGTCGTTTACCTATTGTTTTCTGGGTCGTTGAACTAGAGGGTTTGACCACATCGAAAATCAAGTAAGATGATATGATTAAACAAATCATACATTTAGAGGGTTTGAAGATTAAACAAATCATATATTTTTTTTGGTATTTTGGCTAAGTTGAAGTATAGTTTTCATTAAAAACGGATTAATATACCACCGGCCTACTATTTTGTGAGTCGGTAAATATTTTCAGTAATTTTGCTTTCCCACATCGATTATCAAGTAAGACTTATAGTTTGAGAATTTGTATAAATATAGGGTTTACAGATTAAACAAATCATACATTTTTTGGCATTTTGACATCATGTCATCTCCTAAAACATGTCACGTAGAATTATTTCAATTTATTTACGAATTTTTCACAAAATATTCACAAATTTGCCACAAATTACATTATACAAAAATTCCTATTCTAATTAATAAACAGTCAACATGTCACATCAGCTCTAATAAAATTTATATCATAATTAAATTCACATAAGCTTTTTTAAATTAACTATTTATTTTAATAACGATTTTATTTTCAAAAAATTTTTGTCATGAGTTTATAAGAAAATTCATATTACTAGTATAATTTTGTATTTTAGATTAATATTTAATTACTTAATACATAAAAATTATAATATTATTTTTTTTGTAAAACAAAACTCGCACAAGGTACGAGTAATGAACTAGTTTTACATAAAATAGCTCGCTTGTATAAGTATTTTAATTAAATTAACATTTTTTATGATTGAAAGAAGTAAAGAAAGTATGGAAGAGGAGGTTTAGATGGAGATGACGTGCAATGCCGTTGAGACAAAATATCTTACAAAATGGAGAGATATTCTTCATCTACATGTCGTATCTCATGGAGTATATTTTCTGTTTGAATTATGACGAGGGTTTGTTTAGAAAATACCTATAATAGTGGTAAATATATTATTTAATTTCTATATAAATAATAGTTTATCCAGAGAAAATGAGAAGAGAAAATGAGAAGAAGAAAAAAGTTAATCAAAATTCAAAACATGTCATTATTATTAAATGAATAATGTCAAATAAACTAAAAATGTCTATTTAGATTCTTATTAGTGTCCAGAAATAAGTCTACGTATGTAACATAACACTGAAAATTATTTTTAAAAAATGAATAAAATGCAAAAAGAAAAATAAAGTATGAAATTTACACGGTACTTAAAAACTTGTTCTGTAAATACTAAGAAAATTTTCAGTGTAAAATTCCGCCACCACCGATCATAAAAAATTCCGAAAACTGTTGTTTGCAAACTTTAACAAAACTTTAAATGATATTCAAATCTATAGGCATTTTTTAAATTGTACAAACTTCAACAAAAACTGCACATTGACTTGCTAAATTTGTAAACTTCGATGATTGATAAATCCATTGCGGTTACAATAGATAGTCAAGGGTTTATAGATGATAAATTTTATTTTATTTTTTATTACGGAAATGATAAGTTAGTCCAACCTAAAATATTCTTACGATGAGAACATGTTGTTCAAAGTAATCACACAAATTGGTGGTGTTGGGGATCGAGATTCCCAGATGGGTCAATCAATCAGCAATACAATTGATTTTTCTGAAAATATGTTTAATCTGGACTTCGTCAAATAAACAAAGATCCAATCCGGAGTCGAAAATTATAATCTCGGCATTCACAGATAGCTCCACAAACCCTGTGGTGTCATGGGTTGTACACCGTGGTTTATATATACCTATATAAACAAGTTTAAAACTTGTATTTGAGATGATGATGATTATTATTATTATTATTATTATTATTATTATTATTATTATTATTTGTGTTGCCATAAATACAATCAGCCTAGTCAAAAGGCCTGTTTAATTAGATGAATTATGGGCCGGCCCGTTAATAATGACCCAATAACTAGCCCAAGAGAAAGGTTAAGGACGTGTTTTTTTTATTGTTTAAACAAAAACTAGTCTATCATATATCGTAACTCGTAAAAAAATATTTTTATTTAATTTAATTTATAAATGTAACGAACATTTAATATATATTTTCTATATCAGAAATTGATTGAAACTCACCTTAAGTTATGATTCATCTTAAAACATCATTACATAGAATAATAGGATCGTCATAAAAATTAAAATTAACATTGGGATATTGCTCTAAATGAGTCAAACGGTTGGTCTATTATTTTATAACACATTTAATATATTTTGATTAGTTATTATTTATTGGTTTTAAGACGAAACTGCGAGGGCTTGTGTGTGGGTCATCGGATGTGTTCTATCCCGAATTATTGTGTCCCGAGACGGATATAAGAAAAAATTAACATCCATATAGTTGATCCCGATAAGATGAATTTCGTATGTTCAGTTATAAATCGTGATGTACTTATCAAGTATCAACCAATGAAAAAATAAAAATAAACCGTACTTATTTCTCTCTAGATAGATTACATTCCAATATAACATCAAATGCGCCTATGTACTATAGCATATCGTTCAATTTCTTATTATCTCCAATATATTTGTTTTTATTCACACGTATATTCCGTTACAAATATGTAGGTGACCTATGCAAAAATATTTCATGAAATATAAATATAGAAAAATGACTCGTCTCCATCATGGCAAGGGGAGCTCGTACACGTAAGAGAGAAAAACAACGCTACAAAAACTTATTGTCTTTTATTTTATTTTTGTAATTTTTGTATTTTTAGTGCAATAACAAATATAATAAATATGTTATATATTGAAACAAAAAATGAAAAATATAGTGGCCCACAATTGCAGTTAGTCTACTCTTCTTATCCGTTTATCGGGAATTTTCTTTTGTGTGTATGATCAAGCTTCATACATAAGCTATATTTATTTATTTATATTTAAAATATTAAAATAACTAATAATTCCAAAATTTATATTCGAACAAAACTACTCGTTGTCAAAATTGGTCAAGAAAAGTTTCAAGTATCTAGACTCTTCTAGTAATATGTAATGAGGTTCTATATATATGATGACATATAATACAAACAAACACACATAAACCAATTAAAATCAATGCAAAATGTATGGTGTAAAAATGATATATGTGCTAAAAAAATATATATAACTTCTCCACAAATAAGAAAAATCAACTTAAAATATGTTTGTATAAGGGTTTATGTATATATAGTATACGTTATGTTTTTAATACAATGGCTAAAATTTTAAACTAAATTATATAATATCGGATTTGTTATTATATATGTACTAGTTTAGGACCCGTGCCGTGCACGGGTATATGTTAGAAAAAAGTATTGACAAAATAAATGATTGTATAATCTAAAATTAATTATTTCATCGGTGAGTAATTTTAATTAATTTTTTAAAATAAAAATCCAAAATTTATAGAGGAATCAAATAAATTTGTTCAAAACTTAAAAATATATACTTTAAAAAAAAATATACCTTCAAAATAAACACAGTGGTTGAAGAAAATTTATTTGTGTAACAACCTCAAGTAAATTCAAAATATATAATTTAAAATAAGAAAAATAAATATTCAAAATAAATATAAATTTAAAAAAGAGAGAAATTAATTTGCACTCCAACTGTGAAATTGAGAAACTTTAATCATTCTTGATACCGACATCCATCACGGGTTTATGTACGAAAATAATATAAAAATACTTTCATTCCGGGTCTCAAATGCAAAGTTGATAAAAAATTTGGTATATAAGTAATAGAATTAATGTTAAGGATATAAAAATGAGTTCATTCAATACATGCAATGGTGATGTTTTACTACAATTATAAATGTGTCATGAAAGAATTTTGAGAAAACATTATATTTTAAAAACATAATATTTTTTTTAAAAAAGAGTTCATTTAATATCAATAGGTCAACGATCCACACATAAATTAGATCAACAACCTACACATACATTAGATCAAAGACCTACTTTAGTATATTTATATTGAATATTGATTGATATAGTATATTTATATTGAATATTGATTGATATTGTATATTTATCTTGATTGATAATTGATAGGTCAACAACCCACATATCAATAGGTCAACGACCCACATATACATTATATCAACGACCCACATACATCAAAATAGTAGGTTAACGATCCACAAAATAGTAGGTCAACGACCCATATACATTAGATCAACGACTGACATACATTATGTCAACGATCTACATACATTAGGTCAACGACCCACATGAAAATTATACTTGAACTTGGTCAAAAGTCCAAGAAATGTATGATTTGTTCAATCTTCAAAACCTCTATTTATAAAAGTTCTCAAACCATCAACCTTAAATATAGTCGATGTGGGATAGAAATTTTTTTGAAATATTTAACGTAAATAGATTTTGCTTATAATCCTTAAACAAAAAAAAAATTGTTCCTTATAGTATTCTTTAAAAAAAGAAAAATATTTAATAAATATTACAACAAAATAAAAAAATAGATCAAAATTTTTAAAAATATATCTAATCGCTTCGAGAAAAAAAGAACGTAAAATTTAATGAGAGATGTATTTCAAAATATTCGTACCACAACGCGCCACGTCGGTAGTCATACACTCTACTTTAGTGTATTTATATTGATTAAATTGATATATTTATATTGATTGATGATTGATAGGTCAACGACCTACATATACATTAGATCAACGACCCACATACATCAAAATAGTAGGACAACGACCCACAAAACAGTAGGTTAACGACCCACACATACATTAGATCAACGACTTACATACATCAATGACTTACATACATTAGGTTAAAAACCTCCATACATTAGGTCAACGACCTACATACATTAGGTCAACGACCTACGTACATTAGATCAATTAACCATATAACAATAAATCAAAAAAAAAATCACATAGTCAACGACCCACAAAACTGTAGGGCAACGACAATATGAATAAACAATATACTTGAACTTAGTCAAAAGTCTAATAAATGTATGATTTATTCAATCTTCAAAACCTCTATTTATTGAATTTCTCAAACCATTAATCTTACACATAGTCGATGTGGGATAACAAAATTCCTAAAAATATTTAACCTAAATAGATTGGGCTTATAATCCTTAAAAAAATTAAAAAAAAATTGTTCCATATAGTATTCTTAAAAAAAAAAGTTCTTTAATAAATATTAAATCAAAATCATTAAAAAGATTTGAATCCAAAAAAAATATCTAATTTTGGAGAAAAAAAAGTAACATGTGAAATTTAATGGGAGAAATGTATTTTAAAATACTCGCACCACAATGCGGCACGTCAACAGTCATACACTCTACTTTAGTATATATTTATATTGATTGATGATTGATAGGTCAATAATCCACATATCAATATGTCAACAACCTACATACATCAAAATAGTAGGTTAACGACCCACATAACGATAGATAAAAAAAATTAAGGAAAAAATTATTTAATAAAATTATTAAATAAAGAAAAAAAAAATGATTGATATGTCAATAATCCACGTATCAATATGTCAACAACCTACATACACTCTATCTTAACTTAAATAGATTTTGCTTATAATCCTTAAAAAAAATTAAGGAAAAAATTGTTCCATATAATATTCTTTCAAAAAAGAAATTTATGTAATAAATATTATAACAGTTCAAAAAATAGATCGAAATCTAAAAAATATATCTAACCGTTTCGAGAAAACAAAGTAACGTGAAATTTAATGAGAGAGATGTATTTTAAAATATTCGCACCACAACGCGTCATGTTAGTAGTCATACACTCTTCTTTATTATATTTATATTGAATGATTTAGTGTATTTAATTTGATTGATTAATGATATGATTGATTTAGTATATTTATATAGGTCAACAACTCACATATCAGTAGGTCAACGACCCACGTATCAGTAGGTCAACGATCCACGTATCGGTAAGTCAACGACCCACATACAATAGATCAACCATCCACACATACATTAAATCAACGACCTACACATACATTAGATCAACGACCTACACATTTATTAGATCAACGACCTACACATTCATTAGGTCAATGACCCATATAACAGTAGATCAAAAAAAAATCGCATAGTCAACGACCCACAAAACTATAGGTCAAGGACAATATGAATACAAATTATAAAACTTAGTCAAAAGTCCAAGAAATGTATGATTTGTTCAATATTCAAAACCTTTATTTATAGAAGTTGTCAAACCATTAACCTTACAAATAGTCGACGTGGATAACAAAATTCCTGAAAATATTTAATGTAAATAGATTGGGCTTATAATCCTAAAAAAATTAATGAAAAAATTGTTGCATATAGTATTCTTATTCTTTAATAAATATTATAATAAAATTATTAAAAATGATCGAAATCTATAAAAAAATGTATCTAATATTTCCGAGAATAAAAAGTAACGTGAAATGGTTTCAAAAAATAATAAAATTTAAAAATAAAAGATTTGATGGCTAAAAATAATTTAAAAATAAAAATTTTGTGGCGATTAATGAGATATCGATTTCAAATACTCGCACTATAACGCACCACGTCAACAGTTATGCACTCTGCTTTAGTATATTTACTAGTGTAATACCCGCACCTTGTGCGGACTTAAGTTTCAATAATTTATTAATATTTATGAATATATACACATATTTTGGAATATAAAGAAGTGAGGGAATGAAATTAGATGTACCATTACGATCGATAAATAAAAATTGGATCTCTATTAGTATGACATCCGAATTTTAATTTAACCAATAACTTTTCTATTATAATAGAATGCAGATTGCAATTTTCTTTATTAAAACATCACAAATAATAATAGCCTTTACTTCAAAGCATTTCAAATTTACCAAAATTGTTACATTATGATAACGTAGGGTTGGTTGCATCAAATCACTTGCATGGTACCTCTTCCTTTCCTACAAAATGCACATTTATTTGGAAGTTATTTTCGAGTTATTTTTCATATAATTTTTTTTTTAGTAATAGCACGATCTTATGATATACAACAATGCATCTAGTTATTAAATTTAAAATACTTATCCCAAATAAAATCTACAAAATTTAAATAAATATTGTTAAATAGTATAATAAGTAAAACAAAATACTGAAAAGAAAATCAATTATTGATTGATTAGATATAAAATTTGGACTCAATTAGATAGACCCCTCTCTCTTTTTTATCCGACCAAATATATTTTTGTTTCTAAAAATTTGGACCTAATTACAAGAAAAATACATAATATTTTAAAATTTCGTTCTCTAAGATTGTCAACTAAGGGAGATAACAAAAATTATAAGAAAAATATTATTTATTAAATTTAAATTAATAATTATTTTAATAATCTACTCTTTTTCTTAAAGCTTAATACTTTATCTTATGGATTTATTATTTTTTTTCATTGATGATAATATTGTTTACTTCAATAAATAGTATCAGGAATTGAGTAATTAAAATTATATTCTTTAATAACATTGAATTAAATTTAAATCAATAATTATTTTCATAATTTACTTTTTTTAAATATGTGAATAATTAATAATTTTAATTAAATTAGGTTGATAACTATAATGATAGTTAAGTCTAAAGTATATACAATAAATTGAATAAAGTAAGGTTGAACAATACATAAAAATATAACATGCATTTCTTCGTGCATATTAAAAAATGATTTGCATGTGATATATAATTATTGTTTTTAAACAAAATCCTATAGACAAAGAAGAAGCCGAAGCACAAAAAAAAAAAAGAAGAGTTTTTGGTCTGCCAATATCTATAGTAGTCATAGGGATCTCTAAGGCCCTTATACAAATTATTGGAACTCACATTCTCCAAAACATCTTGGCCATTCACTTATACTCATTAAAGGTATTGTCTTTAAATAAATAGGGATTCTGTTGGAGATAATTAGTTCTCACATCGAAAAATTGGGACTACCCAACCTAGTATATAAGGTCGGTGGGCTACTCCTCCTATTGTCAATTGGTTTTAGGATGGAACCTCATCGGGTTTATGTGATGGGCTTGGGCCTAACGCGCATGTGCGCTCGGATGCACACGACCCCCGCTCTACCCGGTCCGTCTGTATTGGACTTTGACATGGTATCAAAGCGGTTAGCCTCTATGTGGCTCGCGATCCTAACATGTGGGCAAGTGCGACTCGGTCTATATCCTCTAGTAGAACTTGCGGGGCGTGTTGGAGATAATTAGTTCCCACATCGAAAGATTGAGACTACCCAACCTAGTATATAAGGTCGGTGGGCTACTCCTCCTATTGCCAATTGGTTTTAGGATGAAACCTCATCGGGTTTATGTGATGGGCTTGGGCCTAACGCGCATGCGCGCTCGGATGCACACGACCCCCGCTCTACCCGGTCCGTCTGTATCGGACTTTGACATGTTAGATTATAGGCCCAGTCCATTGGACCTCTTATCGGACTTATTCCACATTTGTTAGTTTAACTCTTTTCCTTTTGTATTTGTCTATATAAACATTGTCCAGTCAATAATACAAGCATGCTTTCATTTCACAAATCTCTTCATGGTATCAGAGCGATTTTCCTCTGACCTACGCTTCCGTCAAATAAAACCCTAAAACGTATTCAAAACGCCAGGGCATGCTATCTTCGAGCAAGCCTCGGGCGGCTTCGGCTGCTGTTACTGGAACTTCAGGGCATGCTAACTCCGCTCCTGTCGCTCCCTTGTCATCTCAAGATCGTCAGGCCATGGGCTCTGAAATTAATGATGCTCAATGGAACACAATCTTATCACTCCTGAATTCTTATCGTTCTCATTCGGCTCACAATACAAATTCAGGTATATTATCCCTACCTTGGATCTTGGATTCTGGTGCTTCTTTTCATATGACAGGAGACCGCTCACTCTTGTCCTCAATCAAACCGGTAAACAAATGTCGGATCAAACTTTCGAATGGAGTTCTAGTATCTGTTGGTCACGCAGGAACCCTTCGGTTGAATGCCTCTCTTTCCCTACCTCGAGTATAATTTGTTCCAGAATTAGACTGCCATCTTTTATCTGTGAATCAGTTAACTGTGGATTTGAATTGTGTTTTTATGATGACTAATAAACTTTGCGTAATACGGGACCATACTTTGAGGACAGTGATTGGTGTGGGTGAAGCTCGTGATGGAATCTATTGGCTTTCCTGGATGACAAACATTTCTCCGCCTCCTCTTTCATGCCTTACCACGGTTGACATCACCATCTCCCATCAGCGCCTTGGTCATCCTTCCAATACCGAAGCCGTCTCTCCTTGTGACATTTGTCTCCGAGCTAAACTACCTAGATCGTCTTTTCCTGATAGCATTTTCCATGCCTCATCTTTATTTCATTTAGTTCATTTAGATATTTGGGGTCCCTATCGCACCCTTTCTACCTCTGGTTGTTCCTATTTTATTACCATTTTGGATGATTTTTTTCGATGTACCTGGGTTTATTTGATAAGAGGCAAAGCTGAAGCCACTTCTTTAGTTCGCAAATTCTGTGCTATGGTTGAAACTCAATTCAATACTTGTGTCAAAACTTTTCGCAGTGACAATGCTAAAGAATTTCTTAGCCTTCGTCCTTTTCTTCATACCAAGGGTATACGCTTAGAAACCTCTTGTACATACACACCTCAACAAAATGGGAGGTAGAACACAAACATCGTCATATTCTTACTGTTGCTAGAACCCTTATGTTCCAAGGAAATTTACCAGTTTCGCTTTGGGGAGGATGTGTTCTCACTGCTTGTTATCTCATCAACCGAACCCCTACGCCCATACTTCACCACAAAACTCCATATGAGCTTCTTCATGGTTCTCCGCCTTGCCTTAAACATCTTCGGGTATTAGGTTGTCTTGCTTATTGTTCAATTCTTCCTCGATCTTTTGATAAATTTCAGCCTCGGGGTAGAAAGTGTGTTTTCATAGGGTATCCATCTTTTCAAAAAGGGTGAAAAATGTTAGATCTAGATACTCGGGAAATTTTTACAACGTGGGATGCACGTTTTTATGAGAACATTTTTCCGTTCTCAACACTAACCACTCCATCTACAAATTCCCTACCCGATTTTAATCTTACTGCGGACGATACCACCACACCATTTTTCGCAGAAGATCCCCATGAAATTCCTGCAGTTCCTAGCATTTCCCTTTCCGCAGACAACACACAAAATTCCGGCCCAGCAGACCCCAACTGCCCCTCTACTGGTACAACGGACCCCACGTGCCTCCTTGATACAACGGACCCCACCTGTCCTCCCCTTGTTCCCTTTACTTTCGTGGACCCCGCATGCGACATCCCTCAAAATTCCTCCGAAACAGTGGACCCCACACTACCTATCCCACCACCTATCCCTATAAATCCGGATAACTCCGCCCCTTTATCACCGGCCCCTCCGGCCATTACTGCTCCGGCAGTTCAACCGCCCCGCCGCAGCTCTCGCCCCACAAAACCAAATACCCTTTTAGAGATTTTGTTTGTAAAAAGGCAAGTCATTTTGATTCTCGATCAAGTCAACCCTCTCCTTCACTGAAATCAGGTACCCGGTATTCCATAGTGAATTCTTTATCATATAATCATTTTTCACCTGCATATGTTGCTTCTCTTCACTCTCTTCACTCTCTTCATCAGGAACAAGAACCGAGCTCTTTTAGGGACGCCGTTACAAATCCTAAATGGCAACAGGCTATGCAAGATGAAATTTATGTCCTACAACGCAACAATACATGGGATTATGTTGATCTTCCTGCAGGTCGTAGAGCTATTGGCTCTAAATGGGTTTTTCGCATCAAGTACAAGTCTGATGGTCAGATTGAGCGCTATAAGGCACGCCTGGTGGTACTTGGGAACCGCCAACAAGAAGGCATTGATTACACAGATTCCTTTGCTCATGTTGCTAAATTGGTAACGGTGAAACTTCTTCTTGCCATTGCATCTATTCATAACTAGGAACTTCATCAGATGGATGTCCATAATGCTTATCTTCATGGTGAATTGCATGAGGAAGTCTATATGCTCCCTCCTCCTGGGTTCAAACCCAGATCTTCTGATAAAGTTTGTCGCCTCAAGAAATCCTTATATGGTCTTCGTCAGGCTCCTCGGAATTGGTTTCATAAGTTTATATCTGCCCTTTTGAAATACGGGTTTACTCAGTCTCTTGCTGATTACTCCCTATTCACCTACAGTCAATCAAGTATCGTTCTTCAGATCCTAATTTATGTTGATGATCTAGTCATTACTGGCAACAACCTTGCTACCATTCGCAGATTTAAAGATTATCTTCATACATGTTTTCACATGAAGGATCTTGGACCTCTTAGGTTCTTCTTAGGCATCGAAATTGTTCGTACTCTGTCCGGTCTCTGGCTTGATCAGCGAAAGTACACACTTGACATTCTAGCTGAAGCTGGCCTTTTAGGTTGTAAACCTGCATCTTTTCCAATGACCGCTGATCACGGGCTACAGTTGGATTCTACGGCTTTATTGAATGATCTTGAGAAATACCGTCGTTTGGTTGGTCGTCTCATCTACTTGTCTATTACTCGGCCTGAGTTGGCCTATTGTGTTCATATACTATCACAATTCATGGCTGCACCTCGTCTTGGTCACTGGACCGCTGCATTAAAAGTCCTTCGCTACCTCAAGGCTGCACATGCTCAAGGTATCTTCCTCTCTCGTTCCAGCGATCTCTCCATACGCGCATTTTGTGATTCCGACTATGCAGCATGCCCTATCACCAGACGATCCACCACTGGTTATTTCATTCTTCTTGGCACTTCCCCAATTTCTTGGAAAACCAAGAAACAAGCTACAATTTCTCGCTCCTCTGCTGAAGCTGAATACAGAGCTATGGCAGCTACCACTTGTGAGCTTCTTTGGCTTCGCTCTCTCCTTACGTCACTCGGATTCTCGCATACAACTCCAATGCGTCTCTTTTGCAATAATCAATCTTCCATTCATATTGCCAACAATCCAGTCTTCCATGAACGAACCAAGCACATTGAGATTGATTGTCATACTGTCAGAGAACAAATTCAGCGAGGCATCATTCAGACACGACATGTTCCTGGCACCCTTCAGCTAGCTGAAATCATGACTAAAGCTCTTGGTCCTACTAGATTCAACTTCTTGATTGGCAAGCTTGGAGTTGTTTCTTCCCCACCTCAGCTTGAGGGGGAGTGTTAGATTATAGGCCCAGTCCATTGGACCTCTTATCGGACTTATTCCACATTTGTTAGTTTAACTCTTTTCCTTTTGTATTTGTCTATATAAACATTGTTCAGTCAATAATACAAGCAGGCTTTCAGTTCACAAATATCTTCATATGGGAAATGACTATACTCGAACTGGAAATGAATAAATCATTCAAAAGCAAGACAATGGTCACAATAAATTTGCCTCTAGTGTTGATGTATGTCTATTTCAATTTGTCATTCACGATGTCGAATATATTGTACTCTTGGCCTTGCAAGTGTGATAACCGGAAAATTCTAATAAATTTTTTTGGTTATTATATTACGTGTTTGTTAATATCTTTAAATAAATAAATAAAATAAAATAAAAGTCAATCCGTACTCGAATCGATATCGAGGAATTAATTCAAACGAATACCAAACCAGCTGTGGAGTCTTGCTACTTATTTGGGCCTCGCAACCCATTTACCCTCTTCCCACGGATCTTGGGCCTTATATCCGTTTGACACATCTCTCCACTCGGGCCGACAAGCAAACCATGACACGCTGGCGTCCTCTTCGTCTCTTTCATCCGTAACGCAAGTCAAGGGCCATTGAATTTCGTCTTCACTGCATTAAACTGCTTTGATTCACCTCGACACCATTACTGCGCCTTCCAATCTCGACTTGCATCGCTCCTCTGTACCTGGACGGTTTCCCTGCTACCCGCCTTTTGACCCCTTCTCTTTCTCTTCCCGAACTGCTCTGTCTTCGCCACGACGCCGATTCTACCCGACAATGTACAAGCGACCCCCTTCTACCCCATCGCCTACTTCCCTCTCTAGCCATTCCTTCACTCTCCCGTTGCAACACCGCCGACCACGAGCAAGGGAGCTAGGTAAGCTCTCGTCCCGGTTGTCTCTATTCTGTCGTTTCTTCTCGGCTCACTGGCGGGTCCGATCTGCTAACGGAGTGCAGTTACGGTAACCACAGGGGCCATGAACTACCCGAGGAAGAGCCGTCTCACCATCACTGACCACCGGATCCAGGCGTGAGTTCGGGACCAAGACGCCACCCTGCTTAAGTTCCGCGCGGTGAGTCCATACTTCTTTTCTTCTCAGAGGCGAGATCTCGCGTTGTTATCCTGACCGAGACGGGACTTTGTCACGACTGAGACACTAATTTACGTGTAATGTTTTAACATGAATTGAAACCGGAACCTGCTTACGATGTACCACCCGACATTAACCCGTTATCGTATACCCGATCCAATTCCGGTTAGTTCCGAATCCGAGTCCTTTCGGTTAATTGTAACCTCGTGGAATTTAGTAAGAAATATTATTTAATTAATTAATAATACGTGATATTTATAGTCGTATTTGATTAGCGGAAATATTTAAATAGTTAGTGATACGGAATTAAGTAGCGGAATTGATATGGAAATGTGGAACGAATAATTAGGGTAATGACGGGAGAAATTTGGCGCACGCCAGGATAGAGAAAAGTGGAGATGAATTAGAGTATGGAATTTAAGCGGGATAACCGTAAAAGTTAGGATGATAACAAGTGGAGTAATGCTACCTTAGTGAACCGACTGGAGAGAATATAAATAGCGAGAAAGCGGATGAGGTTGGATACGTAGGGGAATAAGACCGGAACCTAAGTTAGTGGAATCAAGCGAGTGTGTTCCCGAGACCGGAATAAGATTGGAGAATTGACGGGTTATTCTTGAGATTAAATTAATAACGTTTTTAGGTTGGATAGGCTTTTGGAAGAGTATGCTATAATTAAGAGAACTCATATGGATGTGTAGGTCCCCAAATCGAAATGTTAAAAGAATTCAGGGTATTGAGTCTAGATGTCATGCCCTGATGGTGAGAATGATAAGTTGAACGGAATTAAGTTGGGAATTATTCTAAGAATGAATATATTAATGAACAGGATAATCGGATCTTTTGCTGGCAAGATCGCGAGACTTTGAGACTAGTACCGTTAAGGTGAGTTTGTAGGACTCACTTAGTTACCGTTTTATACTGAGTGTACATTTGAGTGGTGTGTTATATTATGAGAAATAAAATGAACGGATTAGATCACTGTATTTTATTGTTAAGTAAGACACAAGTGTATGATAACGTGCCGTAACCGTCGGTCCGGGCCGATGGTGCTGGAGGATTGCCCTGCGACCAATCCAGTAGGTATACGGGAAGAGGTACATACACCAGCCCTACGGGTTTACGGGGACGGGGGCAGGAGTCGGGAGACTCTTGTGTTACAAGATAAGATGGAAATTAGACTGAATCAAGTCACGTAATGAAAAGATAATAAACCGGGATTTGTGTGTGCATGCTAAGTGATTTATTGTATATGGCCTTGTGTGTGTTTGTGCTCTAGTGACATTTTAGTATTAGAATTGTAGCTAACGGTTTATACCGTGTTGTTAGACGATGCAGGTTAGATCTCTACCGAGAGATCGAGAGTGAAGTGATCAGCCGGGGTTTCCGTACTAGGATCGGGTGTTTGGTTATTTATTTTAGTTATTTATTTCCTTAGTTGACTTTTACTGTTGAACTCACTCGTCCTAGAGATTGGCTGTGTTATGTTGGTCACGTCTTTTACCCTGAGTACTTTATTTAATGATTTACCGTTTTAATATTTGTGCCTTGTTGCAAGGTCCATTGTGAAATTGTTGTCAAACTAAGGCCGGGACCCACTGTGAGGTCCTAGCCAGTAACGCTCCGGATTCCCAGAATTCGGGGTGTTACAACATGGTATCAGAGCTCTAGGTTGGCAACAATGGCACTCGAAACCTTCTAAAAAGGCCAAGTATAAATAGAACCCGAAAAGGGTATGGTTTTCAAAATGAATTTAAAGTTAAGTCATGCTGAGTCGGGTTGGGTAATAGTACGGAAATCACCACTTCACTCTGCAGATCTCGGTAGTAGTAAATTATTATGTTTTGCCCTTTTTATTACATTATATTAATCGTAGTCTTCCGTCTTGTACAAATGGAACGTGATAGCATAGTACCCACTACGGGTAGGGGAAGTGGTCGTCCACCTCTTCACCCCGCGACACCAGCTATTGGGACACCCCGACGCCAGGGTAGACCCCCAATCTCTAGAGGCCGAGGCCGAGCTGCTCTACTTGAACCACCACCAGAGGAAGTAGTGGCAGATACTGAGGATAATGTAGAGGCCGCTGCTAAGGCCAATGTGGGAGCCCAGTCTAGGGCCGTCCCAAGAGAGGAAGTTGCTGAGAGTCCAGCCCCCGAGTCTAGGGAAAAGCTACACATTCACTTCGATCCCGTGGGACCGGATCATCTAGATCGAGTCGCATTGCGATGAGTGCTACTGAGCTGTGAGCCTATGTGGATGAGGCCGTTGAGACCGCTATGAAGGGCAGGATAGCTCCAGCCCCGCCCCCACCAGCTAGATCGGCCATTGTGTCACAGGGAGTGACCCCGGTCAGAGCTATACCAGAGAGGGTTGTAGAGGAGACCCGAGCTAGAGAGGAGTCGCGACTGCTTAGACCCGATGATTGGTTGAGGACTTTCAACTATCAACGGGTGCCCACTTTTGACGGGACAATAGAACTGGAGGTGGAGCATTGGATAGGACACGTGGAGACTGCCTTGGAGGCGATACGCTGTCTTGAGGAGAGACAGGTGGAGTTGGTACACACCTTTTTCAAGGAACAGACACAATACTGGTGGAGGACAGTTTGCAGGAGTGTGACTACCTTTGCACGGATGAGAGAGATGATTCGGGGCCACTTCTGCCCTGCATCTTTGAGGACTGAGCGATTGAGGGATTTCTATGAGGCCCAATTTGAGGATGTGCCGATATCTGAGGCTATCAGGAGGTTCAGGGAGGAGCTGACCTTGCTAGGACCAGCTGCCCCACCGGAGGATCAACATATATATCTCTTCTCACGGAGAGTGAGGGAGGACACCCGGTCTTACTTAGCCGGATTCCGATGTGAGACCCTGATGGACTATCAGGATAGGGTTGCTGCTTATGAGAGAGATCGACCACTTCAGCGGAGAGCAGTGCAGTCAGGAGGGCCTGATAAGAGGCATAGAGTGGGGCAGTCAGGTTCTGCTAGTGGAGTTGGGAGCCAGAGTAGAGCTCAGACTTCCAGGAGTGTCGGGTTTTCACCGAAGTCTCCGGTGACAGACCTAGGACGTCAATGCCACAACTGTGGCCAAGTTGGACATCTGCGAGCTCAATGTCAGAGGCAGTTGGTCACATGTTTCACTTGTGGCAAGTTGGGGCACATGTCTACATTCTGCCGTCAGGGGGAAGCTGCACCAGCGCAGAGATCATTACACCCCGGAGCTGAGAGTTGTGGACAGAGATCTCCGGCGACTCAGACGCGGGATATCAGCAGCAGAGAGCTCCATGTCACCAACAGCAGAGGGCACCGGGGCAGCAGCAGCAGTACAGAGCCTCGGGGTATGCCCCATCTCAGGGTTCCGCACCCAGTGTGAGCCGTGGCAGAGGTCGTGGAGACAGTGCAACAGGGAGTAGCGGGACTCAGGCTATGACATTTGAGCTGAGGAGTGCAGATCAACCGAATGCTCCTACGACCACAAGTACTATCTGGATTAAGGACGCACCTGTCCGAGTTTTGTTTGATACTGGGCAACCCATTCCTTCATATCAGATGCATGTGTAGATAGGTTGTCCTTGGATACTGTAGCTGGGATACCCTTCATAGTAGGGCTACCGAATGGGAACAAGGTGAATGGTACTCGGGAAATTCATAACTTTCTGATCCGTTTGGGAAACCGGGAATGGTTGGTGGACTTCTTAGTGATGCACTTGGTGCATGAGGATGTCATTCTAGGGATGGATTGGATGGTCAAGTATGGGGCTATACTTGACATAGGCAAGAGGACAGTGACAGTTACATAGACAGAGGGACAACTATAGGTCTTCCGAGGGTGGGACCTCGGAAAGGCGGGAACAATGATCAATGTAGTCAGAGCAGCACGTTTGATCGGACAGGGATGCGAGGCCTTCTGCTGCTATGTCATGAAGGAACAGAAGGGTCCGAGGCTAGAGGACGTACCAGTAGTGAGGGAGTTCACTGAGGTGCTTCGGGATGACTTCCCCGGCCTACCTCCACAGAGGAGTGTAGACTTCAGCATTGACTTAGATCCTGGCACGAGACCGATCTCGAAGGCTCCCTACCGGATGGCACCCATAGAGATGGCAGAGTTGAAGAAGTAGTTGGAGGAGCTAGTAGAAAAGGGGTTTATCCGACCTAGTGTTTCTCCTTGGGGTGCTCCAGTACTGTTTGTGCGGAAGAAGGATGGATATATGAGGTTGTGCATAGATTACAAAGAGTTGAACCGGGTAACGATCAAGAACAAGTACCCGTTACCCCGTATCGACGACTTGCTAGACCAGTTGCAGGGGGCCTCAGTCTTCTCCAGGATTGACTTGAGGTCAGGATATCACCAGCTGAGGGTGAGGGATCAGGACATCCCTAAGACGGCATTCAGGACCAGATACGGTCACTATGAGTTTGTGGTGATGCCGTTCGGGCTCACCAACGCGCTAGCCGTGTTTATGGAGTTGATGAACGGAATATTCATCGACTACCTAGATCAGTTCGTGGTAGTTTTCATTGACGACATTTTAGTGTACTCCCGGAACCGAGATGAGCATGCCGGACACTTGGGGACAATGTTGCAGGTACTACTGGACAACCAGCTCTATGCTAAGTTGTCCAAGTGCGAGTTCTGGATGTCAGAGCTAGGTAGCCTTTTTGGGGCATGTGGTGACGGCCGAGGGGATCAAGGTTGATCCGGCCAAGATCGAGTCCGTTTCGTCATGGCAGCCTCCTAGGAATGTCAAGGAGGTGCTCAGCTTCCTGGGGTTAGCTGGATACTACAGACGTTTCGTGGAAGGGTTCTCAGTCATTGCCCGACCACTTACCGGTCTACTGAGGAAGACCACCTGCTTTGTGTGGTTTGAGTCCTGTCAAAGGAGCTTTGAGGAGCTGAAGAGTAGGTTGACTTCTGCTCTGATCTTAGTCCAGCCAGAGGGCACGGAGGACTTCGTGGTTTACAATGATGCATCCAAACTAGGCTTGGGGTGCGTGTTGATGCAGAGGGGTAAGGTGATAGCGTATGCGTCTCGCCAGTTGAAGACGTACGAGGAGAACTACCCCACTCATGACCTGGAGTTAGCAGCAGTAGTTCACGCCCTTAAGATCTGGCGTCACTACTTGTATGGGACGACTTGTCAGATCTTCACAAACCATAAGAGTCTGAAGTACATATTCACTCGGCAGGAGTTGAATAACCGACAGAGGAGATGGCTAAAGCTGATTAAGGACTTCGATCTGAAAGTTCTATACCACCCGGGGAAGGCGAATGTGGTCGCCGACGCTTTGAGCAGGAAGACGCCTTAGGAAAAGGCTATAGCTCGTTTGACGGCTCAACCCGAGCTACAAAGGGATCTTGCCCGACTAGAGGTAGAGATTCAGTTTCCGGACGTTGATCGGCACTTAGGTGCTTTGGAGCTTGTGCCTGATCTGTTGGTTGAGATCCGACAGAAGCAGGATACCTGGCCTACCATATCCAGGATACGAGAGAAGATGTCTCGGGATGAGGCACCACAGTTTCTGGTAGGAGGAGATGGAGTGATGAGACGCCAAGGGCGTGTTTGTGTCCCCTTTGATGAGGAGCTGAGGCAACGGATCCTACAGGAGGCTCATGCTACACCTTACTCGGTACACTCAGGTGCGAGTAAGATGTATAGAGATATCAGACGTTCCTACTGGTGGAGCGGTCTGAAACCGGATGTGAGTAAGTTTGTGTCCCAGTGTGCGACCTGTCAGCAGGTCAAGATTGAGCATCACCGATCAGGAGGAGAGCTCCACCCACTGCCAGTTCCGCAATGAAAGTGGGAGGATATATCGATGGACTTTGTCACCGGGTTGAGACCGAGCCGGAGTTTTGATGCTATTTGGGTTGTGGTGGACCGACTCACCAAGACCGCCCGTTTCATTCCCATTAAGGAAACGTGGCCAGTGAGTCGATTAGCAGAGGAGTTCACGAGGCAGATCGTGAGATTGCATGGAGTGCCCCGGACCATCGTCTCGGATAGAGATGGACGGTTCACTTCCAGATTTTTGGAGCAAGTGCATGCCGCGTTAGGGACCACCCTACATTTCACCACCGCTTACCACCCACAATCAGATGGTTAGTCGGAGAGGACCATCCAGACCTTGGAGGACATGCTTAGGGCATGTGTATTGGATTGGGGATAGGTATGGCCCGATCACTTACCTCTAGTCGAGTTTTCATACAACAATAGTTGGTATGGCTCCCTATGAGGCGTTGTACGGCCGGAAGTTCCGTACACCTTTGTGCTGGGAGGATGTTAGTGAGGCCGGAGGAGTCGCTCCGGAGTAGATACAAGATGATATGGCTCGGGTAGCCTTGATCCGAGAGCGCATGCTAGCCGCTCAGAGTCGTCAGAAGTCTTATGCTGATAAGAGGCGCATACCGCTTGAGTTCCGAGTCGGTTCACACGTGTGGCTGAGAGTATCACCGGCTCGAGGGGTTAGGCGTTTCAGCATTAAGGGGAAGTTAAGCCCCCGATATGTCGGACCCTTTGAGATATTGGAGCGGGTCGGAGAGGTTGCGTACAGATTAGCTCTCCCACCTGGCTTGGAGAGTGTACACCCGATATTCCATGTATCCCATCTCAGGGAATACTTATCGGATCCACGACACGTGGTCAGTCATGAGGATTTGACAGTTGAGCCGGACCATACTTGTGTAGAGTATCCAGTAGCTATTTTAGAGAGGGGCGTTAGACGACTACGGTCGAAAGAGATTCCTTTGCTTAAGATTCAGTGGTTCCGTCGGGGAATAGATGAGGCTACCTGGGAGACAGAGGATAGTATTAGGAGCTCTTACCCGGAGCAGTATACTGAACTAGTGTCCACTTTCGTCGCGACGAGTTAGTTGAGGATCATTTATGTGTTATTCGTTTATCATGTTATCATGTTATCGTATGTGAACCTGAGTGATCATTGATGCATTAGTGTTTATTCTCAAGATGCGTGTGATATTGAGTTGACCGGGTTTAGTCCTATTAGAATGATCATTTATAACTCGGGAATCTGGATTTTTGGACTAACCGTATGTCACCCTAAGTTTCGGGACGAAACTTATTTTGAGGGGGGACTAATGTGATAACCGGAAATTTCTAATAAATTTTCTTGGTTATTGTTCGCTACTTTCACGCCCCTATAAGCTTTTATCAATAATGATAAAAGCTCACAGGTTAGTAAAAACTACGATATGTTTTAAATTTGTAAAACAAGAAATAAACACCCAAATTGTAGCGAACCCACAGTGTATGGGTCAATTACAGTTAGGATAAGTATTCCAAGGTCGAACTCAGGGACTAAATGTTTGGAATGCAAATGTGATCACAAATAGCGTAAATCAAAATAAAAGAACGAGGTTGGAAAAGAAGGGAAGAAAGATCAAAGGAGTTTTGAAGGATTTTTGTAGAGTTCGCAATCAAATAACAAATTTGATTGAAAACTAAGTAAAACAGACAAACGGAAGGTTTATCAATAAAGAGAATGCGGATTCCAAGGATTCAAGGTCATTGTTTATACGCACGGACTCAGGACATCTCTCAAGGGATCTATGGTTAACCAACTTCAGGGAAGAACGTTTCTAATCTGACAGTCTATTACCGGGTAAGTCTCAAGACTATCTAGTTCCAAACCAATTACTTATTACCGGGTAAGTCTCAAGGTAGAGAAGTAGGAAATTCTAAACAAACCAAACTCCAAACTAAGGGAAAGGTAAACAAATCCCAATTCCGGCCTAGGTTACTAGCTAGATGAATTCTAACAAGGTTAAAAACAAGCCAACCATTAGGATTTTAAAGCTATTCAAACCAAGCATAAAGCACTATTCCATCATAGTCCGGGTATAAACAAATCCCAATTCACCTTGGAACCACAATGGTTCTAGCCAACAATCGACATTTCAAAAGCAATCATCAATCCAATCAATTCAATGGAAGAAGCAATCATCAATCCAAGCAATTCAATGGAAGAAGCAATTATCAATCCAATCAATTCAAGAGAGAATGCATAAACAAGAACTAAAAGAGAGATTAAAGAAGATACTCAACTTTATTAATAGGAAATTAGCAAAACGTCAAATTCCCAAATATTCGCGAAGTTCCTCCAAGCTCAATCAAGTTCAACAATGGCCAACAATGGTGTAGGGCAAAGGGAGAAGAAGAAGGGGAAAAAGCTCTCTCCAAAGGAGCTCGAAATTAGAATGAAACGGGAACCCCCGGAAATCATTTAGGGCTTTCCTTTTATATCCCGCAACGGGCTGCCCTAAAACATATCCGAAAAATAACGAAATAAATCGGCGAACAAGGATCTCGGTCGGTGACCGAGATTTTTGAACGTCGGGGCCGAGATTGGCTTCGTGATCCAGCGTTGACGAAATCTCGGTCAAATGTGAAAAATCTCGGCCGAGATGGAACAAATCTCGGCCGAGATCGGGACCGAGATGGGGACCGAGATGCATCAACATAAACTTCTGATATGGAGTCCCGGTCGAGCTGACTCGAATCTCGGCCGAGATGGCTCGGATCTCGGCCGAGATCATGTGGATCTCGACCGAGATTGCTCCAATCTCGTGCGTTTCGTCTTGGCTCGTCTTTTCCTCCTTTCCCGTGCCTGCGTGATCGCTCCTAAGCGTCCATCCCGAGACCTGATCCTCAAATGCATCGTTTTAGCTCCGAAACACGCCAAAATACCTACAAAGACACCAAAAGTGTGTGTAGACATCTATACTCGCAAAGTTGCATTAAACAAGTATAAAGAACACAACTTAAGGCTAAAACATGCATGCGGAAAAAGGGAAAACTAACTATATGCTCTACTAAACTAGGTCGATAATTCATGTTATCAGTTATTCTAATACGTGTTTGTTAATATCTTTAAATAAATAAATAAAATAAAATAAAAGTCAATCCGTTCTCGAATCGATATCGAGGAATTAATTTAAACGAATACCAAACCAGCTGTGGAGTCTTGCTACTTATTTGGGCCTCGCAGCCCATTTACCCTCTTCCCACAGTTCTTGGGCCTTATATCCGTTTCACACATCTCTCCACTCGGGCCGGCAAGCAAACCATGACACGCTGGCGTCCTCTTCGTCTCCTTCATCCGTAACGCAGGTCAAGGGCCATTGAATTTCGTCTTCATTACATTAAACTGCTTTGATTCACCTCGACACCATTACTGCTCCTTCCGATCTCGACTTGCATCGCTCCTCTGTACCTGAACGGTTTTCCCTGCTACCCGCCTTTTGACCCCATCTCTTTCTCTTCCCGAACTGCTCTGTCTTCGCCACGACGCCGATTCTACCCGGCAGTGTACAAGCGACCCCCTTCTACCCCATCGCCTACTTCCCTCTCTAGCCATTCCTTCACTCTCCCGCTGTGACACCGTCGACCACGAGCAAGGGAGCTAGGTAAGCTCTCGTCCCGGTTGTCTCTATTCTGTCGTTTCTTCTCGGCTCACTGGCGGGTCCGATCTGCTAACGGAGTGCAGTTACGGTAACCACAGGGGCCATGAACTACCCGAGGAAGAGCCGTCTCACCATCACTGACCACCGGATCCAGGCGTGAGTTCGGGACCAAGACGCCACCCTACTTAAGTTCCGCGCGGTGAGTCCATACTTCTTTTCTTCTCAGAGGCGAGATCTCGCGTTGTTATCCTGACCGAGACGGGACTTTGTCACGACTGAGACACTAATTTACGTGTAATGTTTTAACATGAATTGAAACCGGAACCTGCTTACGATGTACCACCCGACATTAACCCGTTATCGTATACCCGATCCAATTCCGGTTAGTTCCGAATCCGAGTCCTTTCGGTTAATTGTAACCTCGTGGAATTTAGTAAGAAATATTATTTAATTAATTAATAATACGTGATATTTATAGTCGTATTTGATTAGCGGAAATATTTAAATAGTTAGTGATACGGAATTAAGTAGCGGAATTGATATGGAAATGTGGAACGAATAATTAGGGTAATGACAGGAGAAATTTGGCGCACGCCAGGATAGAGAAAAGTGGAGATGAATTAGAGTATGGAATTTAAGCGGGATAACCGTAAAAGTTAGGATGATAACAAGTGGAGTAATGCTACCTTAGTGAACCGACTAGAGAGAATATAAATAGCGAGAAAGCGGATGAGGTTGGATACGTAAGGGAATAAGACCGGAACCTAAGTTAGTGGAATCAAGTGAGTGTGTTCCCGAGACCTGAATAATATTGGAGAATCGACGGGTTATTCTTGAGATTAAATTAATAACGTTTTTAGGCTGGATAGGCTTTTGGAAGAGTATGCTATGATTAAGAGAACTCATATGGACGTGTAGGTCCCCGAATCGAAATGTTAAAAGAATTCAGGGTACTGAGTCTAGATGTCATGCCCTGATGGTGAGAATGATAAGTTGAACAGAATTAAGTTGGGAATTATTCTAAGAATGAATAATTTAATGAAAAGGATAATCGGATCTTTTGCTGGCAAGATCGAGAGACTTTGAGACCGGTACCGTTAAGGTGAGTTCGTAGGACTCACTTAGTTACCGTTTTATACCGAGTGTACATTTGAGTGGTGTGTGTTATATTATGAGAAATAAAATGAACGGATTAGATCATTGTATTTTATTGTTAAGTAAGACACAAGTGTATGATAACGTGCCGTAACCGTCGGTCCGGGCCGATGGTGCCGAAGGATTGCCCCGCGACCAATTCAGTAGGTATACGTGAAGAGGTACATACACCAGCCCTATTGGTTTACGGGGACGGGGGCAGGAGTCGGGAGACTCTTGTGTTACAAGATAAGATGGAAATTAGACTGAATCAAGTCACGTAATGAAAAGATAATAAACCGGGATATGTGTGTGCATGATGAGTGATTTATTGTATATGGCCTTGTGTGTGTTTGTGCTCTAGTGACATTTTAGTATTAGAATTGTAGCTAACGGTTTATACCGTGTTGTTAGACGATGCAGGTTAGATCTCTACCGAGAGATCGAGAATGAAGTGGTCAGCCGGGGTTTCTGTACTAGGATCGGGTGTTTGGTTATTTATTTACTTAGTTGATTTTTACTGTTGAACTCACTCGTCCTAGAGATTGGTTGTGTTATGTTGGTCACGTCTTTTACCTTGAGTACTATATTTAATGATTTACCGTTTTAATATTTGTGCCTTGTTGCAAGGTGCATTGTGAAATTGTTGTCAAATTAAGATCGGGACCCACTGTGAGGTCCTAGTCAGTATCGCTCCGAATTTTCCGAATTCGATATGTTACAGAAAGTCAAATAAGTACCGTAAGAGAAGATTGGAATTTTTTTGGCATTGTACAAATGCAAGTCAATATGTACCAAGCAAATATCTAACGAAAGAGAAGATTGGAATTTTATTATAATATGTAAATATAAGGTTCAAATATTACAATAAAAATATTTAACTTTAAGCATTCAATTTAATTATCTTATTTAGAAGTAATAATTTTAATTGAAAATATTATTTATCGAAGATTTAGCAAATAATTATTGATAAAATTTAGATTTTGGCTTATTAAAAAATAAAATAAAAAATTACATCTACCACCAACTTTTTCAATCTAATTAATTAAAATTCATTAAAAACACTTTTGTTAGAAGGATAGTCCAAAATTTTATACATTTATAATATAAATAGAAATAAGAAATAAATATGAAAGTACATATTCCCCCAACAGGTTTTGGTTGAATGTTTGATTATTTAAGGTTTTTTTAAATATTTTGTTTATAAAAAAAAAAGAAAAAAAAAGGAAAAATTGATGATTATATTTACTAACAACTTTTACTTAGTTTATATTTTGGTTTATGAAAATAATAATAATAATAATAATAATAGATTTCATCGTATAACAACTTTTCGATCCGATTAATTAAAACTTTTTATTTAAATCGATAAATATGTAGATTGGATTTTCCTAGCTAGTCGAGTAAAAAAAATAGATGGTTGGTAAAATTTTATTACTTTATGGAAACAAATTTTAAAAATAAGAGATTTGATCATCTTATATTTAGATTTTAGTCATACTGATGAATAGCTTATTTTTAGGACAATTTAAATTTAAATACAAAATAAGAGATTTGGTATGTAAGTTTGTAACTGTGCCAAATGTTAACCTCAACCGTGAAGTCATTATTAGAGAATTTTTACATAAGCTAATATTTATAAGAAGAAAGCTTAAAAAATAGTAGTTCACAATATCTCTCTTATTTAAAAAACATTACATAAGTTAACGTAAACGGCTATGACGTCTTCTTTCACCTTGACCTCTTTTGAATGTCCTGTAAAATCAAAACAAACCTACAAAGCATTAACAAAATCTCGTAGCAAAAGAAGATGGTTGGTTCACATTGCAATTTTGCTGTTTTGATCAACAAAAATTTTCACCAAGTTTCTATTGATATGTTGCGAAGATACTCTCCATCGGTTGTGTGCCTTCAATTGCCCCTGAATCATAGACATCACATAACTGCATACACATTAATATGTCGTTCATTCATATCAAAAGAGGAAATTTTCAATTCAAGATCGATTATGAAATATTATGCTTTTAGATCTCAAATCATCACAACAAAAGTGAAGCACGAATAATTAACAGAATTGAAAGAAGGCAGAGTAAACCTTGTTGATACATTGCGTCTAAGGCCTCTACTTCTTCAAGTGACCATCAGAGCCGGCATTGCATTCTCAATCAATGAACATCCTATAACAGTGAAGTGAAAGTGAAGACTTTATGACAAACTCAAAAATAAATCAAAACAGCAAAATTACAGCCCAATCAATCAATAGTAAAAATCAAAAGAACCATAACTAAGAGAAGTTGATAAAAAAGTAGAATGATCAAAATAGCATACGTACAAATTTATAGAGTTAGAAGCTTTGATTTTTTTTTAAAACTAATTTTGTAAAAGAGTACATTCACCTTCATTTTGATTTCATAACATATATATTAAGCGATATATGCTCAAATTAAACCTTCCAATATATATGTTCCTGCAGGCTAGGTCTAATCCATACTTTTACAAAGATCCGCCTCGTCTAAAGACTGCGCAATTTCTGTACATGATCATGCAAGATCTCGAGAATAGACTGAACGAGGTAAAGCTGCCGTTCTTAGTGTACATGGTGGAGGAGACAAAGTGACAGATCCGGAGGTAAGTAAACTATGGCCGTTCGTATTTCCACTATTGGGTGGAATGGGAAAGGGGTGGAGAAAGGGATGTATTTGTGTTAAATGGGTGGATGGATGTGACTTGTAGGAGAGGGGTGA
This sequence comes from Fagopyrum tataricum, assembly GCA_002319775.1. NCBI lineage: Eukaryota > Viridiplantae > Streptophyta > Magnoliopsida > Caryophyllales > Polygonaceae > Fagopyrum > Fagopyrum tataricum. Next base: position 47,291,368 of record CM008283.1, read on the forward strand.
TTGATTGATTTGTGTTAAATGGGTGGAAGTAAGATTCCCCTAAACTATTGTATAACACAGCAGCTAGTACCGACAAGACGTTCAAGTTATATGACGGAATGTGGCTATGGGGAGTTGCCGGAGGACATAGATATCGTCTTCAAGGATATCATTAACTGGCTTGACGAGAGATTGGTGATTGCTAAAAGGCAAGACAAACCGGGAGATGAAGCTAGTAGTACTTCTGCATCAACCTCTTAAATTAAAGGTGTAAAATAGTCCAGCTAGAAGATCGATCGATTTGTGAGAGTAAACATGTACAAGTTAATTTAGGAGATTTGTTAAGAAAGAGTTTATGGTGGAAACTGGAAAATATTAACTTAAACAGCTGTCCAATGGAGTTATGAATAAAAAAAATCAGTTTCGTTCACAATATATATATATATATATATTCCCAACGTAACAATGGCTTCGTCAATCACCGTATCCTCTGTCGCCGTCGAGGATTTCGTCTTTCCTCCTTCCGTCCGCCCACCCGCCACCCAAAAGTCTTTCTTTCTCGGCGGTGCAGGAGTGAGGGGGCTGACGATCCAAGGCAAGTTCATAACCTTTTCGGCCATCGGAATTTACTTTGAGGAAACCGCCGTGGAATCACTCGCTGACAAATGGAAGGGGAAATCCGCCACCGAGTTGACCGATTCCGTTGACTTTTTGAGAGATGTTGTCACCGGTACGTTCATTTACATTTTAAGTAGAATTAATTGCGAGTGTTGATTCATTTGTTTGTGTCGATTCTAGGTCCATTCGAAATATTTATGCAGATCACTTTACTGAAGCACTTAACCGGTGCACAATACTCGGAAAAAGTAGCAGAGAATTGCGTTGCTATTTGCAAAGCAATTGGAACATACTCTGAAGCTGAAGAGAAAGCTGTAGAGAAGTTCATCGAGATCTTCAAAGAAGAGGACTTTCTCCCTGGAACCTCAGTTTTGTTCAAGCAATGTCCCCCCAAATTTGCCTGTGGAACATTAGAGATTGCATTTGGGAAGCATGATGTCATACCAGAAGCTGATGTTGCTGTGATAAAGAACGGGCCTTTTTCGCAGGCTGTTCTGGAATCGATAATCGGTGAAAACGGAGTTTCTCCGGCCGCTAGGGAGAGCTTGGCTGCTCGACTATATGAACTGCTGAATCCCTCAAAAGTTGCAATTGGAGAAGCTCAAATGAAAGAGATGAGTGTGGAGATCAAAGAGTGATTCAATTTGATTCTCGTGTTTTCAGTTATAATTTCCTGCGGAGATCTTTTTGTCTCCCATGTGTCATCTTGGCTACGTTCCGTGACCGTCCGGGACTGTTTCCCAATGGTTCAGATTTCTTTCCACCACTTTTTAATTATTTTATTAAGATTTAAACTAGCGTAATTTAATAAAAATATTATTTTAAGTGGTGACATACAAAACACTGGTCGTTTATGAGAACTTTAAATTTTGTTTCCTTGTTTTCAGTAATTGGAGTACCATATCAAATTGAATCTTAGAAGTAATTCACAAAACAAAAGGAAATCATAAATGACCTCGTTAGAGTGTTGTAATGTATCAATTGAGATCTCCTGTATCATCTCATACAAGTGATACATGTATCTCTGTGCTGTGATTGGTTGAAGCTAAATAATTAAGGATTAAAGTTTTACTGCTTTACGAGAAAAATAATAAACTATATAAATTCTATCAATTACGCGAAATGGGTACAATGATACACATGAAAAAGGGATACAGAAGATCTTGACTGGTAATGTATAGAGTGCAGATTTCCTTTTTGTGGCTTACTTCCACATCATTAACCCATCCAGCTTATTTTTTTCATTTGCAAGTAGAGTAATTAATTGAAGTTATGGAAGCAATCCCTACTTGTCTTCCTCTTTGGCTTCAATATTGAAGCAGACAACAATGAGCACAATACAGATCTCAACTTCAACCCTCAGCTCCAACCACATACACAGTAATTTCTCTTCACTCGCATGCGTTTTTTTATAAAATTTATCAATTGCTGCTATTCTCGTCTCGAGTTGAATCTCTCCAGTTTGATTTGCGTGTTTCCGTATTCGTCTTCATATTGAATCTCATCTTGTTTTTGTTTAAGTTGAGAAAATTGGGAGAGATCTCTGATTTTGTCTTATGTTGGTTTATAGATTTGCATTTATTTTATTATGTTCAAGGATTTGTAGACTAGAGAAATGGCTAATAAGAGAAGTTGGATGAATCAATCTACAAACGAGAGGCTGACGACAGGTATAATTTTCCCTGATGATGAATTTATCGTACCATGGAATTACACTTTCCGTGCTTCCTTCCTGTTGTAATAATATTCCTCTGTCATTGACATTTCAGAGATATCCTTCGTTTGGGAAAGAATATCAATTCAGCCAAAACTCGAAGCAAAAAACGTGCTGGTGTAGCTGTTTATAACAGAACTTCTTCTCTAGAGGCACTAGTGAGTTGCTTCTGCTTATTCATCTCTAAACAGAAGGATAAATTTGGCTGCTTAATCACTACATATGGCCCAAAATAGCTAATGTTTATTCTCAGTTTTTCTAAATTCATTGCTACATTTGTTCATTTATTCAGCTTAATCACTACAACAGAAAGAGAAGAAAAGGAGGCATTCAATAACATCGAGCTATCGGTCGGTCACTTCCGGTTTGGACAGTGGCACTCTCATCATCGGGCGTGACTTCTTCGATCGGTGTTGGTTTTATCGGGTTAGGCTCGAGGTCTTTAGGATTATCCTTGTTTGGTCTGTTTTCTAACAAGCTAGATAACCGATTTGATAATACTACCTTAAAGTATTTGATATAAATAGATGGGTGTGGGACTTACTTAACTAGTAGTACGAGGCAACTCAATTGCGCTTGAACTTGTGTATCTCGATTGTGCTTGAACTTGTGTAACTCGAATGGACTTGTGTAACTCGATTGAGCTTAGACTTGTGTAGTGTAATTTGACCTTGTGTAAACGACGGGCTTTTGTAAACGACGGAAATGTGTATTTGAAGCTTAGACTTGTGTAACTTGACCTTGTGTAAACGATATACTTTTGTAAACGACGGAGGTGTGTATTTGAAATTGTGTATCCATATTGTGTATTAACACTCGGTTTTAAGTATAACATTACAAAAAAAAATAATGGAATACACAAGTTCAACTAGTCCAATTGGTATAAGGGTGGGTCACTCATCCAGGGTTCGAAACCCAATAACTATAATATTTAACAGGCTTGTGTATTGGGCCCGGACGCGGGCTTGTGTATTGGGCGTGACGCGGGCTTGTGTATTGGGCCCGGACGCGGGCTTGTGTATTGGGCCATGTCCGAAGCTTGTGTATCGGGCTTGTGTACGAGATTTGTATAAGGGTTTGTGTACAAGATTTGTATTATTGTTATGAAACTCGGATCTTGTGTAACTCGATTCGACGGACCTTGTGTAACTCGGCATTAGTATATCGGTTATTACATAAAACAACAAATACACAAAGCAGTGCTTGTGTAAGCCGATGACATTGTGTAAGCCGATGACATTGTGTAAACCGACGACAATCGATATGCTTGTGTAAATCGATGGCAATCAATATGTTTGTGTAAATCGATGACAATCGATAGGCTTGGGTAATTACAAATTTTTGTAAATCGGTTTATGTTTGTGTAAGTAGGCATTAAGTATAACTTTAAAAAAAAATAAAAATAGATTACTAAGTTCAATTAGTCTAGCTGGTATAAAGGCGGGAGGGATGGCAACTCATCCAGAGTTCGAAACCCAAAACCTACAAGGTATGTATTTTTCTGGACCTTGTGTAGGTTGGTCGGGTTTGTGTACCTCGGACCTTGTGTATTGGTATAAGGGTGGGAGGGTCTCTCATCTAGAGTTTGAAACCCAATAACTATAAGATTTATTAATATTGTGTATTGGGTCCCTCATCTAGAGTTTGAAACCCAATAACTATAACATTTATTAATATTGTGTATTGGGTCCCTCATCTAGAGTTTGAAACCCAATAACTATAACATTTATTAATATTGTGTATTGGGTCCGGGCGTAGGCTTGTATATTGGGTCCGGGCGTAGGCTTGTGTATTAGGCTCTATCATATGTTTGTGTACTGGGTTCGGACGTAGGCTAGTGTATTGGGCCCTGGCGCGGGCTTGTGTATTGGACCCGGGCGCGGACTTGTGTATTGGGCCCTGACGCGGGCTTGTGTAACTGGATCCTAGCGCTTGCTTGTGTATTGGACCCGGGCGCGGGCTTGTGTATTGGACCCTGGCGCAGGCTTGTGTAATTCGATTGTACTTGAACTTGTGTAACTCGATTGAGCTTAGATTTGTGTAACTTGACCTTGTGTAAACAACGGACTTTTATAAAATAAAGAAGTGTGTATTTGAAGCTTAGACTTGTGTAAACGACATACTTTTGTAAATGACGGAAGTGTTTTCTATTTGAAATTGTATATCAATATTGTGTATTAACATTCGGTAAACGACGGAAGTGTTTTCTATTTGAAATTGTGTATCAATATTGTGTATTAACTTTCGCTTTTAAGTATAACATTACAAAAACAATAATGGAATACACAAGTTTAACTAGTCTAATTGGTATAGGGGTGGGTCTCTCATCTAGAGTTTGAAACCCACCGACTACAAAATTTATTAATACTGGGTCCGAAACTTGTGTATTGGGCCCTGTCCGAAGCTTGTGTATTAGGCCATGTCCGAAGCTTGTGTATTGGGCCCTGTCCGAAGCTTGTGTATTGGGCCCTGTCCGAAGCTTATGTATTGGGCTCTGTCCGAAGCTTGTGTATTGGGCGTAACCTTTATTAAAACAATTGGGATTTTATTAAAACAATTGGGCTTGAGCTTTTTTTAAAACACTTGAGCATTCATTAAAACAATTGGGCTTAAACTTTTATTAAAACACTTGGACCTTCATTAAAATAATTGAGTTTGAGCTTTTATTAAAACACTTGCGTCTTCATTAAAACACTTGGGCTTGAGCTTTCATTAAACCAATTGGGCTTAGGCTTAAGTAATTTCATATTCCTAATTTGCCCTTTCATTTAATCTTCAAAGATAAGTAAATGGGACATAATTTGTCCATTGATATGAAAAGGAGCCTACTTAGTGCTCATTACTACAAAAGGAGCCTAGTCTCCCATTTCACTCAAATAAATTTTACTTTAACATAGTCAAAACACCAAAAAAATATATGATTTGTTTAATCTTCAAACCCTTTATTTATAAAAGTTCTCAAATTGTATTCTTACTTAAAATCGAGGTGATAGCAAAATCGTTGAAAAGATTTGGTCAACGACCCATATAACGGAATATCCAATATGAATAAAAAGTATACTTGACTTTAACCAAGTTGAAAGTATTTAAGGACCAACAAAACAGTAGGTCAATGACCCATATGACGGATATTAATCTGTTATGAATAAAAATAACACTTGAACTTAGTCAAAAGGCCAAAAAAAAAAATGTCTGATTTGTTTAGTTTTCAAATCACGATGTGGATAGTAAAATTGTTGGTCAACGACACTTATAACGGATATTAACCCGTTATTAAAAATTATACTTGAACGTAACCAAAAGGCCAAGAAATGTATGATTTGTTTAATATTCAAAATCTCTATTTATACATATACTCAAACTATCAACCTTACATAAATAGTCGATGTGGGATAACAAAATTTGAAAATAGTTAACGACCCACAAAAAAGTAGGTCAATGACCCATGTAACGGATATTAATCCGTTATGAATAAAAATTATACTTGAACTTAGTCAAAAAGGCGAAGAAATTTATGATTTGTTTAATCAAACCCTCAATTTATATAAGTTCTCAAGTTATCAGTCTTACATATAATCGATGTGGGATAGCAAAATCTTAATCATCAAATCCTCTATTTCATACTATCAACCTTACATATAGTTGATGTGGGATATAAAAATCTGAAAGTATATAACAACCACAAAATAGTAGGTCAATGACCCATGTAACGGATATTAATCCGTTATTATAAAAATTATATTTCAACTAATTAGCCAAAAGGCCCAGAAATGGATGATTTGTTTAATCTTCAAACCCCTCTATATATACATGTTCTCAAACTATCAACCTTACATATAGTCTATATGAATAAAAATTATACTTTAACTTAACCAAAAGGCCAAAATAGTTGGTTGACCCGGCTCACAACGGATATTAATCCGTTATGAAATAAAAATTATACTTTAACTTAAACAAAACGCCAAAATAGTTGGTTGACCCGACTCACAACGGATATTAATCCGTTATGGATAAAATTATACTTGTTTAAACCCCTATTTATAGAAGTTCTCAAATTATGATGTGGGATAGCAAAATTTTAACGACCCAAACAGTAAGTCAATGACCCACATCAATGTAACACCCCAAATCCGTAGGACTCGGAGTGCTACTGGGCTAGGATCTCACAATGGATCCTGACCCTAGCCTGACAACAATTTCACATATCTTACAACAAGGCACCAATAGATTAAAACAAAACATGAAACTGATATATATATATATATATATATATATATATATATATATATATATATATATATATATATATATATATATATATATATATATATCCAAAAAGGGAATACACTGTACCGTTGAGTACAAACAAACTAAACTGTACATCAAAATAACCCAAATCCCCGATACCGCCCTAGTGTACGGAGCCCTCAGCGGATCACCCACTCTGGATCACTCTCCAGCTCTCCTATCCTGCAAAGTGTCTACAACACGGTATAAAACCGTTAGCTAACCATACACAAATATAGGAATATGCTAGAGCACAAACACACATCAGAAATCTTAACACATCATCATGCTTTCACACATTTACCCTGTTCATTATCTTTATAAAGTCCAGCAATCAACTCATATATAAATATCCATATAAACATAAGTGACACGAGGAATATAACCCTCGCCTCTGGGTAATATAACCAGCTGGAATGGTGCTTGGAACACCTCCCCGTGTACCCTAAGGGAATGGAGAGTGCCCGAACCGTTTACAAGGTCTAGCCTGACCACAGAGAACCCCCAACTCCCAGCGGGATGAATGGAAAAGTTGTCACAACCGTACAATGGGCAATCAATATATCATAGGTCGGTGACCATCATAACATATGCTATAAACATATAACACACACCACTCATGCACAACATCCTATAAAGGACTGGCAACTAAGTAAGTCCCACGGACTTACCTCAACCTCGTAGTCGTCTCACTGGATCAACCTCAACTCAGTCCACTCCAAACTGGAGGATAACACGGCCTATACAAGGCATACATATATATCAAACTCCTATCACACAAAGGGTCACACCTAGACCCAAGGGATCCATAAGGGATCATATCCAACTCGTAAACCTCAAAGCCCTAACCGGCAATTCCATATCATACTCGTCAACATCCGAATCCTAGCATGGTACTAAGTTCCTCATACTAGAAAGGAAAGGAACTACCTAACTATAGGTAGTCCCGGGACAAGACGCACCTACGTGAACTAAGGACGCAGGGGCGGAGAAGATCACCCGCAGGCGCGGCAAGTAAAATCCGCAGGGGCGGTGACAAGGAACGCTGGCAAGCGCAAGCACGCCGCTGGCACGACGCAGGCGCTGTGACACAGTAACCGCGGGGGCGGTGACTCTCGGCCGCGGGGCGGCGACAACGTAGAATGAAACCTCGCGGATTTTCTTTAGCTCTTCCCGTGATCAACCACTTCCACTCTCTTCCAGATTCATACACAAGCATAAACATACACATATCAACATCACCCTATGTTCAATACATCTATTCCTAAGCTAAGGAAGGAAGAGCAAGGAAGAAGAAAGGATGAAGAAGCAAGGAGGAAGAAGCTTAGCACTGCAGAAGGTCTAGGCAGGCAAAGGCATAAGCACACTCAGCTAGCTTCACAAGCTCAACAACCACAACTAGCATCAACAGCCACACCACCACACACACAACTCTACCAACTCAAGGGAACAACCAATTCAAGCTCAAGGAGAAGAAGAAGAAGCAAGAAGGACGTGAAACTGGATTGGAAATGTGAAGAAACCCTTGCTCAGCAAGGTGGAACGAAGGAGGTAAGGTAAGGTGAAGCACGGGTCAAAGGGTCAAAAAAACCGGCTGCAGCCGCCGGAAACCGCAGGGGTGGACCAACAAGGGAGCCGCAGGGTCGGCCTCACAGACCCGCGGGCACGGCTAAGACCAAAACTAGCTCCTAAAACTAAGGCTCTGACACCTCTCCCCCCTAAAACCAAGTTTCGTCCCGAAACTTGTAAAATCCTTAAACCACTCGGACTCACAAGCCGAGGTACAACTCTATCTATAACCTCAACATAAGCATGGAGGAAACCATCCACTCCAGCAGTAACTATACTGTCCAAGGCCTAGAGGGAAACCATCTCTAGCCAAAACATCACATATCCCAATAGCATGGAGGAAAGAGCCATCTCCAGCTGTAAACAAAATCATACTAGCACAACAAGATCTAATAAGATCATAATCACAACAAGCTAGCATGAAATAACATATCATAGCATATAAGCATGTAAGCTCATAAGACTCACCAAGCTAGTACTAAGATCTACTTGGTGATCCTACTGGTGCACCTATCTCGGCATAGAACTCTGGATAGTTCCTCTGGATACTATCCTCAGTCTCCCATGTAGCCTCCTCGGGTCCTCGTCTCGACCACTGTATCCTAAGCATAGGTATGTCCTTCGAACGCAGGCGTCTCATACCTCGTTCTAAGATTGCAATCGGATGCTCAACAAAAGTGTGGTCCGGCTCAACCACCAAATCCTCATAACTCACGATGTGTCTCGGATCTGGTATATACTCCCTCAGCTGAGACACGTGAAACACAGGGTAAACACCCTCTAATCTCGGAGGCAAGGCCAATTTGTAAGCGGCACTCCCAACCCGATCCAGAATCTCAAACGGTCCGACATATCGGGGGCCCAACTTCCCCTTAATGCCAAAACGCCTAACACCTCGTGTCGGAGACACCTTCAGCCACACATGGGCTCCAACTCTGAACTCTAGAGGTCTACGCCTCCTATCAGCATACGACTTCTGACGGCTCTGCGCAGTCAGCATACGCTCTCTGATCAATGCTACTCGAGCCATATCATCCTGAATCTGATCAGGTGCTAAACCACTAACACTGCTCTGCTCATCCCGACATAACGGAGTACGACATCTCTGTCCATACAGTGCCTCATATGGGGCCATCCCAATAGATGCATGCCAGCTGTTGTTGTAGGAGAACTCAACAAGTGGGAGATGATCCGTCCACACCTGTCCCCAATCCAACACACAAGCTCGCAGCATATCCTCCAGCGTCTGAATGGTCCTCTCTGACTGACCATCTGTCTGAGGATGAAACACAGTCGTAAAGTGCAAACTCGTCCCCATGGCAGTCTGAATCTGCTGCCAGAACCTCGAGGTAAATCGTCCATCTCTATCAGAGACGATCGTCCTCGGTACACCATGGAGTCTCACTATCTGCCTAGTGTACTCCTCAGCTAATCTGCTCACCGGCCACGTCTCCTCTGAATAGGAATGAAACGTGCCGTCTTCGTCAGTCTGTCAACTATGACCCAGATGGCATCAAACTCCGGCTCAGCCTCAGTCCAGTCACAAAGTCCACGGTGACGTCCTCCCACTTCTCTCTGTGGAACAGGAAGTGGATGGAGCTCACCTCCAGGTCTGAAATGCTCGATCTTGACCTGCTGGCAAGGTCGCACACTGTGCTCACAAATCTGGCCTACATCGGGCTTCAGCCCTCCCCACCAATATAAACGTCTCAATCTTGATACATCTTACTCGTACCTGGATGTACCGAGTAAGGTGTACAGTGAGCCTCCTGTAATATCCTCTGTCTCAGCTCTGTATCAGCAGGTACACAGACGCGACCATGGCGCCTCAAAACTCCATCTGCTCCAAGCAGGAACTGTGGTGCCTCATCTCGAGACATCCTATCTCTGATCCTCTGTAAAGTCGGGCAGGTCTCCTGCTTTCTGTCGAATCTCGCTATCAACATGATCAAGTAGAGACCTCTAAATGTACGCAGCTGGGCATCCTCATCAGGAAATTGGATGTCCAACTCTAGCCAGATCAAATCTCTCTGTAACTGATGCTGAACTGTCAGCCTCGCAATTGCCTGCTCTCGAGGCGTCTTCCTGCTCAGGGCGTCGGCGACAACGTTCGCCTTCCCCGGATGCTACAGAATCTCCAGATCAAAATCCTTGATCAGCTCAAGCCACCTACGCTGGCGGTTATTCAATTCCCGCTGCGTGAAAATGTACTTCAGACTTTGATAGTCTGTGAAGATCTGACATGTAACACCATATGGTAATGTCTCAGATCTTCAGTGCATGAACTACCGCTGCCAGACTCATCAAAGATCATGAGAGTACATTTTCACGCAGCGGAATTGAATAACCGCCAGCGTAGGTGCTTGAGCTGATCAAGGATTTTGATCTGGAGATTCTGTAGCATCCGGGGAAGGCGAACGTATGTCGCCGGACGCCCTGAGCAGGAAGACGCCTCGAGAGCAGGCAATTGCGAGGCTGACAGTTCAGGCATGCAGTTACAGAGGAGATTTGATCTGGCTAGAGTTGGACATCCAATTTCCTGATGAGGATGCCCAAGCTGCGTACATTTAGAGGTTCTACTTGATATGTTTAGCTGAGATCAACAGAAGCAGGAGACCTGCCCGACTTTACAGAGGATCAGAGATAGGATGTCTCGAAGATGAGGCACCACAGTTCCTGCTTGGAGCAGATGGAGTTTTGAGGACGCCATGGTCGCGTCTGTGTACCTGCTGATACAGAGCTGAGACAGAGGATATTACAGGAGGCTCACTGTACACCTTACTCGGTACATCCAGGTACGAGTAAGATGTATCAAGATTTGAGACGTTCATATTGGTGGGGAGGGCTGAAGCCCGATGTAGCCAGATTTGTAGCACAGTGTGCGACCTTCCAGTAGGTCAAGATCGAGCATTTCAGACCTGGAGGTGAGCTCCATCCACTTCCTGTTCCACAGAGAAAGTGGGAGGACGTCACCATGGACTTTGTGACTGGATTGAGGCTGAGCCGGAGTTTTGATGCCATCTAGGGTCATAGTAGACAGACTGACGAAGATGGCACGTTTCATTCCTATCAGGGAGACGTGGCCGGTGAGCAGATTAGCTGAGGAGTACACTAGGCAGATAGTGAGACTCCATGGTGTACCGAGGACGATCGTCTCAGACAGAGATGGACGATTTACCTCGAGATTTCTGGCAGCAGATTCAGACTGCCTTTGGGGACGAGTTTGCACTTTACTACTGCTGTTCCATCCTCAGACAGATGGTCAGTCAGAGAGGATCCATTCAGACGCCTGGAGGATATGTTGCGAGCTTGTGTGTTGGATTGGGGACAGGTGTGGACGGATCATCTCCCACTTGTTGAGTTCTCCTACAACAACAAATGGCATGCATCTATTGGGATGGCCCCATATGAGGCACTGTATGGACAGAGATGTCGTACCACGTTATGCTGGGATGAGTAGAGCAGTGTCAGGTGGTTTAGCACCTGATCAGAATTCAGGATGATATGGCTCGAGTAGCATTGATCAGAGAGCGTATGCTGACTGCGCAAAGCCGTCAGTAAGTCGTAGTGCTGATAGGAGGCGTAGACCTCTAGAGTTCAGAGTTGGAGCCCCATGTGTGGCTGAGGGTGTCCCCGACACGAGGTGTTAGGCGTTTTGGCATTAAGGGGAAGTTGAGCCCCCGATATGTCGGACCGTTCGAGATTCTGGATCGGGTAGGGAGTGCAAGCTTACAAATTAGGCCTTGCCTCCGAGATTAGAGGGTGTTCACCCTGTATTTCACGTGTCTCAACTGAGGGAGTATATACCAGATCCGAGACTACATCGTGAGTTATGAGGATTTGGTGGTTGAGCCGGACCACACTTTTGTTGAGCATCCGATTGCAGTCTTAGAACGAGGTATGAGACACCTGCGTTCGAAGGACATACCTATGCTTAGGATACAGTGGTCGAGACGAGGACCTGGGAGGCTACATGGGAGACTGAGGATAGTATCCAGAGGAACTATCCAGAGTTCTATGCCAAGATAGGTGCACTAGTAGGATCACCGAGTAGATCTTAGTACTAGCTTGGTGAGTCTTATGTGCTTACATGCTTATATGCTATGATATGTTATTTCACGCTAGCTTGTTGTGATTATGATCTTATTAGATCTTGTTGTGCTAGTATGATTTTGTTTATAGCTGGAGATGGTTCTTTCCTCCATGCTATTGGGATATGTGATGTTTTGGCTAGAGATAGTTTCCTCTAGGCCTTGGACAGTATAGTTGCTGCTGGAGTGGATGGTTTCCTCCATGCTTATGTTGAGGTTATAGAGAGAGTTGTACCTCGGCTTGTGAGTCCGAGTGGTTTGAGGATTTTACAAGTTTCGGGACGAAACTTGTTTTAGGGGGAGGTGTAAGAGCCTTAGTTTTGGGAGCTAATTTTGGTCTTAGCCGCCCCCGCGGGTCTGTGAGGCCGCCCCTGCGGCTCCCCTGTTGTTCCGCCCCTGCGGTTTCCGGCGTCTGCAGCCGGTTGTGTTGACCCTTTGACCCGTGCTTTACCTTACCTTTCGTTCTACCTTGTTGAGCAAGGGTTTCCTCACATTTCCAATCCAGCTTCACGTCCTTCTTGCTTCTTCTTCTTCTCCTTGAGCTTGAGTTGGTTTTTCCCTTGAGTTGGTAGAGTTGTGTGTGTGGTGGTGTGGCTGTTGATGCTAGTTATGGTTGTTGAGCTTGTGAAGCCAGCTGAGTGTGCCTATGCCTTTGCCTGTCTAGACCTTCTACAGTGGTAAGGCTTTCTTCCTCCTTGCTTCTTCATCCTTTCTTCTTCCTTGTTCTTCCTTCCTTAGCTTAGGAATAGATGTATTGAACATAGGGTGATGTTGATATGTGTATGTTTATGCTTGTGTATGAATCTGGAAGAGAGTGGAAGTGATTGATCACGGGAAGAGCGAAAGAGAAGCCGCGAGTTTGCTTTCTGCGTTGTCGCCGCCCCCACAACCGAGAGTCACCGCCCCGGCGGTTACCGTGCACACAGCGCTCTGCGTCGTGTCAGCATTCCTTGTCACCGCCCCTGCGGATTTTACCTGCCGCGCCTGCGGGTGATCTCCTCCGCCCCTGCGTCCTTAGTTCACGCAGGTGTGTCTTGTCCCGGGACTACCTATAGTTAGGTAGTTCCTTTCCTTTCTAGTATGAGGAACTTAGTACCATGCTAGGATTCGGATGTTGACGAGTATGATATGGAATTGCCGGTTAGGGCTTTGAGGTTTACGAGTTGGATATGATCCCTTATGGATCCCTTAGGTCTAGGTGTGACCCTTTGTGTGATAGGAGTTTTATATATATGTATGCCTTGTATAGGCCGTGTTATCCTCCAGTTTGGAGTGGACTGAGTTGAGGTTGATCCAGTGAGACGACTACGAGGTTGAGGTAAGTCCGTCGGACTTACTTAGTTGCCATTCCTTTATAGGATGTTGTGCATGAGTGGTGTGTGTTATATGTTTATAGCATGTGTTATGATGGTCACCGACCTATGATATATTAATTGCCCATTGTAGGGCTGTGACAACTTTTCCATTCATCCCGCTGGGAGTTGGGGGTTCTCTTTGGTCAGGCCAGACCTGGTAAACGGTTCAGGCACTCTCCATTCCCTTAGGGTACACGGGGAGGTGTTCCAGGCACCATTCCAGCTGGTTATAGTACCCAGAAGCGAGGGTTATATTCCTCGTGTCACTTATGTTTATATGGTTATTTATGTATGAGTTGATTGCTGGACTTTATAAAGATAATGAACAGGGTAAATGTGTGAAAGCATGATGATGTGTTAAGATTTCTGATGTGTGTTTGTGCTCTAGCATATTCCTATATTTGCGTATGGTTAGCTAACGGTTTTATACCGTGTTGTAGACACTTTGCAGGATAAGAGAGCTGCAGAGTGATTCAGAGTGGGTGATCCGCTGAGGGCTCCGTACACTGGGGCGGTATCGGGGATATGGGATATTTTGTTGTACAGTTTAGTTTGTTTGTACTCAGCGGTACAGTGTATTACCTTTTTGGATATATATATATATATATATATATATATATATATATCAGTTTCATGTTTTGTTTTAATCTATTGGTGCCTTGTTGTAAGATCTGTGAAATTGTTGTCAGGCTAGGGTCAAGATCCATTGTGAGATCCTAGCCTAGTAGCACTCCGAGTCCTACGGATTTGGGGTGTTACAAACAACATGATTTTAGTTTAACATTGAATTAGACACCACTCTAGAAAGAGGTACTAGAAGTTCTATTCCCTAAAGTCTATCGACCTCCCCTTCCTTTTCCTCTAGTTCGTAATAGGAAGAAGTTGGATGAGAATTTCGGAAATTTTTTTGAAGATGATGAAAAAGTTGTACTTTCACGGTAAATGGTAAATTCATAAAGAGTAGAAAAGAAATAGGGCTCAACCAGGACCGGAGTTGTCCTGGTCGAACCTACAGAGCATCAAAGTTTATCATCATGCAAACATAAGGGGCTAAAACAAGGCCCTAGTACTCCTGGTAGGCATGCAAGCCCCCTGAACGTACCATCTACCATCAACTGACTATGAATATAAATAAAATACATCTCACGGCACTGTCTATAAGGTCCTTCCACCTTCGGCAATGCCATCAGCAGAATGGAGCACTCACAGACCATCAAGGTGCCTAACCAACGGATCATGATATCATTCACCTTCGGCATTGCCATCAACAAATGAGTCTCAAGTCTGGGACAAAATATCAACAATGAAACATGCAGGCCAAGAGCAGAATACAACTCTGGCATAAAGAATAAATCATACAAAGTGCTAGACCTCAAACCTCTCTCCAACTCTATCTGGGAAGGCCTCATAAAGTAACCTGTATGTATTCCCTCTAATCATCCGGACCAGGATATCAATGGGGATCCTGTTCCGGTCAAATACCAGGGCATTCCTAGAGTGCCATAAATAGTAGATCGTCGCTGAGAAGGCGTATATACGTGCCCTGCTCGTCCAGCTCCTCCCTGGTGCAGAGTGTAGTAGATATGCTATGACGTCTGTCCTCGAGATCATCTCTGTAGACATCCGGAATCCGTAGCATACCTGCCTCCAAACCTCCTTGGCATAGGTGCATCCAAAGAACAAGTGGTCATGTGACTCACTCTCCAGACCACACCAATGGCAGGTAGGATCTATGTCGAGGAAGTGTAATCTATCTCTGGTCGATAGGCGTCCTAGAATCGCCATCCAAAGGATAAAGCAGTGCTTGGGCGTGTTGCCCGTGTCCCATACTATCCTGGACCAGTCCATCTCCTCTCCATGCTCTCTGATCACGTCGTAGGCATCTGTGACTCTGAACTTGTCCCCATGGCAGCAGCTGTCCAACACCTCCTCTAGTGTCGTCTCCTCATCCACAAACGGGGCTAGCTGATCTCTGGCTCCGATTATGGCCTTCACCAAAGGCGAGTCACGTTTGTGGGCCATCCAGTGGTCTGGATCAACCACCTGTAAGTATCTGTGGTGGATCCACCTAACCCAGAGGTTGTCCCTCTTAGCATGAATATGCCAGTAGTACTTACACATAAATGCCGAGTTCCAGCACCTGAGGTTACGAAGACCCAAACCACCCTCTCTCCGGGGCATGCATACTCGTGTCCAAGCTACTCTGGGCCAGCTCCAAAGGAACTGTTTGCATAGTCCTGTCAGCCTATCCATCACCAACGCGGGGACCGGTAGTATCGACAGCCAGAAGTTCTCCGTGCCCTGAAGGACCGTCCTGATCAGCTCCAGTCTACCTGCAAAAGACAAATGTCTCTTGTTCCACGCGCAGATGTACCTCCCAATCTTATCCAGGAGTGGGGTGTAATCAGCTGCCCGTAAAATATGAGGTGCTATGGGGATTCCCGGGTATCGGAAAGGAAAGGTTCCCGTAGAGAATCCCGAAAGCGAGGTTAATTCGTTTGTCTCTGTTTCAGAAACAGAGGCTAGGAAAATTGAAGATTTCGGGAGGCTAATTGCTAATCTCGAAATCTTTTCAAACCTGCGTAAGCAATCCATAAGGATGCTTACTGACTGCACATCCCCTCTACAGAAAAGAACGACATCATCCGCATACATCAGGTGAGAAATCTTGAGTTCCTCACAGTGCTGATGGAAACGGAAGCCAGGTCTAGAGGTCTCGTTGCGTATCATCCTGGAAAGGAATTCCATGCAGATGACAAAAAGCAATGGAGACATAGGACACCCCTATCTAAGCCCACGCTTTCCTGGAAATAACCCATGCATTGTTGAGGCATTGAAACAAATGCCGAAATATTCAAAGTTTATGGAAGAATTTCTCTCCAACGAGAAGTTTCTCAACTATGCAGGATCGATTGAAGTCACCAAGGAGTGTACCGCTATGTTAAGGATCAAGATGCCGCACAATAAAGGAGATCTTGGAAGCTTTTGCATCCCCTTGACCTTCGGTGGAAGGAAGCATATATGTTCTTGTGATTTAGGATCTAGTGTGAGTGTTACTTTACGCACTCAAAATGTGTAATGAGTTAGAATTAAGAGATATCTCACTGGTGAAATTCATCTTGACTTTTGCCAATAAGTCTATTATTAAACCGGCAAGGATACTAGAGAACATGTTGTAAAAGTGGACAAGCATGAGATGCTTGTCGATTTTGTGGTTGTAGATGTTGATGAAGGTATCAACGTCCCGTTATCATCGGACGTCCCTTCCTTATATTATATACTATTGGTCTATTTCCTTCCTTATAACATTTAATATTGGACAAACATTCTAGGCATTTGCGGAATATAAATGACACATCTATAGTGGAATAGCTTGATACACACTAAGGGCTTCCCCACGGTCAAAGAAGTCAAGTTCAAGACGGAAATGACTGAAGTCCGAGAGTGAAGTGAAGAACATTGGGGAATGTGTATAAGTGCTTCACAAGCACCGAGATCGTCCGACCTACTTCTCCCACTTTTTGTAAGGGCCCTAAAATGACCTCCCATTGTTGCAAGGAAGATCATGGAGCAATTTTGGACCAAGCCCATCCATAACTTTGGCCCAAGAGGTCGGCCGACCGCTTGCTTGATATGTTCATTCCGACGTCTTTTTTGTTTTCTTTTTAGTTGGGTTGGCCTGCTTGTCCGTTTGTTTCTCATCTTTATCTTTTTAGTTCAATCTTATCTTATTAGAAGATAGGATCAGGTAGATTTGATCATATCTTATTATAAGGTAAGATCAAAGGATGTTTAGGGTTTCTAGGCTTCTCCCGAACCCAATAAACAAGACCCTCTAGACATTAGGTTATATATCTCTGTTTCCAGGCTTTTCCGAAAATTTTCTACCTTTTCTCTCTTTGGATGTCGGACGACGAGCCCCTAGTCGGCCGACTTGTACTTGCTTCGATCATCAATAAAGTTTGCTTTCTTGTTTTAAGGTATGTGTGAGTAATCCCCCTCTGTTTTATGGGTCTAGTGAGCCCTATGATATTGGATTGAGTCAATATACGGATTGTATGTATGTGAGTTATGGTAGTGTTAGATAAGTTATATGTACTTCAAGGTGGTAAATATAGTCAGCTTCTCTCCATGCTTAGTTTGATGTGATGAATCGGCAGCATCTTAGATATGTGATAATTGACTGTGACATCATTGAGGTACTGGAAGCAATATATCTCGACCACGTATGACAATCAATGAAGTTGTCCTTTACATAACTCTAACAACTTTCTGTAGAGTGAAATTTCCAATTGAGATCTATCATATGCATGTTATGGTGATTTGGATTCTTGAATGCTTTATCCTTTTCATACTTGTTGCATGACTATTCACCCATCTAAATATGGTTTTAAACGTTCCAAAGATCCAAACTTTCTCCTCCCTTTCTTCTCTGTTTTCAAAATTGGTTTACGAAGTAATCGGAAGATTTCTCTATAGGAGGTCGGGCGACCTATCCTACATAAATTTGGGACTTTGGGACTTTGCTCTGATTTAGTTTATGGTTGTGTCCTAGTCAGCTTCTGATTGATAAACTTCTTTTCCTTCAGTCGACCTGACGCAAGTCTACTAACTTGGGCTCTTAGTTTTTGATTTTTATGTTACTTCTTCTTTGGTTATACATATCTTGTTTGTTTATTTTTGTCTTTTGGTTTCTTAATTAACAATATAAAGCAAGACATCTATTCCTCTATGTTCGATCTTGACACTCTCTACTATAGTTGATCTTGTAAGGATTTGCGAGACCTAAGGTTAACACTTCAAGCTCATCACTTCCCCTTCATTGATTGATGTGTGGGCTTGATTTAGCTTGTGAGCAGCGGTTTGGGAGGATTAGCCCCCATTAACTTTTGCACCTTATCTTGTTATTGACCATTGAACACTTGATTTGCCCTATTTTTCCTTTATTTGTGTTGATCTTAGATCAACCATGGTTACTTGTTTGATATCCTAGACTGTTTTTGAATGATTTCCAATGAATAATACTCGAATTTCTATGGAATTCGACCTTGATGTTGTGATCATGTACTACATTGGCAATGGTCGTCCACTTGCGGTTTACATGTAATTTATATTGTGTTATCCACACACACATCATTTGGCAATCTCCATTGCATGATTGGGTACCGGAATGGTTTTTAACGGATGAACAAAATCATGATGAGGTTGAACATCTTATAGCAAACCACCATTCACACCCCATTGCCAATCAAACCTTTTTTCAACACTTGTCTTTTATAAGTTTGTTGGTTAGCTCGGTTCTTGCTAATTGTACGTTCAATCTTGTTTTTTAAAGGGACAAGGTTTCTTGGATCACACACGCATTCAACAACCTAAACATTCAATGCAAAGACAAAAATAAATCAAATTAAAGTAAAAAGAAAGGTTAGAGGAATTGACTATCATAAGCAACCAATACTATTTGTAGTCCCATTCAACATAGCTAAAAACTTGATAGGCAAAAAACCTACTCTGGAAGTATAACGAGATCAGTTGTAGAAATTGAGTGTCAAATTCACGAGGACTACATCTTTATTAGTAGTAACAATAGACAATCACGTTAAGACAAAGGGGGTTGAGAAGAGTAAGGAAAGAAATATCAGGTTGTTTGCAATTTTTGGATTTTAGTTGTCAAAAGACAAAGTAACAAGCATATATGATGATCGAAAGTAATATAAGAGAAGACAACCTAAGGAATAGGAATCAACACTATAATAAATCAAGATATAACCAAGTACATGAACATCATGAACATCAATAAGCAGATATATATGTAGTTGTCAAAAGTAGCATTTACCACATCTTTGTGTATAAAGACCATGTTCAACTCTACCCAAAGGCGCTCTCCTGGCCTAGTTGTAGAAGGTAAAAGCCAAATCTTTTAGGTAAATAGAAAACTAGTAGAAACCCAAAACAGTTCACAATCTCGCAAAATAGGCAAAAAGTATAAAACCTGTGAAACTATGCCAGGCAAGAATCCTTGAGGTAAGGGTATATGTCTCTCCCCAAACCGAGTTCATACATAGAAGGTCAAATAGAATCAGCACGCTCTCGCAAAAAACTTATCTATTTCTTTTTTCAAGGCAAACATTGTTTCTCAACATATGCAACAAAGAGATCAAATTGACCTAGTGTATGAAGTGCTTTTGGAGGGGACCTCGTCCTTCGGCTTGTTCCATCTTAGGTTGTGTTTGGAAAGGGTCTAACACTAGTGTTAGAGAGTGTTTTAATTTTTAATGAGTGTTTGGCACATGCAAAAGCACTAGTGATTAGTGTTTGTCTCGTCCATTTCTCAAACACTCAATGTGCGACGGTTTCGGTTTAAACGCTAGTGTTTGACGGTGCACTTTTACTTTGTTTCTCCTACCTTTATACCTATTTAATGCTAATATACCGGGTATTTAATAATCAATCCCTCACCGCGTTATCTATACACATACGCTCTTCTAAGAAGACAACTGACAAATGCCAACAAGAGCCTAGTTGTCGAAGAAGAAAAGCCGAAGACAACAACGAAAAAACCTATCTGAAACCGGTACAAAAATCCCTCTTTCGCTTCATTGATGAATTTGGGATTCTAACCTAGGGTTTATATGTATGTTTATGGTAGATGTATGTTCATCGTGTGTTGTTCTTCTGTATGATGTCAATTATAAGTAACTAATGTGTTTATATAGATTTATGCTTGTAATTTCAACTTTTGTAATTTTTAATATTTTATTGCAAGCATCCACTAACTAAAGTGCAATTGATACGAGCATCTCTTACCGAGTTGCGGGTGTTGCTTTCTTGATTATTCAACTTTTGTCATTAGATACGAGCATCCCTTACCAACTTTTGCAATAATGTCATAGATTGATTGGCAAGTTTTTGTCATTTTTATCCCTGTCACTTGCATCTATCTATATTATCAAGTAAAATGAACAGTGTTTTTATTCTATTCAAACAATGTACTCTATGCTCTATAGTTCTTGTTACATGATTCTTTCAAAATTTGATTTTTGTTTGATATTTCTATTCGTAGAAATACTATGTACCCGGTGCAAGAGAACTATCTCGGTTGGTAGGAGTATGTATAATTTTATAAAATAAACTAACAAATTAAGTTGCAAAGCTGTAGAAGTTCTTTGTTGATGATCAACTGGTCAAACAATAAGAAAAAAAAGTCGGGGATATAGGGTTGAGTTGAAGCCATATATGCAGTACATGAAACAAAACAAAGGCTACATGTACTTCACCATTGTTGTCCTTGCACATTTGTTGTTTATAATTGGACATATATCACAAAATGCCCGGATGACCACTAATGTTGATGATCCTAATGTCAACATGTTAAAACTCATTAGAGTTTACTTGATCATTGAATTTTCCTCACTCGCAAGTCTACTTGTTTGCTCTCTTTCTACTTTCACACTCAACTTACAATCTTCAAGTTCTTTGTTTTCACAACTTTTGACCTCACTCTTCCGCGCCTCAATGTCTTTCTATGATTCCACTCCTCTCTTGGAAGTATATTGAGTCGGGTATCTTCGGAATTGAGCATATATTGTTGATCTTGATGTTCCCTTCAATGTAATCTTTTTTGTTGGGGCTACTACTAGTGAGTGTGCCAATCTTTGCGTTATGGCTGCCGTAACTTGGCAAGTCTTGTTTGTCTCGATACTAGTTGTTTATGTGGAATTCCGTATGAAGGTAATCAATCTCTCTCTCTCTTTGGAGAAATTTACTCATAATTCAATCTCACTATAAATAATGTTTTGTTATACATAAGAGATATTACTTTTCAACAACAAAATAATTGATGAGGATAAACGGCACTACCAAGTCCTTTGTAGCAAACCATCTTGTTGAATCAATAGCAGGTGCCATAACAAATTGAGCAACTGAAGAATATGATTTTCCAACAAAGCTTCTTGAGACAAATCCTCGTTGTTTGCCAAGCTTGTTGAGGAATACACAACTAGATCAAAATCCAAGCATTGAGAATCTTCACAAGCTTTTGAGCTCACATTTTATTGTTGAAGATGACGATGATAAAAAGGGTAGTTTGGATGGAAAGACCATGTTAGTGTCTACTTATCAGTGTTATTCTTAGGTAGTAAAATTCAAATGAGATGTATCATTTTCATAATAAGCGACTGTGTACTTTTATGGATGAACAATCTGGTAATGGTAACATTGTTGCATTTTTTGGGTGTTGTTACAATCATTGAACTTCCATGTTAAGCAATTTGCAACGTATACACTTACGCGTACAAGGTCCTTAATTTGCATTTTTTTTTAATCATCTTATATCAGTGACAGATGAACCAAATTACAGCAACCACCAACCTGTCAAGCTTTGAAATTACATCCACCAAACTACATCAACTGGGGATTGAAGTTTTCAAACTGCAATAGTTATGGTTTTTGCATTGTGTTATTTGCATGTGAATTTCCGGGTTGTGGGCTGATTTGGATTTGAAAATCAGGGTATTTGTTATCCGGAACCATAAATCATGATATTGGTTGGTCTTGACACAAATTGAGCATGACTAAATCAAACACTAGTTTAATTGCATTGTCAACCAAAACACTCGTTACCTTTTCAAAACACTAAATATTAGTGTTTACCACAAACCCTCCCCAAAAACACTCTCAAACACTAGCACTAGTGTTTTTGGTTTCAATTCCAAACACAACCTTAACCTTAAAAGTGTAATTGCATACTTGTCTTATGAGGGTGACATTGTGCAGGTAATCCAACTATATTAACTTCATAATATCCATCGGCTTAAAACCCGACCTGAGTTCACGCCCCACCTTCCTATACTATATGGGCGTCAATCGCCTGACATATGAATGTCCCTTTAGCCTCTTTGGAAGTGTATGGTTGTGCACTCCACAAATAAGAATCAACATCCATTTATCAATGTCACTTTGTACCCCTCCCCCCCTCAAAATCACTTCAAACCGATATTGTATACTAATTGTCTTATGAAGGTGACATTGTGCGGGTCATCCAGCTTTATTGACTTCAAAATATGCCTTATCTTGAAACTCGACCTGAGTTCACGCCCCACCTTTCAACATTGTGTGGGCGTCAATCATCTAACATATGAATGTCCCATTAACCTTTAGAAGTTTATGGTTGTGCATTCCACAGATAGCAACCAATGTCCATTTATGAACATCACTTTGTACCCCTATCAAGTTCAAATAAACAACCGTCTTTCTTCGATTTGCGGGCTCGGATGGATGATGTCTTGGTATCAGGATCGATGTCTTTCTTCTTCCTATTGTGTCTGAAAGGTTCACATGTCAACCGAAACATAACGAATCCCTTGACCTTTTTACATGACCTTTGTGTAGTTAACACAGTATTCTTTGTTTCTCCCATTAAACGAGTTGAGCCAACCATTGACTCTTGTTTGTATAAAAAACCACAAAGTTGGAACATAGTAGAGTAGTCAATATCAACATCGTGCGGATAATCCGGTAGAGACGAATAGAAAAAACAAAATGAGAAATTTTTTTACTTTATTTTTATCGAGATGTCATATATTCTAATTTGGTTCACCTATATCTTAATCACGATTAAACTACATTGTAACCTAGTTCAAATAAATATTGGAATGATTATAACATATAATACATGAAGCTCCATTATTATACGATCAACAAATTACAAGAAAGTAGGTAAAAGATTCTTACCCGAATATATGGAAGAAGTTTACATGGTTCACTATATTTTGAATCATCGAGTGGAATCACCATTTCTTTACGTTCGTGGGCTGTCATTTCCAATACCAATGTTTTTGGAGAGTTTGAGAGGTTTCCTCTTTGACATAATTCATACACAACGTTTCAATATATATATATAACCGAACAAATATAACGATCGAATAACAACGGTAAAAAAAAACTTTCAAATTTATTAATATTTACACAACGGCTATTTTAAGGCACATGATCCGTCCTTGATGCTTACTCTCACTATGTTTGTGACAAGCAGTCAAAGTGCATGTAACGCCCGGAATTTTATTAATTTAATTCCGGACTTGGAACACCTTTTAGTTATCCCGTAATCCCGAGATGCCGAGAGCCGGGATTTATTCCTAAGAAAATCTTGAGCCGACTCGTCGTTTTTCCCTTTTTCCGCTTTCCGACCTTTCGTTCCGAATCGAATTGACAAGGGGTTATTTCCGACCCCTCGTTCCGGGCAAAAGGGACAAGATGGATGCCGTCCCATCTTAGTAGCCTTGTCCCCTCCCTCTCTCTCCTCTCTTTCTCTTTCACGTTTGATTCACTCTCCACTCTTCCTCTCTTTGCTCCCTTTTGCTCTCTTCTCTTCTTCCACTTGGATTGCAACTCTTGCATGTGTGGACTGCAGTAAAAGGATTCCAGATCAAGTTTGGTAAGCTCCTTCCTCTCTCTCCCCCCTCTCTTCTTTGCTGTCTTTCTCCCTTCCTTCTTCCCTCCTTCATCCATAGCCATGGATGAAGCTTTCGAGTGGTTTTTACTCAACTCCTTACATGGCTGCGTTCTTAGCTCGATTAGGTCGAGGAGAGGTGCCTAAGACCAGTGGTGGGTGTTTGGAGAAGATCCAGCAAGAGAAGAAGCACTTGGGAGCCAAGGATCCCCGATCAAAAACGAAGAAGACGACGTTCTGCAGCACGACCGCGGGGGCGGATCATCACGGCCGCGGGCGCGGACGGCCGCAGGGGCGGCTCAGCACGGCCGCGGGAGCGGTACAGCACCGCCGCGGGTGCGGCTCGGCATGGCCGCGGGGGCGGCGGCAGGCTCCGGGGCTCCAGGACAAGACGGCCGCGGGGGCGCCTCCCTTCCGCCGCGGGTGCGGCCGGCAGCGCCGCAGGGGGCGGCCTCTAGTTCCGCAGGGGCGGCTCCTGCTCTTCCGGGGCGCCAGCTTGACTCCGCGATTGCGTTTCTTCGACAGTAGGTTCCTCCTCTCCTTTCCTCTTCGTTCCTTCCTTAGTATTGATGTTGGATCATGTTAGTAGCATGCCTAGGATGGATCTAGAGTAGCTTGGAATGCCACTTAGTGCTTGTGAAACTAGGAGCCCTTAAGGCTCGATGTAAGTGATGGATATGAGCATGATGGACCTTCTAGGCTAGCTTGTGCCTCTTTGGTTGAGGATTACTCTTGTGGAATTATGGACTGTTGTAGGCTGTTGCATGTGTTGAGAATGTATGAGTACTTGGTACCTAAGATGCATTCCTAGTTTGAGGGTTAGGGGATCTTGCGTAGATCACTAGAGTGAAGTCTAAGACTTCTTGAGTGTGAGTATGTATTGATATGCATATCTCTTGTGAGCAGGTTGTGGGCTTCCTCCTTAAGGAAGCAAGAGTGTGGTTGACTTGGGTTTGGTGACGAGGTAAGTCTCCGGACTTACTTAGCTCGTATTTTATGTATTAGCATTGATGTGTGTTTGGTGGTGTGTGTTTGTGCTTTTGTTATAACATTGAACCCGGTAATTAGGACCACCGACCTTATATATGTGTTGGCCCAAGTGTATGATAACGGGCGGTGACATCATCTGCCTAGCCCTGGTGGGGTCTAGGAGGTTCTCGGCGACGAGTCCGGCGGGTATACGGGCGGATGCATCCGCACCATTCCTTGCCGGTAAGGGACCGAGGCGAGACCACTGGGGTCTCGTGTCACAACGGAAGTTGAATTAGAACGGAATACGACTTAATAATAAAAAGATAATAAACCGGACTTGTGTGATTTATGTTTTGTGCTATATATGTGTCTGTGCCTTCACCGCTTTTCTAATGCCTAGAATATGAGCTAACGGTTTTAAACCGTGTGGTAGATGACTTGCAGGTTAGGGACGCCGCCGAGTGAGGTGGAGGAGTGGACAGTCGGGGTCTCCGTACATTATAGGACGGGGATGGTTTTGGGTCATGTTGTATATCGTTTGTTTGGGGATGTTGTTATACGTTTTAGACTTTCGGATCGGGTTTGTGTTGTTTTGAGGACTCGGCTGAGTTTCCACTTTGTATTTGTTACTTCTCGTTTCCATATGCATTAAAAACGGTTTTTAGTTTTCGCCTTTATTTGTGCCTTGTTGGAAGGTCCGGTGAAATTGTTGTCAGGCTAAGGGTCGGGACCCATTGTGAGGTCTCGCCCAGTAGCACCCCGAGTCCCGCGGATTTGGGGTGTTACAGTGCACGTCAAAGATAAATTTGACGTCCACTCGTAATACGTTTGTGATGCGCAGTCAAAGTGAACGTCTTGTTAATATCTAGTAAATTCATTCGTTGTGAAAAGAACACGACTCTTGTTTCGACATATACAAACATATATCACCAAACATGCATGAATATATGTCTCCTAAGTCATACATGAATGAACTTTATTGTGTGGATTGATTTTTTGGAGCTTCGTATGTCAAAACATGGATTTAATAGAAGATGACCAATCACTCGAATTATAAAGTGTGTTTTCAAGGTGACATCCTTGAAATAATTGTTGATGTATTACTACATTAAAGTACAAAATTATATCGACCGATTATGAATCATACTAGACATTCAAAACTTTTTTTTTGTATAGTTGTCATTAGACGTACCGGTCAAATTCGTTAATCATTATCCGAACTACACAATTCGCGTGCGTAGCTCTAACTTTCACCTTAGGATTATGACTATGCTTATGGTGTGCATAGTTGGAGCCAATCTCAAGCCGATTGAGTAGATCAATTACACATATGGAATGCGTATATGTAGTTTTTTATTTATTTTTTTAAATTTTATTATTTTTTGTAAACACTCTCATACAACTAGAAGACACAATAAATAACTACAACTACGCATATGGGATGCGTAGTTATAGTTGTAGTCATGTGAGAGTGTTTTTATTTTTTTAAATATTTTTTTTAACTACAACTACACATTTCATATGTACAGTTGATCGGCTTCTATCACCTTGAGATCGACTCCAACTATACATATCATACGCGTAGTTATAAATATAAGGTGAAAATCAAAGCTATGTGCGCGAGTTGCGTAGTTCAGGTGATAAATATAGTTTTTTACTGGTATATTTAGAAAACGCGTTTTTTTATTTAAGGGATTATTAAATCTAACCTTTTTTGGTTAATTTTTTTTTTAATATAGAGATATTTTCAAACCATTTTTAATATTTATTGATACAAATATTTTATTTTGGTGGGAATATTGATACAAATATTTGACGATTCTTTAAAATAGAAAAACCAATTTCACTGGTGCATTTGTACAATTTACAATTTTGGTGTTGATTTGTGTAAATTCACCTACTTCGAGGATGCATTAGCGTAAACTGTAGGAAATCAATCAGCGATGTGGCTGTTATGGCAAGAAAGGAATAAAGTCATCGGAAAAGAGAGACCTTGCCAGAGCCCAAAACTTCCCTCCAAACTCCAAACATTCCTGTTTTTGCTTTCTCTAAAGATTCGGAAGACTGAAATAGCGGAAATTGTAGGGTGCACTGGAGCTGATGAAATGGGAGATGGAGATTACACAAGTCGAAGCCGTTCTGGAGAAGATATGGGACTTGCACGACAAGCTCAGCGACGCCATTCACTCAATTTCCAGAACTCACTTCCTCAATTCTCTTAATAACTCATCAAGGAGGAAGATCTCCGATGACGACGACAACTGCAAGGGCTTTGTCTATGTCAAGGATTGGGATAAGGATCCCGCCATTAGCGAGGCTAGGAGCCTCAACGCCATTCGTACCGCCCTTGAGAATCTCGAGGACCAGCTTGAATTTCTCCATGTGAGTCCCTTCTTACTTCTTTTACGGTTTTGTGGGTTTTGAGTTTGTGGCTAGGGTTTGTCATTCTGAAATTTGAGACTCAATATGAATGGTATTGCAGTTTTGGAAGTAGAAATGAGAGAGATAGAGTAAATTACATGAAACCGCCCTTAGTTTAGCTCACCTTACTCGAAACCACTAAACCAGTGGTTAAGCAGCTCACCGGCTCAAGATGTTGGGCTGTGGAGTTTGATGTTCTCTATCCTGGAAGTGCCCAGATACAGTCACACATTCGTGACTAACTGGGTAAACAATTTTAGTGATCTCTTTCCTCTCTTGATTGCTTTCTAATCTCACTGTAAAGTCTTACCAACCTTATATTTCTCAAAACCAGTTATTATCAAGTTGTTACTCCAAACCCACCATCAACAAAACCAGGCATTCTAACTTACTAAGAAAAACTTCATTTTAAGTTTCTGTAAAAAGTATAAAATGTTCATAATACCCCTCATTTTCCAAAACTAAAAAATTTCATGTTTGCTTAATGTGTTACCGGCGTTCAATGAGTTTAGCTAAGCAAAAAAGAAGTTGGATGAAAATTAAGGAAATTTAATTAAACAAGACTGATTTTGTACAAAAAGAGCTTAATCAAGGTTTTATTTTTACATTCTCACAATTTCCTTTGAAAGATGTATTTTCCTGTACCTATTGGGGGTCCGTTTAGGAATCACTAGCTTATCGGATCCAAAGCTGAATCTTAAGTTTATTGGTAGTTGAAGTTTATTGTGTAACTGAAATAAGTAGTTGATTAAACTAGTTTTTTTAT
This sequence comes from Fagopyrum tataricum, assembly GCA_002319775.1. Lineage (NCBI taxonomy): Eukaryota > Viridiplantae > Streptophyta > Magnoliopsida > Caryophyllales > Polygonaceae > Fagopyrum > Fagopyrum tataricum. Next base: position 47,319,590 of record CM008283.1, read on the forward strand.
ATAAGCTTGATGGGTGTTTGGGAGAACAAAACTTATTGATGCTGATGTAAGTGTAAAATTACCAAAAATGGTTTACTTTATATTTAAATATGAATTTTTGTGTAGTGTTATCTTTGTAATATATAATTCGATAAGCTACGATAATCTTCATAAGTTGTCCCATGTAGCTTATGAAATAAGAAAATTTTATGTTTCCATAAGCTAGCTTAAGCTTTCATAACCCATTTAGTAACTTATATGTTTTTCCATAAGCTTCATAAGTTTGATAAACTTCCATTAGCTTGTAAAAACAAGCTCCCAAACGGACCCTAACTAGTTTGCTCAACTTTTGCTTGGAATTTATTTTATTAGAAAAATCTATTTACAGGGAAAAGATAAGCATGTTACTTCTAATTCTTTGATAAGCTATCATTTACTTTGACACCTGCTGGGTTAGAACTGAATACTAGTTTCTAATGTATATTGATCAGTCTGTTAGAACTTTGGTCTATTTTTTTTGTTTTCATGGTGTAAGCCAGTTTACATGTATGTGTGGTTAAGGTATTTGTTGATTTTCATGCCCTCCTTTCAACTTTTATGTACTATTTGTTGCTTGTGAATGATTGATTGTTTCATTTTGCATGAACTTACTATACAATATAAATACTTAATGAGTAATATTTTAATGCAAATTTATAAGCACCTTACAAGTACTGTTTTAATCTAAAATCAATATTTATTTGTGTTGAAAAAAAGTACTTATATGATACTTGAGTGTAAAAGGACTTTGTACTATGTTTGGCATTTTATTTTTACTTTTGTGGCTGGTGAGTTTTCTACATTTGAGTAAGTTTTGCAATGTACTAGGGTCTTTAAGTTATCTTGGTAATATATTTATGTTTTTCTTGTTATCTTTACTGAAGCATGCTATTCCTGGATTGTACACGCTTAGGATTTTGTAAATTTGTTTTTAGGTCACTGAGACAAATTTCTTGCAGGAGGTTTGTTGGAATTCATAAGTGTTTTGATGATAGCAGACAAAACTCATTGATGTTTCAAGTGTTTTAGTTTGATTGATCCAACAGGGTTGACGGTTTTCTTGTATAAATAGAACTGAACATAGATAACTGTAGAAGGTTATGTTGTATGACAAAACCATTATTTAATGTATTCAAGTATCTTATCAATAGTTAACGTTGTGCTTGAATGGATGCTTATGTTTATCTAGATTGTAACTAGGGGAGAGTCAAGTTGAATTTTGGACAATGATGTATTTGATATTAGTGGCCTTCATATTGCATTGCTAGTGTTAATCTGTCCTATCTTGAGTTGAGGAAGAAGAAATAATTACAATAGCTTGAGCATAAAAACTTCCCATATAGTTCTCAATATGCATACGTTCTTGCTCAATTCGCTTCATGACGTTCTCAGAAGAAAACAGAGGATCAATACACTTCTCTGGAGAAACAAACTGAGTTTATAAGCTTATGGCCTACAAGCCCAGGAAAGGTTTTCTAAGGTCCAACTTGATTTTTTCCTGCAAAATTTTATAGAAGATCCATATTGTCTTCTATCCCCCATTCATCTGTTGGCCTTCTAATTCAAAGTATATTAGCTGCATTTCATTTTTCATATCATCTCTAACTCCACCTGCGAAAATATGCAACTTTGCACATCAGCTCTGTAAAGCATGAGATTATTAATAAAATGTTGATCTGTCAGCTTCATAATATTACTCATTGGATCATTCAGTGGTTCTTGGAAAGAATTGAAGTCTTCCCTTTGTTTCCAATTCTCTTTATAAGTAGTACATGTCTACGTATGCATACAATGATACAACTGTTGTGAAATCTTCACCTATTTATTGCCTTTGAACCATCTTTATGGTCATTATTCCTTCAGACTGTGCAGATTCAACAGCGTGCAGAAAGGGATGTTGCATATGCGCAACTAGAACAAAGCCGAATCATTCTTGCTCTGAGACTCACTGAACACCACGGAAAGAAGTACAAGGTAATTGAAGAAGCATTAGATTTCATACAAGACGTGCAAGGAGCGAGTTGTTTTGTTTCACCTGAGGATCTGTCCCCTGACGAGCACATAAAGCAACGAAGCCAACAAGGCGCAAGGTCAAATGTCTTGACGAGACTCGCATCCTTCAGCATTGGCTTTGCTAAAAGAACCCTCAGATTTGAAGCGGTGGGCGGGGCATTTGGAAATGCCGCTCTGTTCACCATCAGCATGATTGCGCTTCATCACTTGCACCGCCTAGTTTGCAAGAACGGTGACACGGTTGAATTAAACAAGAACTTGGTCGGGATTTCGAAAAGGGGTTTTCAACATGAAGATCCCTCATCTGAATTTAGTGACTGGGGTGGCTTTGATGTACTCTCAGCTAGAGGCTAAGCTATTAACGTTTTGAGCTTCCCAAAATGTGTAAGTGTGGAAATGCTTATAATATTGTCTTTTCCATTTTTTCTTGTATTTTTTTAGGGTTCTCTGTGTTATATTATTGGCGAACTAATGCCTTATTTGATCAACTTAGTTTTTTTTTAAAATTTCTTAAGTAGTTTAAAATTTTGTAATCTTGTAATCCATGTTTAAAACTAATCATAATCAATGCGCATACAAAAGAACAATCTAGACATGAATCTAGCACATGGCATTCATATTGGAACAAGCATGGATTAAACATTAAAAAACGGCTAAGTCTCTCCTATATGCTCACTAACATGTATTGATACTTATTTACTTCCTAAGGCATAGCATCCGTTCAAGTGAACATGGCTTGAATTTTGAATTTGGAGTTTTCATCCCAAATTTCTAATAAGGCACTACTCACACATATCCATAAAACCAAATGTTATGGATCTAGAAATTAAAGACATAATAAAAAACTAGACAAGAAATGAGGAATATGAGCGAAAGAATCGAGTGAATCGGAGTTACCAAACAAAAGTTATGAGGATAACTAGATAGTAAATGGATTAAAATCACCAATTCTTAAAGTGAACATAGTTTGTTGTGATCTACACCTAGCGTGAGATATTTTAATCTAAAGCACCTCAACTAATTTATAGGTTTACAAATTGACAACTCATCAAAAAGAATCTTTCTCTAACAACCTCACGTGTAGGCCGTTACAAGCTTTGTCTTCTTCGATCGTTTTAGGCACTTCACTCGATCGACGTGACCCGTAAGGTTTCTTCTCCTTCCGAGTAGTGGTCTACTCGATCCAAGTGGAAAACTAAGTTGGTGAATGAGGTTTCTTCTTCGTTCGAGTGGGTTGCCAAGCCTCGATCGGACCTTCTCCATGTGTCATGGCAATTCCTCGGATCATGTCCACGTCGATCGATTAGCATGTCTTCTTCCATCGAGTGGCTCTAGCTTGAACGGAAAACTTGAGTAATATCCTTCATGGAGCGTCTAAGTGTTGTGGATTGAGTGACGTTGTTCTTCCTTTGTTGAGTGAGGGGTCTTCTTCCATCGAGTGGACTCTTACTCGATCCATGACACTTGTCTTCTCCAATGTGAGTCTTTGGCTTTTCTTAAAGTTTCTTAGCCTTTCTTCCATGCATGCTCACGGGCTTTCCTTCCTTGATTTTCATTGATGATGATGAGGTAGAGTGAGCTTCCTTAGACTTGATAGATTTGTATCTTTTAAGCTCCAAAGTGGACCTAAATAACGTAAACACAAGAGACAAAGGGGAGTAGACATTCTTTGATGCATATAAGATCTAGCTAGCTAAGATGTAAAGTCTTATCCCATGCAAAAACTAAGGAAAACACATAAAAAGTACACTACAAAAGATTACATGAAAACATGCTATCATTAGACATATGCCGGCGAAGTCTTTCCATGTTGATAAGGACCTTACCTCTAGCAGCCAACCAAAGGAATGTCTTGATTTTTTCAAGGACCATGCATGAGCTTCTAGATCTTCATGTAAAGATGGAAGGCACGTTGAACCATGATGAATGCACTACTAGGGAAAATACCATGATGAGTGAAGTTTATACTTGGCCCCGACCAATGTTGCCCATAATGCATGCATTTCATTGTGTAAGCACCAACCCAGTTTCGCCAAAGCCGCAATGTTTCGTGCCCTTCATGCTTCGAATGCCAACTCCCCGATGACCTTAGGTTGACAAAAGTCCTCCCAAGCAACAAGATGGATTCGTCTCTCACCATTCCTTCCGCTTCATATAAAGTCCTGACATAATCTTTCAAAAATTTTAATAATTGTCATAGGTAAGCGGATTGTGTACATCGAATGCATCGGTAGAGCCATCGGGACAACATGCGCATTCAGTTCTTTCATCACCTAGAGCCCATAAAGTAGTCCAAGCATCTCCGCCAATTTCGTCGATAGGGTACTAGACATATGTTTGCTAGCAGCTGCAATGACAAAACCTTATGCATCCATACCCACGACACCAAGCCCCATTGCACCATCCAACATCGCAACATTTGTGTTGGATTTAATGAACCCAGTGGGTAGAGGCAACCAATCATCGCGCAACAAAACTGCGGCTTGCATGACCGTACGGGAAGGGAAAAAGGCCTTATAATCTGCAACCATTTCATTAGCGTTGTGAAGGTTGAGAGTTGATTGTGTAAAGCGTATATTATCTATTATATAATACTAAAGCAGAAGTATGTCACTTGTCGTTACCATGTTGAGCACATCGAATTTTGCCACATGTCATCCTTATGTCAAGCCACACAAGATTTTGTCACGTGTCATCTATAGGTTGCACCACCTCATTTTTTACTACTTTATTTTATTATATTTATGGAGATGATATTAACTTATTTTCATTTATAAAAACAAAATTAATTTTATGTTATTTTGTATTAATTATAACTATATATATACATATGATATTATTGGCTTAAATAATTTCCTTTCTAAGACTACTACCATTTTAGCACATCATCTTAATCACATGGAATATGGTTTTATTTTTTTCACTTAATTACAATAATATTATTAATATTTAAACTAATTTTAATTTATTCAGTGTATATAGTTTTAATATTTTCTACCAAATTAATTAACTATATATAATTAATGTATTTTAGTCAAAATATTATATATATATATATATATATATATATATATATATATATATATATATATATATATATATATTATATGTCTAATCTATAAGTAATAAATAATTGTTATGAAGAAATTATATATATATAAACAGAGACATTTTAAATAAAGATATTTGATGTCACCCATATTAAATTTTAGAAATATTTTCTTTCAAATTGATTTTTGATATCTATATCTATATACAACTATTAAAGCAGAAGCATTTTATTTCACGTGGTGCTTCCTCAAAATTTTTTTGCCACGTGTCATTTTTTCAGAATTTACTTTTTGTTATAATTATTTGTTTATAATTATTATACTAATTTAGTACCCGTGCCTTGCACGGGATTTGTTTAAAGTGTTAAACAATCAAAGATCGTATTGTTTTAAATCACAATATAAAATAAAAACTTACATAAGATACACGCAATGTAAGAAGACAAATAAATACATTGAATAATTAAAAAATGAAAATAAAAGTATATCAAAATGGTCTAGAGAAACCATAGAAATCAACAAACATATCATATGCTCTCTATGTTTTGAATATAAATGAATTTGGTACACCATCATTTAAAGCCTTCTCCATAATGTTAATACATAAATTGTTATAAGAGTCAATCTAAAAATGTAATTGTTGTAAAATATATATATTATGATCTCTCAAACCTTAAGCTTATAAACACCTCTCATCGATACAATATCATTGATATGGAGGTGTTTTTTTCGTTATATTTGTGTAAAAAAAAAATCTCAGTCAAAATTATATAGTTATAAGCAATGTAAGCTTTCTTGGTATAAAAATAAATTAGTGATGGTAAAAATACGAAAATTTACCTTTCTAACAGAAAATGTGAAGCATTTTTAGGGTGTTCGATACATCCTCAACCACACCCAAATAATAAATGACAAAATAACATTCTCAAATAGGCTATATAAAGGATTCAATTGAAAATATTAACGTCAAATTAGATTTTTACTAACAATAATATAAATCTAACTTATTATAATAATATCATATACCATAACTAAAATGTGTACATTATTAAACTCCTCTCATAATTGGAAATAATCCGTCATATTTCCTTAAATTTTGGTGTCATATAAAAATAGTTTGGTAAGATTAAATAATATTAGAATCAATTGCATCCATATATTTTGATTTGTGAACTACACTGACTTCCGATACATAAGACTTAATATTTTTTTAATTAAAAGAAGGTCAAATACACCCAAAAATATCACACTTTATATACAACTTAATTTAAAATTTAAGGAGTGGATGGATACCCTACCTTAAATGATAAATATCATAAATAAAATGCATAATATTCAAAGGTTTATGAGTGAATATATATATATATATATATATATATATATATATATATATATATATATATATATATATATATAAAATAAGATTGTAACTTTTAAATTGAAATATTTAATAAGTTTGAAGTATAATTGCTTATATAAATAATTTTGACAACATAATTTATCTATATATTAACAATTATCTGATAAGATTATGTCTAATATATTTATTAAATATATATTAGGAATATAATATATATAAATAAATTGAATAATATTTTGACTATAATACATTTATCCTATTCAGTCAATCAATTTGGTAGAAAATATTAAAACTATATATTATATAAATTAAGATTAGTTTACATATTAATAAATTCATATTAATAAATTCATAGAATTTAAATAAAAAAAGTTTAAATCAAATTCCATAATATTAAGATAATATGTGGTGAACTACAAAAAGAAAATCACTTAAACCAATAAAACCATATATAATTGTAATGAATATAAAATAATATAAGATCAATTTTTGCTTTTAAATGGAAATGAGTTTATCATCTCCATATATGAGATTTAAAAAAATAAAAATAAAAATGAGGTGGCGCAACCAAGAGATGACACATGGCAAAATCATACGTGGTTTAACGTGGGGAAGACATGTGGCAGAATCCGACGTGGCTTAATGTGGGAGCAACATGTGGCATTATTTACTTCTGCTTTAGTATTATATAGTAGATATTAATAAATTCATATTAATAAATTCATAGAATTTAAATAAAAAAGTTTAAATCAAATTTCATAATATTAAGATAATATGTGGTAAACTTGTAGTTCTAGAAAGAAAATCACTTAAACCAATAAAACCATATATAATTGTAATGAATATAAAATAATATAAGATCAATTTTGTTTTTAAATGGAAATGAGTTTATATCATCTCCATATATGAGATTTAAAAAAAAAAAGTAAAAATGAGGTGGCGCAACCAAGAGATGACACGTGGCAAAATCATACGTGGCTTAATGTGGAGAAGACATGTGGCAGAATCCGACGTGGCTTAATGTGGGAGCAACATGTGGCATTATTTACTTCTGCTTTAGTATTATATAGTAGATTTCTTACTAACTAAAATCTAACTATTGTTACCATATAAGTCAATATGAAATGAAAATATTGTTAATCTAAAAAGGCAACATCCACCTAATTGATATTATTACTTTCTAAACATATTTTAATATTGATAATGTTTTGTTTTCATGTATTCATTTCCTAATATACTCGATTGAGTGAATGTTCTTTCAAACTTAAATTTTAAATTAACGAAAATTACATCTATAATAAACCAAATAACACTATACTTTTCATTATAATTGATAGAAAATATAATTATAAAATTTATATCACGTTAATTTAAAAAAATCGTCCAAAGCACATAATTACACTATACTATATTAAATACAAATTGCTTCTCACATGTCACTTCCTTATTTATATTTTTTCACATGTCATTCTTTTTATAATTTTGAATTTTTGATAAATAAATATAAACATAAACATATTGTTTCCACTTATATACTTATCACAATCTTCAACATATTTTTTTAAATTCCCACAAAAAATATTTTTGGAAGATATTATTATTTATTATTTTTGGAATTTTTTTACTTTTATTTATAAGATTATTAGATAATTTGTTATTCTAACTTTAATATGTAAATATATATGTAAATATATAGTTCCTATATTAATTAAAAATAATCACTAAATCACAAGTGTTTTATAAGTGGTACTTTTTTCAAGATAATTTAAAAAACTACCTAAGATTATCTTTTTTAGTTGAACTTTTTTAAATGTACTATAATTTTAACATTTATATTTTGATCTAAATTTATTTTTTAATTTCTTAAAAGAAATTTATTTCACTTTATCATTTTCATAAATGGTCTAATAACATTAATTTAGTTTTACACTTTTGTATTGTATAAGAGATGTAAAATTTTAATATGTAATATTATCTAAATTAGTCTTCTTTTTTTTGTTGATTTAAAATTGTAGTTAGTTAAATTTTAAAATTTTAACTTTTCTTTGCGTTAATTAATTAAGACTTTATGACACATCGATTTTTTTTTAAATTTAAAAAATTATTTATCCATTAATATTTAAAATTATACCCGTGTCTTGGCACGGGAACTATACTCGTTCGTTTTTATGTACCTAAATTTTTTTTTATATGTTTACATATTGACCTTTCTTAATCTTAACCTTTCTTAATGTACATTTTGATTATATCCAATAAAAATGGATAAAATTGAATTTAATATACACATATGTCTATTCATGTAAATTAATCTATTATACATTAATGAGATTTTGATCTCATTAATGATGAAATGATATTATATTAACGTCGTATGTTCATGAAAATTTAAAAACAATTTTTTTCATAACTTATAATCTCCTAAAAAAATTAATTTACATATATAATAAATATTTTCTAAGAAGTAATAAATTTATAGAAGAAAATATTTTAATCTTTTCGTGTATTTTATATTGATACTCTATAAAACCATCTTAATAAGTATTGTAATTTATTTTCTTTATCCTGACTCTACGTGTGACTGAGTTTCCTTGTTAATGTTTTCTCACATAGCAAGATCGAGGGTAATGACGGGAAATTGAATTTTGAAAAAGAATGATACCCAACTAACACTGTTTCTATGTTTCTAGAATAACATTTCGCTATCCAAACTCCCAGGTCAACCTTAGCCCACGAAAAACCTCATAGCTTGGTCATGGAAACCGAACATAACCCAATATTGATTCCAAAATCCCACAACCACTTTCCGTCATGATCCCTAAACAAACCACCACCGGCACTAAATCCATCATCCCTAGTACAAGTGTGAGACCTTTAAGTAATTTGAAAGTGCAGTCACGAACATGGGAGTTGCCATTTCCTTGCTTCAATTGATTCTCTAATATCTTCAAATTGGGTAGAAGGTTTACATATGAAAACATTTTTTCAAAAAAAGTGGGAATAATGGAGTGTAATATGATGTCATATAATTTGTAAATGCATCGAGTTATTGACCAGAACAAATCACAAATGTGCCAATAATTGACCATATGGTATACAATAAAGATTGTTTTGTAATAAATATTTATTTTCTAAGATCTTGTTTAGAAAAAACAATATAAAAAGTTGAATAAAAAAAATCCCCAATAATACAAATTCTTACAATCCTCCACCAAAATTGTTGTATTTAATCATCCCACAAACAAAAGCCATAAATTTTGTCACAAAAATGGTATTGTAAGTTTTGTGGAATTAATTATTAAAAAGACGGTCTCAAGCCGTGTCTTATTATTTTAAAATTAAAAACGTTGATTTAGACCACATTTTTATGATTTTACATAAAATCATACTAATGGTGCCAACAAGCTTCATACCTAAGGAGAATTGAAGATACAACAATTATCATGTTATTTCATTAGACAGTTTTTTTTAATTTTTGGAAACCACTTATATTAAACATCATCTTCTGCAAAGCCAATAGATCTTGGAAAAAGTTTGAGAAATACAAAGATTCAACACTAATCTGGGAGGTGGGCAATCTGTTCCATGTAATGAGCAACGGTATTGCTTGTCCTACGTACATGTGATAACAAACACATAGTAAAAGAAGATGAAAGAGCGGCATAGTCATCAAGAATGGTCTCCAAGTAAGACTTGGAAGAAAAGCGATATACCAGACCGTAACTACAGGATAGAAGAGAGAGCATCGGATTCGACATGAATATGAATTCCTTAGATTTACTGCATGAGCTTCAATTCATGCCAAAAAGAACAACTTCAAATTCAGCCATAGACGGTGTGAGGTGAGATGTGGAATTAATGCGCCTGACTGGAGCAACAGCAACAACAATGAAGCCGTACGAGTTTCGGACCACCGCACCTAGACCCACACCAACATCACCAAGCAAAGCAACATTCGTAACCTTTAAAGAGCCATGAGGCGGAGGATTCTAAACTGTAGGAGAGCGAATGGGCTTGCCGGAAAGAGTGGTTGCCAACTGAAAAGTTTTATAATCACGTACCAAATGATGCAATCTGGCATGAATGACATGACTCTGCCGGGGTTGAGATTGAAACACCATCTCGTAACCTCTTTGCAAACAATCCATGCAACCCGTGCTGGAAATTTGGGTCAAGTTTTTGTAATCAATGAGTTTGTCTTGAGACAAGGTGCAAATGAGTTGTTCACATGTGTGTTACTATGGTTTGGGTATACCAGAGTTGTATTCTGCTCTTGGCTTGTTTTGCTTTACATGGACACATTGTACCGGACTAGGGACTCATTTGCTGATGGCTTTGCCGAAGGTGAATGATACCTTGATCCGATGGCTAGGCACACATCTGGTTTATGAGTGTCCCTTTCTACTGATGGCTTTGCCGAAGGTGGAAGGGCCTTATGAATAGTGCCATGAGTTTACTTTATTCAGTCTGACGTAGATGGTATGTTCAGGAGGCTTGCATGCTTATCTGGAGTACTTGGACGCTTCCTAGCCTTGTATGCTTATTGATGATGTACTCTTGTGTTATGAAGGCTTAGCTAGAACTATTCTAGCCCTAGTTAAGTCCTTTTTTCCCCTTAATTTAATGAATTTACCATTTACCAAAAAAAAAAAAGTATTGTGAGGGAGTCAAATCAAAGCAAGGTGATCCAACAAACTTGTGCTAGATTTTACAAGGCCCGGGTCTTAGAGATTTTTAGCCACATTTTCTCGGCACACTTTTGGTTCTTAGGCCTTATATTGTATAAAGTCTATGTGGTTAAATTTTGGGAGCAATCCAAGCTCAAATACTTAGTGAATGTCAATGAAGTAGCTAGTGAGCTTCTTTCGGAGTTACACTAGTTTGAGCTAAGACATTGAGTATTTGTCGATCTTGGTGCTTACCCTAGCTATGTGAAAGATAATAAAGCTCATTAGAAGTGTTTGATTCAAGAAAAATAAGCTAGCTCCAAGGAACGGTTTTGGGCTCCATGTTTGGGCATGGGGCCTTTCTAGGGTTTCAAGGTCCATCTTCCAAGTAAACTCTATGTAATTTTCATAACTATTTTTAACCGTTTGAGTGGTTATATCTCCCCAATGCCTTGGCCTTCTATGCCTATAAAAGGGAGATCCATTTGCACTTGATGTCACGTTCGTTTTTGCAACAATAAGCTTTTAGTTCCATTCGATAGGCCTTCTTATAGTTTGATGTAAAATTCGAAAGACCAGTATAGTTCTTTTGTATTGACAAAGGATATGCATCCATCTTAATTTGGTTTTTTTTGACGAAACCTAGCTAGGAATACTCTTTTCTTACAAAGTAAGACAAGTAAATCACTTACTTAGTCTTTGCAACATGTAACGTTTTATCCTAATAAGGTATTTTGATACTCCTAGTGTAAGGGAGAATACACTTATAAGAAATTTTTAGTTATGAATGAATCATTACATAATCTAAGTCAATGGTTTTAACATATAACAATCGGTATATAAGACTTGCAATTGAACTTAATTTCTATTAGAGTTTTGTCGACTCCTTTTCGGAGATTACAATTTCTTGGTTGAGTTTTGTTACTCCTTTATGGAGATTACAAACTCTAAGTTGAAAATTTGATTTCACTTCAAGAATTAAATTAATTTGATTGACAATTGAGACATTTTGCGTTTCCGTCGAAGTTAAGGCGAGGTCGTGCATATCACTTACCTGGCTGGTTCCGTCGCTCAGTTTCCGGTGAATTTGGTGGTGTCCGAGCGTAGCCTTCGTCCCTGTGATTCCGAATCTTCTTTCGGTTCGTCAATCGGGTTAGTAACGAATAAGTTATGAATTTATTCGTTTTCCGTATTAAGGTTACACTAATATGACCTTAAGCTTGTCAAAATGGATAAATGGAAGATCCATTATGCTCGTTATATTATTCTGGTGAACTATGGCTATTTGTTTGTCGAGATCTGATGACAAGTTGGATCGGAAATTGCCTTCGGGCAAAATGTAATGCAGCCGAAATTTAATTAATTAAAGGATCAATTAATTAAGTTTAGATTCGGAAAATTTCGTAAAGCTAATTAAATTCACAAGAATGAATTTAATTGATGTTTGAAGCGAGAAGTTTGATACAAGGAATCTGATATTCCTGAGAGGTGTTCTGGAAGACTTTGATCTAATAGTAGCTTAGTATGCCGTGTGAGCGTATCCAGGTAAGTCTTCGGACTTACTTAGCTTCGATTTGCAGAACTCCCGTACCCGAGAGATTAGTGTGATATATTATGCTTGGCTGGTATAATCTGACATAGTCTTATTTAATATTACCCGACTTGATAAAGTTAAGAATCTCTTGACGAGTCATGAGCATGATAACCAGTTAATAGGGTGAAATGAAAATGTTATAATGATGAGCATGCATGAGTTAGTGAATATGGTATATTGGTAAAGTGATTTTAAGATAGCTCACAATTGTTAATGTTAAAAACCCGGCTTATATGGCGGCTTATTATTTCAAAGCTCGGCTTATATGGCGGCTTATTATGTCAAAGCCCGACTTTTATGGCGGCTTGTTATTTCAAATCCCGGCCCGCAAGGCGGCTTGTTATATAAAAGTTCGGCCCGCAAGGCAGCTTGTTATTTGAAAGCCCGGCCCACAAGGCGGCTTGTTATGTAAAGAGCTTGGCTATAATGGCAGCTCCCTATTACTTAAAGTATACTATTATAAAGGTTGCTTAACTATTTTATTGAGTAATGTTCCATGAAAGGATATAATGGTAAGTTAATCTTAGGAGACATTTTCTCATTAAAGGCCTAATATGTTATCAGTAGTTTATTGACTATAACAGAAATTACAGGGAATTGGAAATTGATATGATAATGTGATTATGAATTAAGTGATTGTGTGATTATGTCATTATATGACAATGTGATATTGAGATATGAATTTGATATGTTATTTGTTTTGTTATGATTCTCTCGTGGATAAATTATGATCGGTGGCTAACGGTTTTAAACCGATTCTTTTTAGGTAATGATGATCATAGGAACGCTGCAAGGACATCAGTTGTAGGATGTGGACAGTCGGGGCAGTGTTAACCCAAGGTTTGCTTGAAATTCTTTTGAAACTAATCGCTTGCAAGCGAGTCTTTTGTTGCCTGTGTTAAAGTGTTGTTTTCAGGCTGATGTTTTAAGACAACTGTTCATCTGTTATGTTTGAAGTGTCGTTTTGGGATAATACTAACTACATGTATGATAGTCTTATGGAAATGTTTTCTATATGACAGGTTGGATGTTTTCTTTATTTTATCGTGATTCTTGTTGTAAGGTCCTATTTGTGAAGTTGTTGTCAGGCTAACTGATGGGACCCACTGTGTGGTCCCTAGCCTAGTGACGTCTTGAGTTATTAAAAACTCGGGTCGTTACAGAAATGACTTCTCGCTTTGGGAAGTTAGATAAGTTTGAGGGTGTAAACTTTATGAGGTGGGAAAAGAAAATGTAGTTCCTCTTGACTAAACTAAAAGTCGCTTAAGTCCTCACTATACCTAGACCGGCCGAGCCGATTGATGGTATAGAGGGGAAGATATTGGTTGTCCGACAAAGAAGCAAATGAGATAATGATGACTACATATGTCGTGGTCATACTCTCAATGACATAAGTGATACATTATCTGATATCTACCAAAGTGTAGAGTCATCAACATCGATGTGGGATCAACTTGAGTGTAAGTATATGGCGGAGGATGCTTCATCTCATAAATTTTTATTCTTGGATTTTAACTCGGATAAAATGGTGTACTCAAGGTCGGTAATGGAAACAATATAATGAATTGCTCCAGATTCATGGGAGGTTCACCCAACATGTCATGCATATGGATGGGGCCGTTGCGGTTTCATCTATAATGGATAAGCCCCCCTTCATGGAAGGACATTCTCCATGTGCAATTTTGGAACGTCAAATGGTCAAGCAACGACGGAGCTGCTACGGGAGTTCTCATCAAATGGTGTGATTTACCTGTTGAGGTTGCTACCTGGATGTTTTATCCAAACTTCTACGCTCAGTTTCCATCTTTTCAACCTTGAGGACAAGGCAGATGTTCATCGAGGGGGTATTGTTGCAGGAAGCTAAAAACGCAATATTTTACATAGCTGTTGTTATTTGATAATGAATTGGTTTGGCATCTCGGTAGTCGGTTTGGTTGTAACCAACTATAAAGCCTAAACTCTTCTTCGTCTATACGTAATGTAAAACAGAAACTTAGTTCCCTCTCTCAATTTTCTATCCCTCTCGAATTTCTTAATTGTGTTCTTAGATCCGCAATTCATCCATATTCGATCATCAAAAAATTACTTTATGGCACCACATTGTATCACACTTTCACTCGTGTTTGGATTGTGGATCTCGTCTTTTGTAATTAGAGATATTGAACGAACAATCACAACACACTAAAAACGAAAGTAGTAGCATAAACTTACTGTAAATTACATATTTATCGTAAATTTCAATTAATTTTAGAAAAAGCCGAATGTTAATATATCTTTTATACAAGTGTGTGATTCACGCAAATTTTACTTTTAACACGCGAAAGCACATTCGTAAACATCTATGTTTCGTCGTAGTTTGCTCAATTATTGAAACAAAATTTAAACCCTCAAATTCAATTAGAAGTATAATGAGATTTAAGATAAAATTTTATATAATAATTTGTAATAATGATAAAAGTTATGTTGCTACTCTCACTTTTTAAGATGTGATTTTTATGTCGGTCTTAGATTTTAGTTCATAAAATGTGAGGTTCTCATTTAATTCGTTGTACATTCAACCAATTATCACATTGGATTTATACTAAATTGACTATTACAACATGATTAGGACTTTCAGATTGTCCGAGATTGCGACATTGCAATGATCTTTTTTTCGCATTTACAACATAAATTGAGTTAATTGTTGAGTGATATGATGTATTCATAAACTATAAGTATTGCTTTTCATTTGCTTAATTGTATGAAACTTTGATAGATCATGATTAGACAATGTTTATGAAACCTTTCTTTCTGAAGTACTTTCATCAATTAGCAATTTACTCTTTTTTTTTTACCTTAATCCATTTATTAGCAAAACCCGTGTTATTACATTTGTTACTTGTTACTCAATCGAAATCCTCAACACTTTCCTTTTAAAATCATTTATTAACAAAATTTGATGAAAGAAGGATTGTCGTAACAAGGCATTGTGAACTCTGCAACCATCACCTGAAAGATTTGTCCTACCTGATCATCGAATGCCTTTCACTAAACAAATCATCAACAAATTCGATTGAACAATCTTGAATGATCTTAACAAAATAAAAAGACTCGTGAAATCCTACAAGAAACAAAAAAACAAAATTGGAACGAACAAGTTCGAATGTCTCGCAACTATATCGTGGGATATTTGTTTTTTAGGAGCAAACTTATCTTTAATAATGAACCAATTAGCCCCGATAATAACGATATTAAACAGCAACAAAAGAACACTAAAACAACAAAAAGAAAAAAAAAACAATATTAGATAGGATAAACCAAAACTAGGTTTTCATAAACTTAAATTTGTCGGATAAAACTTAATTCGGGTGTAACATCCATTGGTTTTTTTTTATTCGAAATCACAGTCAAGATGTTATTAGCCTTGATGCAAATAGAAATAACTTCAACTCATTCATAAAAGGTTAAGCTTTCGCTCTTAATGTTGACTTATCCGAATGTGACATTCCAAGGTTTGTAGAGTTGTATGTGGAATGCCGAGATGATTATTTTCGATTTCATACTGGATCTTTGTTTTTATGACGAAATACAGATTAGGCATGTTTTCGGAGAAATTAACAGTGTTGTTGACCGATCCCATCTGAGAATCTCAACTCTCAACGTCAATTTTCCTGATGATCCCGAATTTCGTGTTATCATTCTGAAACATTGGACTAATGTTTCAGGTTGGACTACCTAACCGATTTCCATTATAAAAAATAATAATAATTAAAAAATACTGTTCACTTGCGGTAAAAACTTCAAAAAATTATCAGTGTGACACACAAAAATACCATTATCACCACCACTTTTTAGTTATTTACGTCAAAGCTCTACTAAAACGCTATGTGTCCGCAATTAACACTAGTAATCATGTAGAGCTGACATTACAGATTGTATATGCATCCATTTGAGATGGGGCTTTGCCATCAAACATTTGGAATTCATATCAGTCTACCTTCACATAAATATTCTTGTTATAACGCTTATAACAAGACATTATGTTGTCTGATTAGCTTTCAATTTAGGTCTTCCATCTTCCGGTAACTTCAGTCCATCGTTTCACTTATTTAATCAAATTATTGCAGGAAAAAGAGGTTCTACTGTAGAAGGACAATTTCGAGGATAATCTGATCCACATTACATTTACATGTATAACGAGTCACTACAGCAAGGCTATACAAAAACACCCAGTAATTACATGCTATAGGGCTTCATAAACATCTACTTGTTGGAATAAGAAGCAATACCACTATACCAGTACCAGATAGGAAGACAAAAAATTCAGAATAATTGGTTAGAACAAACAATTCCAGGGTGAAGTCTAATGGTAAAACAAGCAAGAATCAAAATTCAGGAAGCAGAAACTACATCATAACTGAACAGAATAAATGAAGCAGGAAGTCATGAATTAAGCAACAAGAAGACCATATAAATAATAAAGCAGCAGTTGAAAGATTATATCAAATCAGTAATAAGCAAGTTCAAAGATTACCGGCCATGGAGGAGATTCATGTCTAAAACCATAAACACCAATTGTATCACAAATATCACTCTACGGATGGACGACAGACCAAACAGAACAGCATAATCCCATTCTACTGTCATACCATTCCCTCAAATAACTTCACAATCCCTAATTTGCTTCATGTCATTACTTACATATGTTGCTCAACACAAATTGGACCCAATACACATTACAAAGACCCTCTGCTGCCAGACAACAATAATATAAATTCATCCAAAATGCTAAACTGTTTGATATCCTCATTCTGCTATCAGATCATTTTCAAGTGATACAAATAATAATCTACATTAAGCACCCATGTCTCTGATAAGTTCAGAATTCAAACAAATTTCAGCCCAAGAACCACTTGTGCAGCCACAGAAATGACTTCAAAACCTTGTCACCCTAGATCTCACATTTGAGGAACAGAGGCCTCGGATTTACTCTTGTGCATTAGATTGCATGGCATAGTTTCTATATCATTGAATAGCAACTCTAAGAAAGATCTCCATCCGTATATGAGAATCCAAACCAAATCCAATCGTGCATCCACACAATGCCTATGCTATATCCACAAAACTTAAATGTATGCCAAAGGTTGAAAATCAAGCATTCCAATAATTGCTGATAAAGCCACAAAAACAATTTGCTTCCTCAAAATGAGCAGACGTGGCTTCAGTTCCTAGACACCCAACACATATGCGTATCTAAGTAGTAGATCGTCGCAAAATTTCAATAAGCAATAACATATCCAACCCAATCACTCATTGAAAATAACCTCAAATAGTTCAATGGGTCCCAGGGCAAGCAAAGGCCAAATCTATTTAAATACCCAAACATATAAATAGAGTAAACAATCTAAAGGAGATCCTTCACATGAAAATCCCAAAGTAGACTTGCCATGCCTTAATATACTATACACATAGGTTCAAAGAAAAAAGGGAAGTGAAGACTACACTACAACAAATGGTAAAAAGGGAAGGACAAGGGTTTGAAAGATGATAACTTGTGTCAGAAGTACTCTGAAGTAGCCATCCTGTGGTCCATCGAATCAAACCTCTCTGAAAAAGATGTACAAGGTAGATTAAAAAATAAACACAAAAAATCATACATATGAGCTTCATGGTCGCTAAGTTTCCAATAGAGCATTAGAGCTCACCAGAGTAGTTGTCTAGTAGTAATAGCCGCCTCTATAAGGAGGGTCATTCCCTCGAAAAGGAGGATATTGCCCAACACCATACTGAAAAACAGAAAAGTACGAGACATTAATTAATAATCCAATTCAAAGTGCCACACAAAATATTTAATTAATAACCCACTTCAAAGTGCCAAGCAATATATTATGTCTAATTGTCTTACTCTTACATCAGGGCCATAGTAACCACTTGAATACATGCTACTGCTAGCTCCATAGGTATCTGATAAAATGCATAGGAAAGAAGCAGGTACATCAGCCATATTGTGGAGATCTTGCTAATGGAAAACTATTGTTACAGTGATATTTTTTTTTACCTCTGTATTGGTTGCCACGAGTTGGGTCAGGATAGTCAAATCGGGGCCTTACTCGGCTTGGCTCCATATAACCATGGTCTTGATCCTACAAATGCATGGCATTGGCTTTGTTAACTTTAAATCGTGTGGGATGAAGGAATTATATATAGCATCAGTTTCTCCACTCACACCCATATAGAAAGGACGCTTCATGCCAGGAGCCCGTTCATTATAAGGATGTGGATCATCCATATACCTCCCCATGAACGGCCTCACATACCCTTCTTCTTCTGGGAGGAAAGGTTCTCTTAAGGGAGCAGGAGGCCTTCCCGGACCCCTGTCAGTAAAACCCTGTCTGGGTCCGTTGAATTGATTGAATGTGTTCCGAATATTGCCTCTGCCACTTGGTGCCAGATGATGGCCCCTTGAAGGGGCTCTCCTTCCACCTGCCAGGATAACATCAAACTATTGAAGAACATCAAAAGCAATTTGGATAGACTTTTAAGGTAGGGGAAGTTCCAACATATCATCAATTACCAAAACTGAACTGTCGTCTGTCGTGGAAATCAGGATATTGCCTCGTAGGATCAGTGAATTGACCACGTCCATGTTGATGGAAACCTGGCTGACCATATTGGAAATTTGGCCTGTCAAAGGGGCGATTGCCACGTCCTAAGCCCCACCCTAAAACTGTTAAATGTACATTCCAAATAAAGAACAGAAAATAAAATTTTTTTAAAAAAAATAATGGCAGAAGACACTGAAGGTATTGACATTACCACCACCACCACCACGACCAATACGGAATCCACCGCACATGCCGCCTTTGACTGCCTGTGTTTTAGGCATAGGATTAGAGAGTCTTGCTCGCACTCTTGCCTTGAAATACATAGGAACAAATTAGATGCAGAACAAAGATTCAATTCATTAAAATACTACATAAGCGCATATGCAGGCTAGGGAATGCACATAACAGGTACACACAGATCACGAGAGTAATTTACAATATGGATGATAGCCATGAATTATTAAACCAAACAATCAATTTTCAGAATATTGTCATCCACGACCACAAGGACACCAATTTTCAAACTAGCAAAAAATTTTAGCAAAATTAAAAGCCGCCCCTCTTAGCCTAATATTCCAATTACTTCATTGACACAAATGTTAAATACTAAAAAAATATACCTTGGAACCCCCATCTCTCAACTCCCTCTTGTTAACATCCTCGATGCAAGCAATAGCAGCTTCGTGTGTACTAAAGTCAACAAACCCAAAATCCTTCCGTTTAGCTGACGGCATATTACGAGCCAGCGTAATCCTTTCGATCTCCCCATAACATTTAAATTTCTCCCTAACATGATCCTCATCCCAGTGAGGAGGTAGCCCGTCAATAAACACAGACTTAACCTTGGCCATGACCTCTGGATCAGGCTCTTGAAGTGGCTCAGCAAAAGCTACTTTGGCAGATCTTTCAGGATGCCCAAAAATTGCATCAGGTTTTTGAAGCCTGTTATATGCAACCATAGCATCAGCATGACAGGAAAACTGCACAAAGCAAAAGCCACGACTCAAACCCTCGTGCCGGGGATCTTGGACAAGTGTGATGCTCTCGACGCCTTCTATTGCAAAATCTTTTAGTTTCTGTTTTATCTGTCAAGCAGGATCAGTAAGAAAAATGTAGACCATATATCAGTATCTAGTCATAAACCAATCATGCCCGTTCATTGCACCAAAAAAACATATAACCCAAAGCAGAATATCTCAACTGCTTCCTTTGTCCATGTGTTGCATATGTTGCCCAAGAAGAGAACATCATTGTCCTCACTAGGTGCAGTCCCGCAGCGCTTACCATGTATCTAACGTCATAAATAAGATAAAAGTTATTAAGTCTACATGAACTGCAAACATAGAAAACCTTGCAAGAAAAAAGCTACACACAACAGGGTTCCTCATTTCTGACAAAGCTCGATTGGCTTGTTGTTTATTAGCAAACCTCACAAATGCAAATCCCCTGTTTCTGTTGGTTGAAGGATCTTTAAGTAGTCTGACCTCAACAACCTCCCCAACCTTCTCAAAAGCACTTTTAACATCATCCTCAATAACATCACGATCTAATCCACCAACAAACACTTCAAGTTCCCTTCTGATTTTGCGCTTTTTGAGTGCAGCAGTTAGCTCCATATGCTCTTCTTCTGATGTTTTAACCTTGTCGACATTGTCCATGCCATCATCTTCTTGAAAGTCATCCTCAGACGGATCTATGAAAGCTTCATCCTCTCCATACTCCAACATCTCCTCAGCAGCATGGTCTTCATCATCTTTCTCCTCATTGCCTTTGTTTTTTGTCTCCTCATTAAGGACTTCATTCATATCATCTAGTTTATCATGTGGTTCATTTTCGTTCTCTGGCATGCTTTTTCTTTCTTCTTCCTCCTGTTGAGCTTCATTCATCTCTAATAAATTAGATACTTCACTCTCTTTGGATTGAACGGGTGTGGTAACAGAATCTGATACTCGATTTGCTTCCTCAGGGTCCACAATTGGCAATTCATCACCATCAACTTTGGCTTTTCCCTTTTCTTGGATCATTATAATATCTTCAACTACTTGAGCCAAAGGCTCAACCTGTTCTTTAACGTCTGGAGATTCCAAGTCTCCCTTAGCGCCAACTTCATCCTTCACCGGGGATTCCACATTCTTCACATAAGTTGTCGTGTCTTCAAGTAGTTCACCAGTCTTATCCTTGTCAGGTTCAGACAGATTTGAAGTTTCTGCAACAGATTTTGTTGGTGACCCCGCATCTTGCACACAAGTGGTCACTTCTTCAGGTAGTTCATCATTCTTATCTTTGTCGGGTTCAGACAAGTTCGAAATTTGTGTAGCTGCTGCTTTACCTGTCGTCGGAGTCTTCCTCACTGCTTTCTTCCTTACCACTCTTCTAGTAACTCTTTTAGTAGTAGAAGCTGGTTGATCATTAACTGATATGTCAGTTTCTTCAACTGCAAAAACAATAATAGGTAAGATACATGGAACAAGAGCATTACAACATACATAAAATTATCCGCCAAGAGGTTGCAAAAGATCATTGTCAGTATGATTACGTCGAACAGGGATTAGCAAATTAATAGAAGACACCAATTCTTTAGCTTTACTTCATAAAACTTGCGTTTACACTAAAATGCCAAATATAGTTTTTAAAATCCTCACCAGACCAACCAAACACTATAAATGTAATTATAAACTAACAGATTGCCAGATATACTAAGAACCCAAGTCCTGTACTGCACTAATTAACACTGCGAAACGAAACCCTAAAAAAACCTGGAGTTTCCATTTTAGAGCCGGAACTAGGGCTGACATCGTCAGCGGACGCGGGGTCTTTGTCGGGGGTTTTAGCGGGCGTAACCTTGGCAGGTGGAGTGCGCTTCGAAGACTTAGGCGTAGCCGTCTTCTGCGCCGGCGAACACACGGAGGGAGCAGACGTTGTGGATTGGCTTTGAGATTTGGCGCCTGCAGCTTTCTTCGCAAGCGGGGTCTTCTTCTGGCTAGCTGCTGGTTTAGGGTTTTCGCTGTTACGAGTCCTCATGGAATTTGAGATGGTGGAATCACCTGATTATAGATTTTAGCATAGATCAAGGAAAGGGCAGAAGGTGATATCAAGGAGGGCTGATGATTGAGGAAATTGGAATTTGGTTAGGAGATGAAGGTGGAGAATGGAGATGGAAGTGACAGTGAGACAATCGAAAGTCGTAAGGTTTCATTACGCTATATTAAAGCTTTTAATACTTATTTATAAATTTAAGGGGTATGTTTAATTAACGTGTGATCTTGTCATTTGATACAAGAGGTTGTCAATTGAACTTATAACTAGTTATTAACTAGTGTATTACCCGCACAAGGTGCGGGTTGAGTTTTAAAAAACGTGATAATAGATGTCTCTTTTTAATATGTATAACATTAGTTTGACACATTTTAAATGCTTCCAAAAATATGGAATATTATTAAAAAAAACAATGATATTTTATATCAATATCAAGATGCGGGTTAAAATCGGTAATTATATATTTGGATTGAGCTTTGAGTATTCATGCGGATAACTTTTCTTGACTAAAAGAATTGATGTATACATATCATGATCTATATTAATTGTCGGTAATTTTCATTATTAAACAATTGTATATAGTATATTACTATGTTAAATACTAATTAATGTCAATTATAAATGAGTATAGTTTCATTTTATAATAAATTTATAGTTTTATTTAAGTTAAAATAAGATCAATATTATAAAATATTCATTAAAGTAAAAAAACATATAATGCAATATGTCATATAACAAAATATTAATTTTAAAGTTTGCTATGAAAAATTTACTATGAAAGCTTTCACTGTAACGTTGAAGTAAAAGAATTTATGACAAAATATCATTTTTTTAGAGGCTGCCAATATTTTTTTTCTAATCAAAAATTTTAATAGAATTTATGATTTTATTTTTTAACAAATTAACATTTTAATACAATCTTAACGATTTTTAGAAATTATGATAAAAATATTTATTAATAAATAATATTTGAAAAAAATAATTCGATAATTTAAAAAATATACCCGGTTTGATATAAAAAAAATATATTTTTTTAAAAAATAATTGGATTTGAAAAATTATTTTTGTTTTTAAACGATCTGATTTCAAATTTATTTATATTTCGTTATCCAATTTGATTTTTTTAAAACAAATTTGTTAAGAATTGATGAACTTTTTTAAAATTAATTGTAATTGCAATTTTTTTTTATAAATTACTAATTAAAAAAATTGGGATGATGAGGTTAAATATTGGTGTGACACGTGTTAATTTGAGCGATCTTGATAGGATTAAAATCTGTCATATTTTACAATAAAAAAAACTTTCGTCAACTAAACTAATGATAAGATTAATGGTAACCGATTGTGTTTAAAAAATTTTAACAATAAAAGATTCTAATTTTAAAAAGTAATTGTCCTATAAAATCTTAATCAAGGAAGACTGATGAGAAATATCACACGTAATAAATAGAAGCTTTTGTTAAAAATTTGAATTCAAAAATTATATATTATACAAAATAATAATTAAATTTTGTCCTGTTTTTTTTTAAGAAAAAGAAACGTCAAGTAAAGAAAAATAAAAATAATAAATTTCGAATCAACTAAATACAAACATACGTACAAAATTTTTATTTCAGATTTTTAAAAATTCAGTTATGAAATTTTTTGTTTTTATAATTTTGATTACAAACTGCTAATTCGGATTTATTAAATAATTTAATTTTTAAAAAAGTTCTGATTACAAAATCTAAATTTAAATGACTTAATTAAAAAATGGTAACGTTAAATCTGGGGGCGACACGTGGCAGTAGAGGCCTGAAAAAATTTCGTTGGGCTGAGGTTAATTCTCGGAGCGACACGTGGCAATAGAAGCCTCTGCTTTAATATATATATAAGATTGAAAACTTAAAAAAATAAATAAAATTGGATGTGCTATAAAAATTGTCCACATAAATAAACATCACGTGTAAAAATTTAAACACTATACACAAATTTATTATAAAAAAATAAATTTATTTAATTTCGACTCTCTTTTTTTACTTTTTTTTATTTTAAGATATACAAATATTGAAAATTGGGTGATTTTGGTGATTTGGGTTGCACTTATGTATTGGACAGGTTACATACGAACCTTTGAATAAAATCAAACTCATCTTTTAGCCTTGATATCAATTGAGAATGACATATTGGAAGAAGTTAATTACGAGGAATTCATAGAAAATTTTACCTCAAAGAATTTTAGAAGGATGAAAATTTTTAAGTAAATTTGTGTATGTTATTAAAACAATTTTAAATATTATAAAACGATGGTATAAATTATGAATTATTGTTATTATAATTTTTTATTAGTAGGTCTTATTTATATAAATTGCACAAGGCCACCAAAACGATTGAGCCGGGACTGACTCTCCTCCCGCTTCACCTTCCTCTTCCTCCTCACACTACTTCTGTAACTCCACATCAACTCTCCCTCTGCTTCACCTTCATCCCCATCTTACTCCATGCTCCTCCTCTCCTCTTTATCACCTCCATCTCCACCTACCGTCATCCTCCACCGGCGTTCATTTCCTCCCCATCGCTCCCTCTGCAGCCTCACTCTCTCCCTCCACTCCTTTTCTCCTCCTGGATCGAAACTCCCACACCACCAGTCACCTCTCTCCCTCCTTTGTTTCTTTGTCTTGCCGGAAAGCCAACGCATCGGAGACACCACCAACGGGGAGCCCTCACCTTGGAACGTCGTGGAACACCATCGCAGCCCCCTGCCGCCGCCGCCGGAGTCGTCTGGAAGCACGCAGAGAAGTTGCCCGAGACTTTTGCTCTATATTCGACCCCCACTAAATTGGTATAATTACAAAAAGCTTCTGTTATTATTTACATCCTTTACAAATTATTTTGTGTTTTTAATTAAATTGCCCCCGTTGAACATTTGCAAAAAATGACCCAAGTCTTAATTACGAAAACAGCCCCACAGTTTTTGTTTTCAAAAAAATACCCCCAGAAAAACTATTTATAGATTTTAACCAACCTTTATATTTTAATAAATGGCCTATATTATAAGTTTTACAATTTTTACCCCATAAAATAATATTTATGATTTTTAACCCTTATATTAATTACAAATTTCAGCCTATATTTATTTATATTGCATTTTATGACCCAAGTTTAGCTTTTAGAGTAACTTGTTTGGTACTGTTGGTTTAGGTCGGCTACACTTTCGGGAAGGTTTTATCTCAAGTCAAAGTTCGACAAACGTCGATCGAATTTTCGTTCTACGACGCTTAGTGAGTATTCTCCAAACCTTGGATTGGTTGTTGCATGTAAAGTTATAAAAAGTTGGATATGGAATTAATATTCCTAGTTGGATATTCTAGGTACGTACTTGGTTGGACAATGTGTTAAGGACAAATCCTAAGAGAAGTGAAACCGAACTCGAGTTGGAAATACCGTAAGTCACTTTTACACCTATTAGATGGTGTTGTGATTTTATAGATATATTTTATGTGTTGATTATATGATTTCTTGATTTTTTTTAGGTTGTTTGACGAGTTTGATAGGCATTGTTTATTTGGCTTAAAAGTCGTTGCGTGAGATCGAGGCAAGTACTTGTGAGCTTTTTATATGAGCATGATTTAAGTTAAAGTCATTATATTATTGCATGCATGATTTGACGTATTTGAGTATCTAATTACAAGTTATGTTTTGTGATGTTTTAAAATATAAGAGTTGATATGTGTTATATTTATGGATTTGACGTTTGGGTTATTTGATTTATCTACTTATGAGATATGCTTTGATGCGTTTTAATAGAATTGAGTTGTTATATATTCATGTGGATTTGAAAGCTTTGAGTTATGACTTGAGTTGACTTGTCTTAGGCGGTGATTGTGTTCTATTTCGATTATCACATTTTAAAGAGTGTATACTTGGATTTTTATGGAGTATTGGGATGACTTGATATTTGACTTGAGCGGCTTTTTCCATATATATATATATATGGGAAAGGTTTTAATGGTACTCTCCTTGTGATAAGCACCCTTTTTAAATGAGCAATTCTAATCTCTTCCCGTTAAAATTAGATCTACGGTCTATATTAATTCAAGGTATTAAAGGCAAAAAAAACTGCTCCTTTTTCCTTCTTCATTCATTTAAGACGTATCCTCCTCTCCAAACTGCTTCCCTCTGTCGTCTTCTTGGCACCATATCTAGAGCTCAAGTAAGTATGGTATTTTCTTGCAATTTTCTTTAGTCTACTATCTTATTTGAAATTTGTGGCTCATGAAGTTGCTTAACTGATTTTGATATTTTGAGATTCACCTTACTTGAATATGATATTGTCTTATGGTGAAATCTGACCAAAATTTGAACTGCTGTTATATGTGCTTGTCGGCCAGCACCGGAAATTGAACTTTCTTGTCTAACCCGGAGATTTCGAGTGCTTTTATATGCTTGATTGGTTTTTATTATTGCAAAACTAATATGGTTGTTGTTAGAAGATTGAGTTGTTGGTACGCACACCAAGTGTTCGATGTTTTGCCTGTATGAAGGAGCCTACTGAAATGATGAATGAATATACCATTATTTATGTTCTACACTACTTGGTTATAATGTTGATTTCTTTGTTATGATTGATTCTCATAACCGATTCACTCTATCAATTTTAATCATAAAAACAACTGCATACAAGTATCCAATATGTAGGTTGATGTAAAACCTTCATCAAGTTGAAAAAATTCATAGGTATACATTTGATGTAGCAATCCTTGGTATATGTGATGTCAATATCATTCATTAATCCATCTACATTGTTGGTGTGTGATGCTTCTTTAAAATGAACATAATGTCAAATTTTACTCGTTCACCATTCTACATATACACGCACATACGTGATGTTTATAGCCTGTTAGCTCAAACGATAGAGCGATGTGTACTTCTTATACACATAGATGTGGGTTCAAATCCCGCATGGGCTACAATAAAATAACATATCTTTGTTCAATCCCAACAACACCGGTGCAGTAGTTGTTCCTAATTGTCTGTTTGCAGCATTTATATCCCCAATGGAAGTCTTTTCACGCTTGTGTGATTGTTAATGAACACATCGTCTTCGTACTTGCTTTTAGGCACCAAAATCTCATGTAAAAAAAAAACACAATGTTAAATGCATGTTCATATACTCTGGGTTAATAGTAGGCTGCAATACATCATGCAGGCTGCAGAAGAGTATAAAATGATTAACCCGTCTGTAACGCCCGGAAAATAAATATAGCGTGTTGTTCCTATTTCCGTAAATTATCCTACGGGAATATCCGACTTTTATTCCGAAGACGTGAACCATAACTTATTTTTACGAGAATGTCGGAAAATATTCCGACCCGTAACACCCGTTACGGAACTAGTTTAACGAGTCGGATCCCGCCCTTTCTTTTCTTTCTTCTTTGGGGAATCTCGGCCTGCCTATCTCGGCCGAGATCCTCGCCCAGCCTCGCGGGATCACCCGCGGCGCTTTGCCTCTTCCCACACCCGCCTGCACATGCCGCCCGCCCAGCCTACGCCTAGGCCTGGAGGGGAGCAGGGCATGTAGCCGACCCCTCGGTCCGGACCTGACGTGTTGCACAGGCCGACCCCTCGGTCCGGCCTCCCTTTTCCCTCTCCCTCTCGGCATGCCTTCTCCAGCCGGCCCTCACTCACTCATCTCTCTCTCCCTCTTCTCTCCCTTGTCTCCCTCACGCAGTCTCTCTCTCACCACCGTGCCTAGCCGCCCGTCCACCACCGTCGTCACTTCTTCCACCGCTACGTCCCGAGCCCTTGGAGCACGCCGGAGAGCCACCAACCGAGCCCCCTCTCCCTCTTTCTGCGTCGAGGCTGCTCGGGCAAGGAGGGCCGCAGCAAAGCCGTCGCCGTCCCGGAGAAGCCTTGCTCCGCCCTTGCGGCGCCTGCCTGCACGAGCCCCGCGGACGCCACCAGGGAGCCACTCACCACCTGCTCCCTCTTCTCCTGCAGCCGTCCCCCACCTCCTTCTCTGTCGCCGGAGAAAGGCCGCCACCGGGGAGCCGCCGCCCACGAGAAGGACCACCACCGTCTGCAGCCGCGCAAGGAGCCCACGGAGCCTCCTCCTCCCGCGCCTGCGCCCTGCTGCCGCCGCCGCGGGGGGCTGGTGCAACAACCTTTTGGCTAATTAAATTGGGCCCCCTCACTTTAGGTATAATTACAATTGGCCCTCAGCTTTTGGTTAATTACAATTTATACCCAACAGTTTGATAAATTACAGTTTATGCCCATATGTGTTAGGAATTGCATAAGTGCCCGGAAAATATGTTAGCGAGTTTTAACCCCGGAAATTAGACGAGTTTATCTTAGGTTCCGTTATGCTATAAGTTTACGATCTTTTAACATATGGGCGAAATGGATAGTATCATGCTAGGTTGGTATTAGCATAACGTAGTGGAAATGCCAAGTAGCGGCTTTTGAGACCTTAGGAGAATGTGAGGAGCGGGTTTAGACCTAGTTGGCTTTTACGTCATTATTGACGGTAATTATGTTGAACTCTAGGATGCGGTCCTAGAATGCGAGTCAAACGATCCTGCGTAGGTCATTTGTGTAGGAGTCCTAGACTTCTACAATTGAGCGGGTTTTTATGATACCTTGTTGTGAACAAGTTGAGTACTTCTTCCCAAGGGAAGCGTGAGCGTTTTGTGAGATAGCGTTTGGGACGAGGTAAGTCTCCGGACTTACTTAGCTCATATTTTACGTATTAGCATTGATGTGTGTTTGGTGGTGCGTGTTTATGTTTTGCTATAACTATTAAACCGGTAAATAGGACCACCGACTTATATGTATAATTTTGGCCCAAGTGTATGATAACTGGCGGTGACAATACTGCCTAGCCTTGCGGGGTCTAGGGGATTCTCGGCGACTTGCCCGGCGGGTCAGATGGACGGAGGCATCCGTGTCATTCCTTGCCGGAGGGGGGACCGAGGCGGGACCTTTGGGGTCTCGTGTCACAACCGAAGTTGAATTAGAACGGGATATGACTTGATGATATAAAGATAAAGAAACGGACTTGTGTGATTTATATTATGTGCTATGGGTGTGTTTGTGCCTTCACTGCTTTTCTAATGCGTAGAATATTAGCTACCGGTTTTAAACCGTTTGTGTAGATGACTTGCAGGTTAGGAACGCCGCCGAGTGAGGCGGAGGAGTGGACAGCCGGGGTCTCCGTACATTATAGGACAGGGACGGTTTTTGGGTTTATGTCGTTTATGTCTAGTTGGATGTTGTCGCATGATTAAACTTTAGTATTGTGGTTTGTCGTTTTGAGGACTCGACTGAGTTTCCAAGTTGTACCTTTCTCTTTTCGTTTCCGCATACATTAAAAACATATTTGAGTTTTCGCCTTTATTTGTGCCATGTTGGAAGGTCCGGTGAAATTGTTGTCAAGCTAAGGGTCGGGACCCATTGTGAGGTCTCGCCCAGTAGCACCCCGAGTCCCGCGGATTTGGGGTGTTACAAAAAGTGGTATCAGAGCCCTAGGTTGACAACAATTGGACTCGCAATCTTTCTAAAGGCCGAATGAGGAATAAAACAGAACCCACACGGGTTATGACTTTTCGTTTTCAAAATCATATGCATGAGTCGGGTTGGGTTAGAATGTACGGGACCACCACTCCTTCCGCAAACCTCGGCGACATAGATCTCTGGATTAAAATTAGGTACTTATATTATTAAGTACATAGTTATTATATAGTTATATATAATAAATGACCTTAGGGTGATTGTGGAAATTGTATGTATCTAAATACTATGTGACCTTAGGATGTTTGGGCTTGCATGCCTTGGACATGTATTATGAACATGTTATATTTATGCTTTTAAGTTATTATACCGGATTATAAATAGTACCACGTATTTATAATTAAGTAAACGCAATACAAAATCAGGTGGCACGTACGAGAGCGACAACATATGTAGGACCCGATAGGGGTAGACCACCACTTCCCCCTACCGCCCCAGGTAGGCGGGGACATGTAGGAAGACCTCCAGGTACGAGAGGTAGAGGTCGGGGATGCATCCCCGCTGCGGACCCACCAGTTGTGGGTGCACCAGCAGCAGAGGCCCCCGTAGAGGAGGTCGCACAGAGTATCATTCCCGAGGCTAGGGATAGGACCGTGGTTAGGTCCGGAGCACAGGGTTCTTCATCTACCAGGACCGGGGGAGCGTCCGTGGAAGCTACTGTATTTGGAGATTATGTACGTCGGGTAGAGGAGGCATTTAGGACTGGAGCTCCACCTCCCGTACCACCAGTGCCTGCACCTGCACCAGTGGGATCAGCTGAGGTCACACAGAGGGTGACCCAGGTTCGGGCTGCACCAGAGATAGTTGCACCAGGAGTGGTTGCACCCGAGCCAGTTGTGGAGGTTGCTAGACCGAGAGACGAGCTGAGGTCTCCGAGACCTGATTCATGGTTGAAGGCTTTCAACCAGCAACATGTACCCTACTTCGACGGGAAGGTAGGGTTAGAGGTGGAGCACTGGATTGGGCACGTTGAGTCAGCCTTAGAGGCGATCCGTTGCCCAGATGAGAGGCAGGTTGAGATAGTTCAGACACTGTTTCGAGAGCAGGCCCAGTACTGGTGGAGGACAGTTAGAGGCGGCGTGACCAGGATGGATCAACTGTTGAGCCTCGTCAGGGAGACCTTCTGCCCAGCTTTGCTGAGGAGTGACAGAGTCCAGGATTTCCTGGAGGCGGGATTCGAGGACGTCCCAGTCATTGAGGCGATCAGGCGTTTTGGGGCAGAGTTAGCCTTGCTGGGACCTTCCTCACCCCCAGCGGACCAGCATGTCTATCTCTTTTTCAGGAGATTGAGGTAGTCCACCCGCGCTTACCTGGCGGGATTCCTTTGTACCTCACTGGCGGAGTACCAGGACCGGGCTTCGGCCTATGAGAGAGACCGCCTTGGGTCTAGGAGAGCAGCACAGTCCGGGAGACCGGACAAGAGACAGGGGACGGCACCAACTGGGTCGGGGGCCGGAGCGATAGGTCAGGGACGTTCTGGTCCTCAGCAGTCGAGACCGGCATCCGACGGAGGACCTCAGTGCTATGGTTGTGGAGGGTTTGGACACAGGAGGGATACATGTAGGAAGCCACCTGTGGCTTGTTTCACTTGTGGCCAGATGGGCCACCGAGCCGCTTTTTGCCGTCAGGGCAAGTCCCAGTCACAGCAGGGTTCTTCGCCTGCTGGTATAGCAGGGGGCAGTCAGAGGCCGCCCCAGTATCAGGCACAAGGCTCTCAGCAGAGGAGCCAAGGTCAGGGTCAGACCCGCACTCAGGGATCCGCTCAGGGACAGGGCCGAGGTAGAGGCCGTGGTGGAGGTACTCAGGAGACCAGAGGCACACAGGCCAGGGTATTCGAGCTGAGGAGTGGTGTTGATCCTCCAGCGCCGGCAGCCCCAGGTACTATTCAGATTCACGGTTTTTCGGTCCGAGTTTTATTTGATACGGGTGCTACGCACTCGTTTATATCCGATGATTGTGTAGCTAGGTTGTCCTTAGCTACGATAGAGGGGAGACCCTTTACTATAGGGTTACCCGATGGAGGTAGGGTTAGTGGTACCCGAGAGGTACGCAGTTGCCCCATTCATTTGGGGAACCGAGATTGGTTAGCCGACTTCTTTGTCGTGCACTTAGTGCATGAAGAAGTCATCTTGGGTATGGATTGGATGGACCGCCATCATGCCGTTTTGGATATCAGCCGGAGGACCGTGACGATTTCCACAGAGACGGGGCAGGAGGTGATTTTCCGAGGTTGGGACCTCGGGAAGGCCGGTACAGTCATTAGCGCCGTTCGAGCTGCTAGACTTATCGGGCAGGGATGTGAGGCCTTCTGGTGTTATGCCATGAAGGAGGAGGAGACGGGACCATCACTGGAGGAGATCCCTGTGGCATGCGAGTTCGAGGACGTATTCGGGGAGCCACCTGGGCTACCACCTTAGAAGAGCGTGGACTTTACTATTGAGTTGGAGCCCGGCACCAGGCCGATCTCCAAGGCTCCATACCGCATGGCGCCGATCGAGTTGCTAGAGCTGAAGAAGCAGCTTGAGGAGTTAGCCGATAGGGGTTTCATTCGCCCGAGCGTTTCCCCTTGGGGTGCACCGGTCCTCTTCGTTAAGAAGAAGGACGGATCTTTGAGGCTATGTATCGACTACCGGGAGTTGAACAAAGTCACCGTCAAGAACAAGTACCCGTTACCGCGCATATGATTATTTGCTAGACCAGTTGCAGGGAGCCTCCGTATTTTCACGTATCGATTTGAGGTCGGGATACCACCAGCTTAGGGTGAGAGATGAGGACATACCGAAAGACGGCATTCAGGACGAGTAGGCCACTATGAGTTTGTCGTGTTGCCATTCGGGCTCACGAATGCACCTGCCGTCTTCATGGAGTTGATGAACGGCATCTTCATCGACTTCTTGGACCAGTTCGTGGTGGTATTTATTGACGACATCTTAGTCTACTCCCGGAGTAGAGAGGAGCATGAGGGACACCTGAGGACTGTACTTCGAGTCCTCCAGGATAGAGAGTTTTACGCTAAGCTCTCTAAGTGTGAGTTTCTGGATGTCCGAGGTGACATTTTTGGGACATATAGTTTCCGCCGAGGGTGTCATGGTCGACCCGGCGAAGATAGAGTCTGTTTCCTCATGGCCGCCTCCTAGGACGGTCAAGGAGGTGCGCAGTTTCTTGGGCTTAGCGGGATACTACTACCGTTTTGTTGAGGGTTTCTCCGTGATTGCACGACCGCTCACTTCCTTGCTGAGGAAGTCTACCAAGTTCGTCTGGTCCGAGCCTTGCCAGCGCAGCTTTAAGGAGCGGAAGAGGAGGTTGACCTCCGCTCCTGTGTTAGCCCAGCCTGAGGGCATAGAGGACTTTGTGGTATATAGTGACGCCTCCAAGCTAGGCTTGGGGTGCGTCATGATGCAGAGGGATAAGGTTATTGCGTACGCTTCACGACAGCTGAAGCCGTACGAGGAGAACTACCCTACCCATGATCTCGAGCTAGCGGCAGTGAATAACGCCCTGAAGATCTGGCGACACTACTTGTACGGGGCTACGTGCCAGATCTTCACAGACAATAAGAGTCTGAAGTATATATTCACTCAGCGGGAGTTGAATAACCGCCAGAGGAGATGGCTGGAGCTCATCAAGGACTTTGACTTGGAGATTTTATACCATCCCGGGAAGGCGAACGTAGTCACCGATGCTTTGAGTAGGAGGACACCTCGGGAGTAGGTGATAGCTCGGCTTACGGTTCAGCCTCAGCTGCAGAGGGATATGATGGGCTAAGAGTTGGATATCCGGTTTTCGGGTGCGGACATTCGTTTGTCCGAGTTAGAGGTGTTACCTGACCTGTCCGGCGAGATCCTGCAGAAGCAAGAGGGATGTCCGCTTTTGAGGAGGATCCGGGATAGGATGTCCCGAGGAGAGGCACCACAGTTTGTCACGGGGGTAGATGGGCTATTGAGACGTCAGGGACGTATTTGTGTACCGTCGGATCAGGAGCTTAGAGAGCGGATTTTGCATGAGGCCCATTCCACACCTTACTCCGTGCATCTAGGCGCGAGTAAGATGTACCAGGACCTTAGGAGATTCTATTGGTGGGGCGGGCTCAAGCCCGATGTAGCTAGATATGTGGCCCGATGCGCGACCTGCCATCAGGTCAAGATCGACCACCATAGATCCGGAGGAGAGCTTCACCCACTACCCGTGCCGCAGTGGAAGTGAGAGGACATATCTATGGACTTCGTGACCGGCCTGAGACCTAGTAGGAGCTTTGACGCGATATGGGTGGTAGTAGACCGGTTGACGAAGACCGCACGTTTCATTCCCATACGGGAAACGTGGCCAGTGAGTCGTTTAGCCGAGGAGTTTACCCGTCAGATTGTGAGACTACATGGAGTCCCGAGGACCATCATCTCGGACAGGGACGGGCGTTTTACCTCGAGGTTTTGGCAGCAGGTACACGCCGCCCTAGGTTCGAGTCTCCATTTCACCACCGCATACCATCCTTAGACCGACGGCCAGTCTAAGCGGACTATTTAGACTTTAGAGGATATGCTTCGAGCGTGTGTACTAGACTGGGGTCAGGTATGGCCAGATCATCTCCCGTTGGTCGAGTTTTCGTATAATGACAGCTGGCACGCTTCGATTGGGATGGCACCGTATGAGGCATTGTGTGGACGGAGATGCCGTACTCCCTTGTGTTGGGACGAGCCCGGGAGCTCTAGCATTATAGCACCGGATCAGGTATCGGACGACATGGCGAGAGTCGCTTGGATTCGGGAGAGGATGTTGGCTGCGCAAAGCCGTCAGAGGTCGTATGCCGATAGGAGGCGTAGACCTCTCGA
Organism: Fagopyrum tataricum; assembly: GCA_002319775.1. Taxonomy (NCBI): domain Eukaryota; kingdom Viridiplantae; phylum Streptophyta; class Magnoliopsida; order Caryophyllales; family Polygonaceae; genus Fagopyrum; species Fagopyrum tataricum. Next base: position 47,354,286 of record CM008283.1, read on the forward strand.
GTTCAAGGTAGGAGCTCAGGTATGGTTGAGGGTATCACCGACGCGGGGCGTTAGACGATTCGACATTAAGGGGAAGTTAAGCCCCCGATATGTCGGGCCATTTGAGATCTTGGAGAGAGTCGGTGAGGTGGCATACCGGTTAGCATTGCCACCACGGTTGGAGAGTATACACCCGGTCTTTCATGTCTCTCAGCTGAGAGAGTACATACATGACCCGAGACACGTCATTAGTCATGAGGACCTAGTGGTCGAGCCGGACCACACTTTCGCAGAGCACCCGATAGCAGTCTTAAAGAGGAGTACGAGACGCCTTCGATCGAAGGACATACCGACGCTGAGGATCCATTGGTCGAGGCGAGGAGCCGACGAGGCTACATGGGAGACGGAGGATAGTATCCGGAGGAACTATCCCGAGTTTTATGCAGACCTAGCGACATCGATAGGACCGTCGGGTTAGTCCCGAGATCTTTCTTGTTTGCTTTTTATGATATGTGTTACGTTGAGTTATGTGGACCTTACAAGGTTGTGATATGTTTCTATACATGAGCCTGATTTAGAGATGACAGTTTACCTTTTATGAGTTTCGGGATTACGAGGCTGGTATATTGGAGAGTATTGGGTGTAGGAAGTTTCGGGACGAAACTTGTTTTTAGGAGGGTTAGATGTAACGCCCGGAAATTTTAGAGAATAATTATATCAAGTTATTTCGCTTTCCGTAATTATTCTACGGAAAGGAGCGATAAATATTCCAAAACCGTAAACCGTAAACCATTTTTACGGGAATGTCGGAAATATTCCGACCCGTAACACCCGTTACGGAACTAGTTTAACGAGTCGTTTTCCGCCCGGTTTTCTTTTTACTCCCTTCCTCTTGGAAAATCCCGGCCGAGACAATCTCGGCCGAGACAATCTCGGCAAGCCTACCTCCCTGCCTAGCCCTGGCCTGCTGTCCCCCGACCCTTCAGTCCACCTAACACCCGAGGCCGACCCCTCGTCTTGGCTTCCCTCCCTCTCTTGGGTTCACTCCAGCCGGCCTCACACTCCTCCCTCTTCTCTCCCTTGTCTCCCTCACGCAGCCACCTCTGTCCCTCAGCTCTCTTTCTCAAATCACTACGCCCAACCGTCGTCACTTCACAACCGCTACGTCCCGAGCCCTTGGAGAACGCCGGAGAGCCACCAACCGAGCCCCCTCTCCCTCTTTCTGCGTCGAGGCTGCTCAGACAAGGAGGGACGCAACAAAGCCGTCGCCGCCCCGGAGAAGCCTTGCTCCGCCCTTGCGGCGCTTGCCTGCACGAGCCCCGCGGACGCCACCGGGGAGCCACTCACCACCTGCTCCCTCTTCTCCTGCAGCTGTCCCCCACCTCCTTCTTTGTCGCCGGAGAAAGGCCGCCACCGGGGAGCCGCCGACGACGAGAAGGACCGCCACCGTCTTCAGCCGCGCAAGGAGCCCACGGAGCCTTCCCCTCCCGCGCCTGCGCCCTGCTGCCGCCGCCGCAGGCTGGTGCAACAGCCTTTTGGCTAATTAAATCGGGCCCCCTCACTTTAGGTATAATTACAATTATGGCCCTCAGCTTTTGGTTAATTACAATTTATACCCAACAGTTTGATAAATTATAGTTTATGCCCATATGTGTTAGGAATTGCATAAGTGCCCGGAAAATATGTTAGCGAGTTTTAACCCCGGAAATTAGACGAGTTTATCTTAGGTTCCGTTATGCTATAAGTTTACGATCTTTTAACATATGGGCGAAATGGATAGTATCATGCTAGGATCCGAAGCCGGTGAAAGCCATGAATTCGTATCGATCTATATATGCTTAATAGTATCATGATAGGTTGGAATTAGCATAACGTAGTGGAAATGCCAAGTAGCGGCTTTTGAGACCTTAGGAGAATGTGAGGAGCGGGTTTAGACCTAGTTGGCTTTTACATCATTATTGACGGTAATTATGTTGAACTCTAGGATGCGGTCCTAGAATGCGAGTCAAATGATCCTACGTAGGTCATTTGTGTAGAAGTCCTAGACTACTACAGTTGAGCGGGTTTTTATGATACCTTGTCGTGAACAGGTTGAGTACTTCTTCCCAAGGGAAGCGTGAGCGTTTTGTGAGATAGCGTTTGGGACGAGGTAAGTCTCCGGACTTACTTAGCTCGTATTTCCGTATTAGCATTAATGTGTGTTTGGTGGTGCGTGTTTATGTTTTGCTATAACTATTAAACCGGTAAATAGGACCACCGACTTATATGTATAATTTTGGCCCAAGTGTATGATAACGGGCGGTGACAATACTGCCTAGCCTTGTGGGGTCTAGGGGATTCTCGGCGACTTGCCCGGCGGGTCAGATGGACGGAGGCATCCGTGCCATTCCTTGCCAGAGGGGGGACCGAGGCGGGACCATTGGGGTCTCGTGTCACAACCGAAGTTGAATTAGAACGGGATATGACTTGATGATATAAAGATAAAGAAACGGACTTGTGTGATTTATATTATGTGTTATGGGTGTGTTTGTGCCTTCACTGCTTTTCTAATGCGTAGAATATTAGCTAACGGTTTTAAACCGTTTGTGTAGATGACTTGCAGGTTAGGAACGCCGCCGAGTGAGGCGGAGGAGTGGACAACCGGGATCTCCGTACATTATAGGACGGGGACGGTTTTTGGGTTTATGTCGTTTATGTCTAGTTGGATGTTGTTGCATGATTAAACTTTAGTATTGTTGTTTGTCGTTTTGAGAACTCGGCTGAGTTTCCAAGTTGTACCTTTCTCTTTTCGTTTCCGCATACATTAAAAACATATTTGAGTTTTCAACCTTTATTTGTGCCATGTTGGAAGGTCCGGTGAAATTGTTGTCAATCTAAGGGTCGGGACCCATTGTGAGGTCTCGCCCGTAGTGCCCCGAGTCCCGCGGATTTGAGGTGTTACATACTGGGGCTAGAATCTCACAATGGATCCTGACCCTAGCCTAACAACAAGTTTACTGAATCTTATAACAAGACACGAATAGATTAAAACCAAAACATCAAACTGTAATACATACATCAAAAGGTATACAAAACACCGCCGAGTACAAACCAAAACATGTATCCATACATAACAAAATAATCCCATATCCCTCGCACAATCCTAGTGTACGGAAGCCCTCAGCGGATCACCCCATCTGGATCACTATGCAGTCCTCCTAACCTGCAAAGCATCTACAACACGATATATAACCGTTAGCTAACCATTCATAAATAAGATAATGCATAAGCACAAACACAAGTCATGGAATCATAAACACAAAATCATGCTGTCACACATTTACCTGGTTAATCATCTTTATAAAGTCCAACACTCAAATCGTATATATATATATATATATATATATATATATATATATATATATATATATATGTATATGAACATATGTGATACGAGGAATATATCATCCCCGCCTTTGGGTGCTATAACCAGCTGGAGTAGTATCGGCACACCTCCCGTGTACCCTAAGGGAGTGGTGAAGTGTCCATCCCGTATACCAGGTCTAGCCTGACTATAAAGAACCTCCTAGACTCCACGGCCGGATGAAAGGGAAAGGTTATCACGACCACTACAATGGGCGGGTCAAATAAACCATAGGTCAGTAATAATCATCATCGCATGCTATCAAGCATATAACAAACACCACTCATGCAAACATCCGATATAAGGATGGTAGCTAAGTAAGTCCTACGGACTTACCTCAAACTCAAGATATCCTCAACCACGATCAACTCCAATCCGGAGAACAACACTGCCTAATAACAAGGCATAAAGAGATATCAAATCTCCTATCAATCAAAGGAGTCACACCTAGACCCAAGGTATCCATAAGGATCATATCCAACCTATAAACCTCAATAACCTACTAAACCTCCAAGCCATAACCGGCACATATCATTATCATAATCACCATCATCCCATCCTCATACACACACCTAGTATGCCACTAACCCACTCATACTAGGAAAGGAAAGGATCCATACCACTATAGGTAGGTCCTGCACAAAACACATCTGCGTGACAGGAAGGACGCAGGGGCGAAGCAGTGGGAGGCGCAGGGACGGCGGCACTCCAACGTAGGGGCGGCGACACTGGTGGCGCAAGGGCGGCTGAGAGGTGGCGCAAGGGCGGTTTGTAGTGCAATAGGTGATTCCCGACTTCTCTTCGATTCTTCACTCAATTATCCACTTCTTCATCATCCATCAACCATACACATACATATATATACATATAGACATCAATACATGCCTAGGAGATCCAACACAAGATTCAACTTGTGGAACCCTAAGCTAAAAGAGAAGGAAAGGAAGAAAAGAAGGAAGGAAGAAAGAAATAAAGAAAGAAAGAAGAAGAAAGAGGAAGAGCTTACCACAATTGCAACCTAAATAGAGGAAGAGATCAGCACCAACACACCTCAGCTGGCTCTCATAGCACAGCATCAACATCCCACATTATCATCATCCAAAGCCCACACAAACTCTCTTGCAACCCAAGGAGTATACAAGAAGAAGATCAAAGGAGAAGGAAGGAGAGAAGAAGAACGTGAGGCAGCTGGAGAATGAAGGAAACCCTTCATCTGAAGCAAAGGAGGTAGTTATAGAGGAGGAGAAGAGTAAAGCACGGTCAAGAGTCAACAATGCCGGTTGCAGCCACAGGAAATCACAGGGGCGGACTCCCTGAGCCGCAGGGGCGGAAGACAGGACTCGCAGGGGTGGCCCACTGGACCCGCAGGGGCGGCCCACTGCACAAGTTTTGTCCCGAAACTGCTGCAATCCCAAATCCTCTCGGACCCATATGCCGAGGTATAACTCTCTTTATCGGAGACATCACATCTCCGCTCATAAGGTATCAACCTATATTACTGTATAACCTCAAACACAAGCATGGAGGAAATCATCATCTCCAGCAACAAGATCATTATACTATCCAAGGCATAGAGGAAAACCATCTCTAGCAAAACTATAATTACATCACATGGGCATAGAGGAAAACCGTCTCTAGCCGTATCATCATCACATCACAAGGGCATAGAGGAAAACCATCTCTAGCCGTATCATACTCATAACATAAGGGAATGGAGGAAAAACAACTCCAGCGAAACTATGTCAACCAAGAATAGCATGGAGGAATAACCATCTCCAGCTAAACCCTAATCGCATCTTAATAGCATGGAGGAAGGAACCATCTCCAGCTATAATCATCAATCGCGCTAGCACGTCAAGATCTAATAAGATCATATATCACATCATAGCAAGCACGAAAAGAAACACATCATATCACATAAGCATATAATCACAACACTCACCAAGATAGCACTAAGATCTACTCATCGATCCTACACGTACATCTATCTCGGCGTAAAACTCTGGATAGTTCCTCTAGATACTATCCTCAATCTCCCATGTAGCCTCATCAAGTCCTTGTCTCGACCACTGTATCCTCAACATAGGAATGTCCTTCGAACACGGGCGTCTCATACCTCGTTCTAGGACTGTAATCGGGTGCTCAACAAAAGTGTGGTCCGGCTCGACCACCAAATCATCATAACTGACAATGTGTCTCGGATCTGGTATATACTCCCTCAGCTGAGACACGTGAAACACAGGGTGAACATCCTCTAATCTTGGAGGCAAGGCTAATTTGTATGCTGCTCTCCCAACTCGATCCAAAATCTAGAACGGTCCGACATATCGGGGGCTCAACTTCCCCTTAATGCCAAATCGTCTAACACCTTGTGTCGGAGACACTCTCAGCCACACATGGGCTCCTACTCTAAACTCTAGGGGTCTACGGCTCCTATCTGCATTTGACTTCTGACGACTCTGTGCAGTCAACATCCTCTCTCTAATCAATGCTACACGGGCAACATCATCCTGAACCTGATCAAGTGTCAAACCACTAACACTGCTAGTCTCATCCCAACATAATGGCGTACGACATCTCCGTCCATACAATGCCTCATATGGGACATCCCAATCGATGCATGCCAGTTGTTGTTGTACGAGGACTCAACTAGTGGGAGATGATCCGTCCACACTTGTCCCCAGTCCAACACACAAGCTCGCAGCATATCCTCCAATGTCTGAATGATCCTCTCTGACTAACTATCTATCTGAGGATGGAATGCAGTGTAAAGTGCAAACTCGTCCCCAGATAGTCTGAATCTGTTGCCAAAACCTCGAGGTAAATCGCCCATCTTTGTCTAAGACGATCGTCCTCGGTACACCATGGAGTCCCACTATCTGTCTAGTGTTCTCGTCAACCAATCTGCTCACTGGCCACGTTTCCCGAATAGGGATAAAACGTGCGGTCTTCGTCAATCTGTCAACTACAACCCAGATGACATCAAAGCTCCTGCTCAATCTCAAACTAGTCATAAAATCCATGGTGACGTCCTCCCACTTCCACTGCGGTATAGGCAGTGGATGGAGCTCACCTCCAGGTCTACAATGCTCGATCTTGATCTACCAACAGGTCGCACACTGTGCCACAAATCTGGCCACGTCGGGCTTCAGCCCTCCCCACTAATATGAGCGTCTCACATCCTGGTACATCTTACTCGCACCTAAGTGCACTGAGTAAGGCGTACACTGAGCCTCCTGTAATATCCTCCGTCGCAAATCCGCATCAGCGGGTACACAGACGCGACCGCGGCGTCTCATCACTCCATCTGCTCCTATGGAGAACTGTGGTGCCTCACACGGGACATCCTCTCTCGAATCCTCGTCAATGTCGGGCAAGTCCCCTGCTTCTGTTGGATCTCACCCAACAGATCAGGGAGAACCTCTAAGGTACTCAACTGGGCGTCCTCATCAGGAAACTGGATGTCCAACTCTAGCCAAGCCAGATCTCTTTGTAGTTGAGGCTGAACTGTCAATCTCACAATCCCCTTCTCTCGAGGCGTCTTCCTGCTCAGGGCGTTGGTGACAACGTTCGCCTTCCCCGGATGATACAAAATCTCAAGATCAAAGTCCTTGATCAACTCAAGCCACCTACGTTGGCGGTTATTCAATTCCCGCTGCGTGAAAATATACTTCAGATTCTTGTGGTCTGTGAAGATCTGACATGTAGCACCATACAAGTAATGTCTCCAGATCTTCAGTGCATGAACTACCGTTGCCAACTCTAGGTCATGAGTCAGGTAGTTCTCCTCACACGTCTTCAGCTGTCTAGACGCATATGCAATCACGCCGCCTCACTGCATCAACACACATCCCAAGCCTAGCTTGGACGCATCACTGTAAACCACAAAATCATATGTGCCCTCCGGCTGTGCTAAGATAAGAGCGGAAGTCAGACATCTCTTCAGCTCCTCAAAACTCTGTGTACACTACTCAGACCATACAAACGTGGTGGTCTTCTTCAGCAAACTAGTAAGTGGACGGGCACTCACAAAGAATCCCTCCACAAAGCGTCGGTAATAACTGGCTAGGCCAAGAAAGCTACGCACTTCCTTGACGTTCGTCGGTGTCTTCCATGCTGCCACTAACTCGATCTTCGCCGGATCAACCTTGATCCCCTCGGTGGAAACAATATGACCAGGAATGCTACCTCTGGCATCCATAACTCGCACTTAGAGAACTTAGCATAAAGTTCTCTATCTCGTAAAACTCGTAACACAGTCCTCAGATGTCGTGCATGTTTCTCTCTGCTACGAGAGTACACCAGAATATCATCTATTAAGACTACAACAAACTGATCCAGGAAGTCGATGAATATGTTGTTCATCAACTTCATGAAGATTGTTGGGGCATTCGTAAGCCCAAATGGCATCACTACAAACTCGTAGTGTCCATATCGAGTCCGAAATGCCGTCTTGTGCACATCCTGCTCTCTCACCCTCAACTGGTGATACCCTGAGCGCAAGTCAATCCTGGAGAACACCGTCGCTCCCTGAAGCTGATCTAGCAAGTCGTCAATACGGGGCAATGAATACTTGTTCTTGATGGTCACCTTGTTCAGCTCTCTTTAGTTGATGCACAATCTCAACGATCCGTCCTTCCGCACGAAGAGGACATGTGCTCCCCATGGAGATACGCTAGGGCGGATGAAGCCCTTCTCAACCAACTCATCGAGTTGCTTCTTCATCTCCAACATCTCAACATGCACAATACGATATGGGGCCTTCGAGATCGGTCTCGTACCAAGCTCCAACTCGATGCTAAAGTCCATGCTCCTCTGAGGCGGCAAACTGGACGGCTCAGCAAACACATCTGTAAACTCGCAAACCACTTGGAAATCCTCTAACGCCGGACTCTCCCCATCCTTCATGGCATAACACCAAAAGGCCTCACAACCTTGTGCGATCCATCTCGCTGCACGTACCGCGCTGATCACCATGCCTGACTTCCAAAGGTCCCAACCTCGTATAACCTCTATCTAACCTAACTCGATAGAGACTGTCACGGTCCTCCTACCTACATCTAATACCGCATGATGCCTATCCATCCAATCTATACCCAAACTGACTTCCTCATGCACCAACGGCATGACAAAGAAGTCAACAAGTAACACACGAGTCCCCACACAAATAGGACAATCATGTATCTCGCCGGTACCTCTGACCCTACTTCCATCGGGTAACCCTATACTAAAGGGTATCCCCTCGGTCGTAACTAGACTCAAACGCTCAACGCATGCATCAGATATAAATGAATGCGTAGCTCCCGTATCAAACAAAACTCTAACAAGTAAACCATCAATCAAAATGGTACCTGTAGCAGCCGGTGCAGTTGGCTCCTCTGAACTCCTCATCTCAAAAGCTCTACCCTGTGCTCCTCTAGTGTCAGTGGTACTCCCACCACGACCTCTACCTCTACTCGACCCGGGAGCAGATCCCTAAGTAGTAGAACGATCTGAGACTCTCTGTTGTCACTATGTCTACTATTGGTGGCCTCTGCCCACCTCCTGTTGCACTAGCAGGAGAAGAACCCTACTGTGATGAAGCTCCGCCCTGTCTACAGAAGACAACTCTGTGACTTGGTCGGCCACAAGTGAAGCAAGTCACCGACGGCTTCGTGCACTCTGGTCGTATATGTCCATAATCACCACAGTTGAAGCACTGTCGTCCCTTATCTGCAACCGGTGTAGATGAGGGGTAACTTTGGCGTCTCTGGCTTTGCCCGGAACCAGCAGCTCCACCATTACCACTGGTCTGCACAGTCCGTTGTCTCTTCTCAGACCCTCCGGTCTGAGAAGTTCTCCTCTGTCCAACCCGCTCCCGCTCATAATATCAGGCTCTATTTTGATAGTCCATCAGGGACTCACAATGAAATCCCGCCATATAGGTCCCGGTGGGATCCCTTAGTCGTCGAGAAAAGAGATGTACATGCTGATCCACAGGAGGTGCAACTGGGCCCAATAAGGCCAGCTCTTCCTGAATCCTCCTGATCGCCTCATATATTGGTACGTCCTCAAAGGCAGCCTCAACAAAATCCCGCAATTTCTCCCTCCTTAATGAGGCAGGGCAAAAACGCTCTCTGATCAAACTCCTCACATAGTCATAGCTAGTAACATGACTCCGCACGGATCTCCACCAATATTGTGCCAAGTCTCGGAATAAAGTGTGCACGAACTCTATATGTCGGTCCTCTGGACATCTAATAGACTCAGGGGCGGAGTCTACATGTCCAATCCACAACCTTCTGAAAGAAAAAGTGGGTATTCCCATCTGATGAAATGCCTTCAACCATGTATCTGGTTGAGGCCCTCTATACTCCTCTGGAACTCGAGTAATCTCAGCAGCACGTGCTGGTACAACTGGCACCTGAGTAGCTCCATGAGATCTCTCAAACGATCCCTTTTGTGCGGGCAGATCCGGGGCACGTCTACCTGCTATGGCAGCCTCCTCCACTCGTCTGATGTACGCGCGGAACTCTGGTCCCCCATAGAGACATGATCCGAGTCATCTGACTAGACTCGTTGTGGTCTCTGTCTCCCAGCCCTACCGTTCCCAGTCTCAGGAACGACACTCTCAACAACATCCTCATGGACCTCCTCCGTTGCAGGTGGATCAACAGCGGGAATCTGATCCTGTCCTACCACTACTGGAGGAAGAGGGGGTCTACCCCTACCTCGTCCAACTGTAGATACAACTCTAGTCTGAGCCATCTGCGGGGTATGCACACCTAACTTATGAGGCTATATATATGCCATATGTATAGATATATATATAATACTTTAGGTCAATCACAACATCACATAAGGTAATATATATATATATATATATATATATACTGTCGAGGTCCTCAGAGGGGTGATGGCTTCCCGTACACACTATCCCAAAATATTTGTACTCATTTCAAAACCAAAAACCTTTTGAAAAGTCAGACCCCTTTCGGGTTCTGTTTATTTATCTATTCGACCTTTATCGCATATTGCAAATGCCATTGTTGTCAACCTAAGGCTCTGATACCAACTTTGTAACACCCCGAATCTGCGGGACTCGGGGCGCTACTGGGCTAGAATCTCACAATGGATCCTGAGCCTAGCCTGACAACAAGTTCACTGGATCTTACAACTATAAGAGCCTTGATCATTGGAAGCTGAGCCGCCCCTACGGGTGCTTGTGCCGCCCCAACGGGTTTCCGCCCCTGCGGCTCAAGGAACCGCCCCCTGCGGTTTCTTNTTCAAGAAATCCAACCAATTGCTTGAAAATGTTTTTCCTCAATATCCATTTGAGAACAACCTTTCAAAATATTTCCTTCCAAATCAAAAATCGGCAAAACTTGCTGTCATCTTGGTCCACCTATTGACGATAGAAACTCGGAAGCTCATTCAAAACCTTTTAAAAGACATAATATGTGACGACGTGGAATGCCTTCACCTTCAAACATCTTGCACGAACAATGTGCTACATGGGTAGTAGGGTTGTACAAAATATGTCTTTGCTTACCATCCTTTTTACTAACATGTAAAATAGTAATATTGACTCCTTGCTCAACCTCTTTTCGTTCATAAACTTCATAATCCATGCAAGCACGCCACAATTCTTCTTGAAATATATAAAAGTTGGCAAAAGTGTAGATTGACCCTACAAAAATACACACAATAACATAAAAGCTTGTAAATTAATTTATGTAAATTGGACATTTTAAATTATAGCAGAAAAATAACATTACCTACATGCTTCTATAATTCCCTATTTGTTTTCAACTGAGGCATTGAACAAAGAGTTTGATGATCCGCTAGTGATTGACGATGTCTTTGAACATCTATTGCACCTTCAAACCGCATCCAAAACTCCACCAAACTCAAATGTGGATTCGTAAAATTGCTAAAGAAACTATTCTGACTTTCGGATCTAGAAGTTGTCTTCAAGACACTCCCGAGAAACAAACTCTTAAAGTATGCTGGGATTCACATGTCTCTAATTGCGAACATCAATGACAACCATTGGTTCTTCTCCAAATTGAACACAACAATAATTGAAATCCATGCCAATTCAAACTCATCCAGTGTTTCTGAGTTATATACACATGACTTGAATATGAAATTAAAAATAATATCGCTGCACAAAGGGACACCAACTTTTTCTGAAAGTTTTCACATGATGTGCCAAATGCAAAATCTATGAGTGCTTGAGTCAAATATACGCAATAATGCCACCTTCATTGCAGCATCTTGGTCGGTGATGATACACTTAGGCTTATGTCCACCCATTGCATCTAAAAACTTCTCAAACAACCAAACAAAAGACTCTGATTTCTCATCTCCAAGGAATCGGCTCCAAAACTAACACAAAACCTATGATTATCAATTCCGGTGAAAGGAGCAAAAATCGTCGTGTACCTATTTGTATCATAGGTAGTATCAAATGACACTATATCACCATATAATGCATAATGTTTTCTTGACATGCCATCAACCCAAAACACGTGCTTCAACCTACCATCATCATCCAACTCATATGCAAAATAGAAGGAAGGATTAACTTCTTTCTTTCTCTGGAAATTATCAATGAACATATGAGCATCAGAATCCTTAATAAATGTCTTCAAATCTCGTTGAAAGATTTTCAAATCTTGTTGACTACATCCCACATTTTGAAAACCACCTACTTGTCCTTTATGATGCGATGAGCTTTACTAGGACCAATATGGGCACGACTAAATGATTTGAACAATGTTCGGTGAACACTTTTCACTCCTCTATTTGACCTTAACATGTGATATTTTCAAGGAGTAACAAGTAAATGCGTATGACCTTCATAAAATTTGAACAACACATATCTATCATCACCATTTCTTCTATTCCCCACTAAGGCATCCTTCTCTTGTCAATTTCGACTTGCGAAAATTTTCCTTTCCCTTAGATTTATTCGTGTCCTCTTTAAACCCTTGTTTTGAGCAAACAATATATTTATACTTCGTATCACCATTTTTATTCTTTTTACTCCTCGATTTCCTTACGCTAAAACCAAGGTGATGAGCATAAGCCTTATAGAATTGCTCACATTGTTCTCTACTTTCAAACTCCATTCCTTCTTTGGGCTTCAATTCATCATCACATACATGAATCCACTCTTTAATAATAGCTCCAACCATTTCTTTCTCTAGCGTTTGATGTTCTAACATGACATCTACAAAAATCGATATACAAATATCATACCCAAGTAACACTAAGCTTGCAACTTCATCTACGTGAAAACTTAACTATAATATATTGTAACACCCCGAATCCGTAGAACTCGAGGCGCTACTGGGCTAGGATCTCACAATGGATCCTGACCCTAGCCTGACAACAAGTTCACTGGATCTTACAACAAGGCACATATAGATTAAAACCAAAACATAAAAATGGGATATATAAATAAAAAAAGTTTATACAAGGTACCGCTGAGTACAATCAAAATGTATAATGTACATAACAAAAGATCCCACATCCCTCGATAACGACCTAGTGTACGAAGCCCTCAGCGGATCACCCACTCTAGATCACTCTGCAGCTCTCCTAAACTGCAAAGGATCTACAACACGGTATAAAACCGTTAGCTAACCATACCTATATAAGATAATACATAAGCACAAACACACGTCATGAAATAATAAACACGTCATCATGCTATCACACATTTACCCGGTTAATTATCTTTATAAAGTCCGACACTCAAATCATATATATATATATATCCATATAAACATATGTGACACGAGTAATATATAATCCTCGCCTCTCGGTGCTACTGCCAGCTGGAGTGGTAATCTGGGATCACTTCCCCGTGTACCCTATGGGAGTGGAGAAAGTGCCCGTCCCGTTTATCAGATTTTGACGATCCGCAGAGAACCTCCCAGACTCCCAGCGGGATGAAAGGGCAAGTTGTCACAGCCCTACAATGGGCAGTCACTAAACCATAGGTAGGTAATAACGACATCGCATACTATCAAGCATATAACACACACCACTCATGCATACATCCAATATAAGAATGGTAGCTAAGTAAGTCCTACGGACTTACCTTAACCTCGGTATGTACTCAACCTCGATCAATTCCTAACCGGAGAACAACACTGCCTAATAACAAGGCATAACAAGATATCAAACTTCTATTCATCAAAGGGGTCACACCTAGATCCAAGGGATCCATAAGGATCATAACCAACTTATGACCTCGATAAACCACTAAACCTCAAAGCCATAAACGACATATAGATATCATATTCATTATCATTCTATCCTTATACACATATCTAGCATGCTACTAACTCGCTCATACTAGGAAAGAAAATGATCAATACTAATCTAAGTAGATCCTATACAAGACGCACCTGCGGAACGGAAAGACGCAGGGGCGGAAAGACAGGAAGCGCAGGCGCGAAGGCACGCAGGCGCACGCGCTGTGACCATGGCCGCAGGGGCGGCTGCTTCCGGGCGCGGGTGCGGTGACAAGGTCCCGCGGGGCGGCGACAGTGGACAACGGCCTTCTCCGACTTCTCTTTGACTCTTCACGTGATCAAATCACGTCTTCAGCAATCCATAGCCACATACATACATATACATACACATTCTAACATTAGTCTACATCCAATACATCTAATCCTAAGCTAAGGAAGAGGAATCAAGGAAGAGAGAAAGGAAGGAGAAGCAAAAAGCTTACCACAACTGGAATCTCAAGTAGAAGGAAAGCTCAACACAACCCTCTTAGCTGACTCTCAAGCTCAGCAACAACATCCAACATTATCAACACCAAAAGCAACACAACAACTCTTCCAAACCAAGAAGAAGCCAAGTTCAAGATCAAGGAGAAGGAGAAGAGAGAAGAAGGACGTGAGGTAGCTGGAGAAATGAAGAACCCTTGCTCAGCAAGCCAAGAGAAAGGCTAAGAAGGAAGAAAAGAAAGAGAGTAAAGCAAGGTCCAATCGGTCAACAAAACCGACTGCAGCCGCAAGAAATCGCAGGGGCGGTTCCCTGAGCCGCAGGGGCGGAAAACTGGATGAGCCGCAAGGGCGGCTTCCTAAACCCGTGGGGGCGGCTAAGGCCACAATGACTCCAAAGACTAAGGCTCTTACTTCTCACCCCCTAAAAACAAGTTTCGTCCCGAAACTTGTAGAATCCTACAACTACTCGGACTCATAAGCCGAGGTATAACACTCGCTGCAACCTCAAACACGAGCATGGAGGAAATGATCATCTCCAGCAACACTATGTCCATCAAAAGAGCATGGAGGAATGACCATCTCCAGCTAAACCCTAATCGTATCTCAATAGCATGGAGGAAAGAACCATCTCCAGCTATAATGATCAATCATACTAGCACAGCAAGATCTATTAAGATCACATATCACATCATAGTTAGTACGAAAATAAACATATCATAGCATATAAGCACATAAGCATATCACTCACCAAGATAGTACTAAGATCTACTCGTCGATCCTACAGGTATATCTATCTCGGCATAAAACTCTGGATAGTTCCACTGAATACTATCCTCAGTCTCCCATGTAGCCTCATCAGGTCCTCGTCTCGACCACTGTATCTTCAGCATAGGAATGTCCTTAGAACGCAGACGTCTCGTACCTCATTCTAGGACTACAATCGGGTGCTCAATAAAAGTGTGGTCCGGCTCGACCACCAGATTATCATAACTCACAATATGTCTCGGATCTGGTATGTACTCCCTCAGCTGAGACACGTGAAATACAGGGTGAACACCCTCTAACCTCGGAGGCAAAGCTAATCTGTATGCTGCACTCCCAACTCGGTCCAGAATCTCGAACGGTCCGACATATCGGGGGCTCAACTTCCCCTTAATGCCAAAGCGTCAAATACCTCGTGTCGGAGACACCCTCAGCCACACATGGGCTCCCACTCTGAACTCTAGGGGTCTACGCCTCCTATCTGCATAAGACTTCTGACAGCTCTGAGCAGTCAACATCCGCTCTCTAATCAGTGCTACTCGAGGTACATCATCCTGAATCTGATCCGGTGTCAAACCACTAACACTGCTCGGCTCATCCCAGCATAACGGAGTGCGACATCTCTGTCCATACAGTGCCTCATATGGGGCCATCGATGCATGCCAGCTGTTGTTGTACGAGAACTCGACTAGTGGGAGATGATCCGTCCACACTTGTCCTCAGTCCAACACACAAGCTCGCAACATATCCTCCAGTGTCTGAATGGTCCTCTCTGACTGACCATCTGTCTGAGGATTAAACGCAGTAGTGAAGTGCAAACTCGTCCTCAAGGCAGTATGAATCTGCTGGCAGAACCTCGAGGTAAATCGTCCATCTCTGTTTGAGACGATCGTCCTCGGTACACCATGGAGTCTCACTATCTGCCTAGTGTACGCCTCAGCCAATCTGCTAACTGGACATGTTTCCCTGATAGGGATAAAATGTGCCGTCTTCGTCAATCTGTCCACTATAACCCACATAGCATCAAAACTCCTACTCGATCTCAGCCCAGTCACAAAGTCCATGGTGACGTCCTCCCACTTCCTTTGTGGAACAGGCAGTGGATGGAGATCACCTCCAGGTCTGTAGTGCTCGATCTTGACCTGTTGATAGGTCGCACATTGTGCCACAAATCTGGCTACATCGAGCTTCAGCCCTCCCCACCAGTATGATCGTCTCAAATCTTGATACATCTTACTCGTACCAGGGTGCACTGAATAAGGCGTACAATAAGCCTCATGTAATATCCTCTGGCGTAGATCCGCATCAGCAGGTACACAGACGCAACCGCGGCGTCTCAACACTCCATCTGCTCCTAGAAGGAATTGTGGTGCCTCATCCCGAGACATCCTCTCTCAGATCCTCATCAGTGTCGGGTAGTCTCCTACTTCTGTTGGATCTCACTCAACAGATCAGGAAGAACCTCTAAATTACTCAATCGGGCATCCCCATCAGGAAACTGGATGTCCAACTCTAACCAGATCAGATCCCTCTGTAACTGATGTTGAACTGTCAGCCTCGCAATCGCTTGCTCTCGAGGCGTCTTCCTGCTCAGGGCGTCGGCGACAACGTTCGCCTTCCCCGGATGGTACATAATCTCCAGATCAAAATCCTTGATCAGCTCAAGCCATCTAGGCTGGCGGTTATTCAATTCCCGCTGCGTGAAAATATACTTCAAACTCTTATGGTCTGTGAAGATCTGACATGTGGCACCATACAAGTAATGTCTCCAGATCTTCAAGGCATGAACTACCGCTGCCAACTCCAGATCATGAGTCGGGTAGTTCTCCTCATATGTCTTCAGCTGTCTAGACGCATATGCTATCAATCTGCCCTACTGCATCAACACACATCCCAAGCCTAGCTTGGATGCATCATTGTAACCACAAAATCCTCTGTACCCTCTGGCTGTGCCAAAACAGGAGCGGAAGTCAGACGTCTCTTCAGCTCCTCAAAACTTTGTCTACACTGCTCAGTTCATACAAATCTGGTAGTCTTCCTCAGCAGACTCGTCAGTGGACGGGCAATCACAGAAAATCCCTCCACAAAGCGTCGGTAATAACCGGCTTGGCCAAGAAAGCTACGTACTTCCTTGACATTCGTCGGTGTCGTCCAGGCTGCTACTGCCTCAATCTTTGCCGGATCTACCTTGATCCCTTCAGCTGAAACAACATGACCCAGGAATGCTACCTCTGGCATCCAGAACTCGCACTTAGAGAACTTAACATAAAGTTCTCTATCTCGTAGACCTTGTGACACAGTCCTTAGCTGCTCTGCATGCTCCTCTTTGCTGCGAGAGTACACCAGAATATCATCTATGAAGACCACCACAAACTGATCCAGGAAGTCGATGAATATACTATTCATCAACTCCATAAAGACTGTTGGGGCATTCGTAAGCCCGAATGACATCACTACAAACTCGTAGTGTCCATATCTGGTCCGAAAGGCTGTCTTGTGCACATCTTGTTCTCTCACCCTCAGCTGGTGATACCCTGAACGCAGATCAATCCTGGAGAACACTGTAGCTCCTTGAAGCTGATCTAACAAATCATCAATACGCGACAATGGATACTTGTTCTTGATGGTCACCTTGTTCAGCTCTCTGTAATCTATACACAATCTCAACGATCCGTCCTTCTTTCGTACGAAGAGGAAATATGCTCCCCATGGAGATACGCTAGGGAGGATGAAACCCTTCTTAGCCAACTCCTCGAGTTGCTTCTTCAGCTCCAACATCTCAACAGGCGCCATCCGATATGGGGCCTTCGAGATCGGTCTCGTACCAGGCTCTAAGTCAATACCAAAGTCCACACTCTTCTGAGGCGGCAAACTGGACGACTCAGCAAAAACATCTGCAAACTCACAAACAACTGGGATATCCTCTAATGCTGGACTCTCCCCTTCCTTCATGGAATAACACTAGAAGGCCTCACAACCCCGTGCAATCAATCTCGCTGCCCGTATCGCACTGATAACCATGCTTGCCTTCCCAAGGTCCCAACCTCAGAAAACCTCTATCTGGCCTAACTCGGTAGAGAGTGTCACCGTCCTCCTACCTACATCTAGTACGGCCTGGTGTTTATCCATCCAATCCATACCTAAAATGACTTCTTCATGCACTAATGGCATGACAAAGAAGTCGACCAGTAACACACGGGTCCCCACAGAAATGGGACAATCACGAAACGGGTACCTCTGACCCTATACTAAAGGGTATCCCCTCAGTCGTATCTAGACTCAGACGCTCAACACATGCATCAAATATAAAAGAATGCGTCGCACCCGTATCAAACAAAACTCAAACAGGTAAACCATGGATCAGAATGGTACCTGTAGCAGTCGGTGCAGCTGGCTCCTCTGCACTCCTCAGCTCAAAAGCTCTACCCCGTACTCCTCTAGTGTCCGTGGTACTCCCACCACGACCTCTGCCTCTACCCGACCCAAGAGCAGATCCCTGAGTGGTAGGGCGATCTGGGATCCTCTGCGGTCCCTGTGTCTGTTGTTGCTGCTGAGGTGGCCTCTGCCCACCCCCTGCTACACTGGCAGGAGAAGAACCCTGTTGAGATGATGCTCCCCCTGTCTACAGAAAACAACCCTATGACCTGGTCTGTCAGAAGTGTAGCACATCACTGTCTGCCTCGTACACTCTGGTCGTATATGTCCATACCCACCACAGTTGAAGCACTGACATCCCTTATCTGGAGTCGGCGCAGATGAGGGATAACTCTGGCGACTCTGGCCTCGCCCGACACTAGCAGTCCCACCAGCACCACTGGTCTGCCTAGTGCGTTGTCTCTTCTCACACCCTCCGGTATGAGAAGCTCTCCTCTTCCCAGCTCGCTCCCTCTCATAATCGGAAGCTCCATCCTGGTAGTCCATCAAGGACTCATAGTGAAACCCTGCCATATAGGCCCTGGTAGTATCCCTCAGTCGTCGGGAGAAAAGATATACATGTTGATCCGCAAGAGGTGTAGTGTAACACCTCAAATCCGTAGGACTCGAAGTGCTACTGGGCTAGGATCTCACAATGGATCCTGACCCTAGCCTGACAACAAGTTCACTGAATCTTACAACAAGGCACCAATAGATTAAATACAAAACATTAAACTGTTATAAAAGTATCAAAGGTTTATACAAGTACTGTTGAGTACAACAAAACATAATATAAACATGATCAAAAGATCCCATCCCACGAGGACGACCAAATATACGGAGCCCTCGGCAGATCACCCCTCTGGATCACCTCTGCAGTTCTCCTAACCTGCAAAGGATCTACAACACGGAATAAAACCGTTAGCTAACCATACGCATATATAAGAAGATGCATAAGCACAATCACACACCAATGAATCATAAACACATCACCATGCTATCACACATTTACCCGATTTATTATCTTTATAACGTCCAGTCATTCAAGCGTATATATATATATATATATATATATATATATATATATCAATATGAACGTATGTGACACGAGGAATATAACCCTCCCTCGCCTCTCGGGAATGGTGCCAGTTAGAGTGGAGATCCGGTCCTACCTCCCGTGTACCCTATGGGAGTGGTGCAGGTGGCCGGCCCATTGAGCTAGACTGGCCTGCCCGAAGAGAACCTCCAGACTTCCAGCGGGATGAAAGGACAAGTTGTCACGGCCCTACAATGGGCCGTCACTAAACCATATGTAGGTAATTAACATAACTCGGGCTATCAATCATATAGCACACACCACTCATGCACACATCCAATATATGGATATCAGCTAAGTAAGTCCTATGGACTTACCTCAACCTCGGAAATCTCAACTCAACTCAACTCAAACGGCTCCAACTCTGGAGATCAACACTGCCTAAACAAGGCATCACAACATATATCAAACTCATATCCATCACAAGGGTCACACCTAGACCCAAGGGATCCATAAGGATCGTATCCTAACTCATAAACCTCAAAGCCATAACCGGCATACAGATATATCACATCCTCATCATTCTATCCTCATACACAGGCTTAACATGCTACTAACCCGCTCATACTAGGAAAGAAAGGAGCTACCCAACTATGGGTAGTCCCGGGACAAGACGCACCTGCGTGATCAAGGGACGCAGGAGCGGAGTAGACAACCCGCAGGCGCGCAAGGGATCAGCCGCAGGCGCGGTGACACGGGACGCAGGCAACGCAGGCAAGGCGCTGGCATTGGCGCGGGCGCTGCGGCACGGCTTCCGCAGGGGCGGCGGCTTCCGGGCGCGGGGGCGGCGACGGTGCAAAACGTGATCCCGCGGCTTCTCTTTGGCTCTTCACGTGATCAAATCACGTCTTGTCTCAACCAAAACCACACACATACATATACATACACATTGCAAGATCAATCTATAATCAATACATCTAATCCTAAGCTAAGGAAGGAAGAAACAAAGGAAGAAGGAAGAGAAGAAGGAGAAGAAAGCTTACCACAGTTGTGGCCTAACCANATTTCGTATAAATATTTTTTGGTTACGAGTTCGAGTTTACTTTACAATATTGAAACGTATTTGAGATTGGTGGAGTTTTAAAGAGAAAAGAATTTGTTTTTAAAAAACAAAAAAACAAGAAGAACAACCCACCTTTCCTCTCTCCTCTCTTCTATTCTCTCTCCTCCCTCTCCTTCTCCCTCACGATTGTTTCTTCCAGCCCTCTTCTTCACTTTGCAAACAAGGAGAACAACCAACTCTTCTCTCCCACCCTGTCCGCCGGTCGCCGGAGCTTCTGGCCGAGCCGCCACCACCGGAGCCAGAGCCACGTCAGGCCGGACTCAAACCACGGCCTACTTCCTTCCCACGCCGCCCAACAACTTGCTTGAGTCCTCTGCTCAGCCCCTGTACGCCGCCGTGGTGAACAGTTCCGGCCACCACTGTGAGACCCCTATTCTTTCGGACCGAGATCGGACCATAGCCGAGATTGGCCTTTCCGCACCCGCGGGCATGACCGCCGCCCCTACGGGTTCCCGCCCCTGCGGCTCATGGGACCGCCCCTGCGGTTTCCGGCGGCTGCAGCCGGTTTTGTTGACTCTCTTGACTCGTGCTTTACCTTTTCCTTACTTCTTTCCTTCCATTGGTTGATCAAGGGTTACTTCTTCATTTCCAATCCAGCTTTCACGTCCTCCTTGCTTCTCCTTCACCTTCCTTTGTCCTTGTCTTGGTTACTTTTGGTTTGGAAGAGTTTTGTTGTGGCTTTGTGGTTGATGATGATGCAAGTGTGTGTGTGTTGCTGAGCTTAGAAGCCAGCTTTGGTGTGTGTTGATCCTTCCTGTAGACTAGCATCTTCAGTAGTGGTGAGTGCTTGCTTCTTCTCCTTCTCTTCTTCTTTGATTCAATCTTTCTAGCTTAGGATTAGATGTATGCTAAGGGTATTGATGGTTGGTATGTGTATGTGCATGTGGTGTGTGGATTTGGAATGGTAAGGACGTGATTTGATCACGTGAAGAGCCGAAGAAGAATCATGAGATCTTGTTCTACACTGTCGCCGCCCCCGCGGCCAGAAGTCACCGCCCCTGTGGACCTTGTGCCGCAACGCCCGCGCCGTGCCAGCGCCGTGCCTGCGTTGCCAGCGACCCTTGTCACCGCCCCCGCAGTTGAGTGCCACCGCGCCCGCGGTTTCCTGCGTTCCGCCCCTGCGTCCTCCGTTCACGCAGGTGCGTCTTGTTCCGGGACTACCTATAGTTAGGTAGTTCCTTTCCTTTCTAGTATGAGGAACTTAGTACCATGATAGGATTCAGATGTTGACGAGTATGATACAGAAATGCCGGTTAGGGCTTTGAGGTTTACGAGTTGGATATGATCCGTTATGGATCCCTTGGGTCTAGGTGTGACCCCTTTGTGTGATAGTAGATTGATATGTGTGCCTTGTATGATTGAGTGGTGTGTGTGTTATATGCTTTATAGCATGTGTTGTTATGGTCACCGACCTATGTTATATTGACCGCCCATTGTAGTGGCCGTGATAACCTTTCCATTTCATCCCGTAGTGGAGTTTGGGAGGTTCTCTGTAGTCAGGCCAGATCTGGTATAATGGAAGGACCCTCACCACTCCCATAGGGTACACGGGAGGTGTGCTGATACTACTCCAGCTGGCTAGAGTACTCAGAGGCGGGGATTATATTCCTTGTGTCACATATCTTCATATATATATCTATTTGTACGATTAAGTGATTCGAGTTATTAAAGATAATAAACTGGGTAAATGTTTGATATCATGCTGAAGTGTTTATTATTTCTAATGTGTGTTTGTGCTCTAGCATCTTCTTATATATGTGCATAGATAGCTAACGGTTTCATACCGTGTTGTAGATCCTTTGCAGGATAGGAGAGCTGTAGAGTGATCCGGAGGGTGATATGTTGAGGGTTCCGTGCACGGGGACGATATCGTGGTTGGGATATTCATGTTGTACGGTTTTATGTTTTGACTTTTGTACTCAGCAGTACCTTGTATCACCTTTTTGATATGTATATATCAGTTTTATGTTTTGTTTTAATCTATTGGTGTCTTGTTGTAAGATTCAGTGAAGTTGTTGTCAGGCTAGGGTCAGTATCCATTGTGAGATCCTAGCCCAGTAGCGCCTTGAGTCCTACGGATTCGGGGTGTTACAACCACCACCCACGCTAGATGTTGTCCCGCCGGAGAACACCCTTGGTCCACCCTTGCTAGCCCTCTCCACCTTTTTCCATTTTGAGATTTGGGTATATTTAACCTAATTTCAGATTTTATTAGATTTATTTAAATTATGATTTTAATTGGATGAATTGAGTTTGAAATATGGTATTTGATTTGTTCAGGTTGGTCACTTTGTTGTGAATCGAAAGGAATTTCCGAAACCTATCCTTTTGCCTACTACTGACTCGAGTTGAGATTTCGGTAACTCGACTTGTACCTTTCCAAGCGATGATTTGAGTTTGATTATCCGGTTTTGTTCGTGCATTGATTTGTGAAACTTTTACTTGTTTTAGGTTGATTGTGAGATTGTCGAGTTTTGTTGCTTGTGGGTAATTTGTGTGACATTAAGTAAGCTTTTCTAAGGCTAGTACTTGTGGGTGTTTATATGAGCATATTTTAAGCTAAATATCATTTATATGTTTGCATGATGATTTGGAGGTTCCCACATGTTACTTTGCTATTTATGAAATAAGCATTTGATAAGCCATACTTTGCAGTTGTTTAAAAGCATGAGTTATTGTTGATATTGAAAGCATGAGTTATCATTAATTATGAAAGTGTCTTTCACCTGAGCGGGATTTTGTCCATGTTGTATATTGCATAGTTGCATTGCATTTGTGAGAGAACTCATTCGTGGTATTTTAAAGAAGTTTGCAAGTGTTGATTTTGGAAGCATTAATTTGATTTGGTTGGGCTTGAGCGGCAAATTTTCTAATATTATGCATTGGAGGACATTTATTTCAAACCCTCGAATTACGCGGGCCATGTTACCCATGGTCATGGTTTGTGCGGGCGAGGAAGTGGCACCGGCCAATATGATTTGTTTTGAGCTATTGTTTTTACCCGTCTTGAGTTAAGGCGGGCCATTTTCACCCGGAGTGAGTGGTTTGTGCGGGCCGAGGTTTGCGCCGATTATGCGTTTGTTGGGCAAGGAGTCATCTGATCCGTGACTTCCGAAATCCCAACCCATGTCGGGAAGAAGGTACCTTCGTGTTCAATACGTACTTGGACATGTTTTAAACACTAACATCAAATTGTATTTGAAGTACAGTTTTGAAATAAAGAATACTCGAGTATGTTTTCTTATGATATTTATATATGTCATTTGAGGTGACTTTGTGCATGATTTATACATGTCGTATGAAACGACTTTGAGCAATATATATACATGTCATATGATATGACTTTGAGCATGATTTATGTACTTCATATGATACAACTTTGAACATAATTTATATATGTCATATGATACTACTTTGAGCATGATTTGTATACGTCTTGAAATGACTTTAAGCATGTGTTATAAATGCATTTGAGTTTACAAGATTTGGTTATTACTACCTATTTGATATGATATCATCTTATGCGTACTTGAACATGTTTTACCATGGTTTATAAAAGTCATTCGAATTGACAATTTTGGATTTGGATATGTTACTTGTGGATATTGTCTTAAGCGTATTTGAAGCATGATTTCAATATTTTTGTTAAATGTCTTTTTATGTGACAGATTTGAGTATACTACATGTGGTTTTTAATATTGTCATATGCATATTTAAAGCATGTTGTACAATGATTTGTAAAAGCATATTTGAAGCTACAGTTTTGGAGCTATTTATGTATTAGCTTAAGGTTGTCATTTACAAGTGTGAAGCATACGTACTTTTATACTCGTGTTTGTTTTTAAGCTTCATGTGATATTATTTATGATTTTACGCTTGAGCAGTTCATATATTAAATTGCTTATGTATCGGCTTAGTCTATTTGGAAGACTAACCCTACCACGGTGGGGCTGGTTATGTTTTTGACATAATCAGGTACAAGATCAGTTCAAGAGCATGGAGGTCGAGCGGTCTAGTTAGCTTGTGAGAGGTCATGTTTGATGGTCTTTAGTCTCTTGGGATTTATTCCTCGTTTTTGGTTTTATACCAGTTGGGTTGGGAAACTGTTTATTCCCAAACCTTGTTATTGTTCTTGGTTATGGATTTGACCAGTTGTCATTTTATCTCGTGCATGAGATTACTTTGGGTTGTTAAACCTTTATGTTGCACGATTATGGATATTTGTTTATGAGTTTCAGTTATCTTTCCGCCTTTTTCTTGTTTCATTTAGTCTTAGGGAATCCTTGTTCGGGTTCTTGGCGCTGTAGCGTTTTCCCATTTTTTGGGGCGTTACAGAAGTTGGTATCAGAGCCAGGTTTGTTTTCGGGTTGAGTCGGTTATGGGTTGAGTGTTCCTGTTGCTAGCGCCTTAGATCTCCACTGTTCTTTTCTGTACTTGTTTTAATGAACTGTTTAGTATAGTTATATCTAAGTTATATTTGTGGTTCACAAGAATAATGTCAGGCAGAGGTTTAAGAGGCAAGGTAGTGGACAAGACATGCATGTATACGAAATGTTGATGCTAAACCTTCAGGTGTTGGATTGGTTAACTAACTTGATTGTGATTGGCATACACCACCACGATTTGATTTTGGGCATGGTTTGATTTGTACATCATGAAGCAGTTATGGATCTTTGAAAGAGAATGGTCACTGTAGTGGTTGAGGATGAATAAGTACATGTCATTGAGGGTTGTCTTTAATAGACCAGGGCAGATCATTAGTTGTATGGCCACCTGCCGATTGTTGAGGTAAGGTTGTGTTGGTTATTTGCGTTATGTGATGGGTAAGGAAAAAGAAAAACCCGAGTTATCACATATTCCTATTGTTAATGAGTATCCAGGTGTTTTTTCAGATGACTTACCAGGACTTCCTCCACGCCGAGAAGTGGACATCACAATTGAGCTGGAGTCAGGCTCAACTCCAATCTCCAAAGCACCCTACAGAATGACACCCGTAGAGATGCATGTATTGAAAAAGCAATTGCAGGAACTTGCTAAAAAAGGATTTATTAGACCAAGTGCATTGCCATGGGATATGCCAGTTTGTTTGTGAAAAAGAAAGACGGTTCTCTTCGCTTGTGCGTTGATTACCTAGAATTGAACAAGGTAACAGTGAAGAATAAGTATCCTTTGCTCAAGAGAGATGATCTTCTAGACCAACTGTAAGGATCTGTTGTGTTTTCAAAGATTGATTTGAGATCTGATTACCATTAGTTGAATATCCAAGAAAAAGATGTTGCAAAGATAACGTTCTGAACAAGTTATGGTCATTATGAGTTTGTATTGACGTCTTTTGGGCTCACTAATGTGTCAACTGTTTTCATGAACTTGATGAATAGAGTTTTTCAGGAGTACTTAGACCGTTTTGTTGTGGTGTTTATTGATGATGTTCTGATATACTCTCAAAGTCGAGAGGAGCATACACATCATCTTCTAGTTGTCCTTGAAGTTTTGAGAAAATATAAGTTATATGCTAAGTTGTCCAAATGTGAATTTTGGCTACCAGAAGTAGCATTCCTTGGTCATGTAATTTTTGCAGAAGCTGTGATGGTTGATCTACAAAGGATTGTAGCAGTCTCAGAATGGCATCCGCCTAAGACTGTGAAAGAAGTTAGAAGTTTTCTTGGTCTTGCATGTCATTTTCGGAGAATTGTGGAAGGATTCTGTAAAGTAGCCCAACCGATGGCTAACTTACTTCGGAAGACAAATAAGTTCGAGTGAGATGAAAAGTGCTAGAAGAGCTCTAGAAAAGGCTTACGAGTGCACCAATTATGGCATAACCTCAAGGTACTGATGAGTTTACAATTTACAGCTATGCTTCAGGACAAGGACTTGGGTGTGTATTGATGCAAGATGGCAAGGTGATAGCATATGCATCTCGCCAATTGAATTTGTATGAGGTAAATTATCCCACTCATGACTTGGAACTTGCAGCTGTAGTTTTTGCACTTAAGATTTGGAGACACTACTTTTATGGGGTTAGTTGTCAGATTTTCACAGACCACAGGAGCTTGAAGTATATTTTTACTCAGAAGGAGTTAAATATGAAACATAGGAGATAAAGGACTATGATATTGAGATTTTATATCATCCTAGAAATGTTAATGTTCTTGTAGATGCTCTTAGTAGGAAATCGACGCAAGAGAAGATAACGTGTTTGACTGTGCAATCTAAGTGCAATAAGATTTGATGAAGCTTGGCATTGAGTTTTGGTTTGAGAAAAAACAGGGTCAATTGTGTATGTTGGAGATTCGACCATCTTTGTTGGAGACTATCAAAGAGAAACAAGTTGATGATCTTGAGGAAGATTCGAGAAGATGTTAAGAAAGGAAAAGCTCCAGACTTCAAGATAGATGATAATGATATTCTTAGATGCAAGAATCGTCCATGTGTGCCTACAGATGATGCGCTTCGCTAGTCTATTTTGAAAGCGGCCCATTCCTCTGATTGTTCTGTACACCGCGGAAGTATGAAAATGTATAAGATCTTAAAAAAATTATTGGTGGGTGAGCATGAAGCAAGAAGTAGTTGAGTATGTGGCTAAGTGTTTGATGTGTCAATAAGTTAAGATCGAGCATCAGAGATCTGCAAGGTGGTTGCAACCGCTTCTTATCCTAGAGTGGAAATGGGAAGATATCTCCATGAATTTTGTGACTAGATTGCCCTGTACTCGAAGGGGAATGGATGCTATATGGGTTGTGATAGATCGGTTCATGAAATCTGCTCACTTCATAGCTATTAATGTTACTTGGAGTATAGAGAAGTTAGTTGATGTGTTCGTTGAAGAGATAGTGAGATTGCATGGTGTTCCTAAGAGGATTGTGTCGGATTGTGACGGTCGTTTTATGTCCCGTTTTTGGAAAACTCTCCATAAAGTTATGGCTACAGAGTTGAGATTTAGTACCGCTTTTCACCCACAAACAAATGGACCATCAAAAAGGACCATTCAGACTTTGAAGGACAAGTTACGAGCTTGTACTTTGGATTTGGCCGGGAACGTGGGAAACACGCTTGCCCTTGGTAGATTTTACCTATAATAACAGTTGACATGCTTCGATTCAGATGACACCGTATGAAACTTTGTATGGAAGGATGTGTAGGTCGCCCTTGTGTCGGGATGATCAATCAGATAAGTGTTTTGTAGGACCTGGAATCCTAAAACGCACTCACGATGAGATTGCTTTGATTAAGAAACGCTTGTTGACTGCGCAAAGTCGCTAGAAGTCATATGCAGATGCACATCGTCGACCTTTTCAGTTTGATGTTGGAGGGCATGTGTTCGTGCGTGTTTCACCAACTAAAGGAGTGTTCAGATTTGGTAAAAGAGGGAAGTTAAGCCCTCTGTATGTTGGACCGTTTGAATTTATCGAGTCTCTAGTTTATCGAGTGGTGTTGCCACCATCCATGAGTCGGGTACACAATATCTTTCATGTATCCCAATTGAGGAAGTATGTTTCAGATCCTATGCATGTGTTCAGATATGAAGGCGTTGAGTTCAGAGAGGATGGTACTTATGAAGAGCAACCAATACAGATTCTTAATTATAAGACAAAGAAGTTAAGAAACAAAGTGTTTCCTTTGGTGAAAGTTTTATGGTCTAGACATGGCACCAATGCAGCGACTTGGGAGACAGAAGCGGATATGAGGGAGCGTTATCCCTCGCTTTTCAAGTCTTAGTTTCGAGGACAAAACTCTTTTAAGGGAGGAAGAATGAAACGCCCCTAATTTTATTGTGCATTTTAAGTTTTTCCTTGTATTATAGTTTATATTTTTATAGCTTGGGTGATTATGTGTTTATAATTTCGTATAAATATTTTTTGGTTACGAGTTCGAGTTTACAATATTGAAACGTATTTGAGATTGGTGAAGTTTTAAAGAGAAAATAATTTATTTTTAAAAACAAAAAAACAAGAAAAACAACCCACCTTTCCTCTCTCCTCTCTTCTTTTCCCTCTCCTCCCTCTTCTTCTCCCTCACGATTGTTTCTTCCAGCCCTCTTCTTCACTTTGCAAACAAGGAGAACAACCAACTCTTCTCTCCCACCCTGTCTGCCGGTCGCCGAAGCTTCTGGCCGAGCCGCCACCACCGGAGCCAGAACCACGTCAGCCCGGACTCAGACCACGGCCTACTTCCTTCCCACGCCGCCCAACAGCTTGCGTGAGTCCTCTGCTCAGCCCCTGTCCGCCACCTTGGTGAACAGTTCCGGCCACCACCACCCCCACTAGTTGCTGTCCCGCCAGAGAACACCCTTGGTCCACCCTTGCTAGCCCTCTCCACCTTTTTCCATTTTGAGATTTGG
This sequence comes from Fagopyrum tataricum, assembly GCA_002319775.1. Taxonomy (NCBI): domain Eukaryota; kingdom Viridiplantae; phylum Streptophyta; class Magnoliopsida; order Caryophyllales; family Polygonaceae; genus Fagopyrum; species Fagopyrum tataricum. Next base: position 47,383,074 of record CM008283.1, read on the forward strand.
GTATTTTTAACCTAATTTCAAATTTTATTAGATTGATTTAAATTATGATTTTAATTGGATGAATTGAGTTTGAAATATGGTATTTAGTTTTTTCAGGTTGGTGATTTTGTTGTGAATCAAAAGGAATTTTCGAAACCTAGCCTTTTGCCTACTACTCACTCAAGTTGAGATTTCGGTAACTCGACTTGTACCTTTCCGAGCGATGATTTGAGTTTGATTATCCGGTTTTGTTCGTGCATTGATTTGTGAAACTTTTTCTTGTTTTAGGTTGATTGTGAGATTGTCGAGTTTTGCTGCTTGTGGGTAATTTGTATGACGTTAAGTAAGCTTTTCTAAGGCAAGTACTTGTGGGCGTTTATATGAGCATGATTTAAGCTAAATATCATTTATATGTTTGCATGGTGATTTTGAGGTTCCCACATGTTACTTTGCTATTTATGAAATATGCATTTGATAAGCCATACTTTGCAGTTGTTTAAAAGCATGAGTTATTGTTGATATTGAAAGCACGAGTTATCATTAGTTATGAAAGTGTCTTTGACTTGAGCGGGATTTTGTCCATTGTTGTTTATTGCATAGTTGCATTGCATTTGTGAGATAACTCATTTGTGGTATTTTAAAGAAGTTTGCAAGTGTTGATTTTGGAAGCATTGATTTGATTTAGTTGGGCTTGAGCGGCAAATTTTCAAATATTATGCATTGGAGGACATTTATTTCAAACCCTCGAATTACGTGGCCCATGTTACCCATGGTCATGGTTTGTGCGGGCGAGGAAGTGGCACCGGCCAATATGATTTGTTTTCAGCTATTGTTTTTACGCGCCTCGAGTTAGGGCGGGGCATTTTCACCCGGAGTGAGTGGTTTTTGCGGGCCGAGGTTTGCGCCGATTATGCGTTTGTTGGGCAAGGAGTCATCTGATCCGTGACTTCCGAAATCCCAACCCATGTCGGGAAGAAGGTACCTTCATGTTCATTACGTACTTGGACATGTTTTAAACACTAACATCAAATTGTATTTGAAGTACAGTTTTGAAATAAAGAATACTCGAGTATGTTTTCTTATGATATTTATATATGTCATTTGAGGTGACTTTGTGCATGATTTATACATGTCGTATGAAATGACTTTGAGCAATATATATACATGTCATATGATATGACTTTGAGCATGATTTATGTACTTCATATGATACAACTTTGAGCATAATTTATATATGTCATATGATACTACTTTGAGCATGATTTGTATACGTCTTGAAATGACTTTAAGCATGCATTTGAGTTTACAAGATTTGGTTATTACTACCTATTTGATATGATATCATCTTATGCGTACTTGAGCATGTTTTACCAAGGTTTATAAATGTCATTCGAATTGATAATTTTGGATTTGGATATGTTACTTGTGGATATTGTCTTAAGCGTATTTGAAGCATGATTTCAATATTTTTGTTAAATGTCTTTTGATGTGACAGATTTGAGTATACTACATATGTTTTTTAATACTATCATATGCATATTTAAAGCATGTTGGACAATGATTTGTAAAAGCATATTTGAAGCTACAGTTTTGGAGTTATTTATGAATTAGCTTAAGGTTGTCATTTACAAATGTGAAGCATATGTACTTTTATACTCGTGTTTGTTTTTAAGCTTCATGTGATATTATTTATGATTTTACGCTTGAGCAGTTCATACATTAAATTGCTTATGTATCGGCTTAGTCTATTTGGAAGACTAACCCCACCACGGTGGGACTGGTTATGTTTTTGACATAATCAGGTACAAGATCAGTTCAAGAGCATGGAGGTCGGGCGGTCTAGTTAGCTTGTGAGAGGTCATGTTTGATGGTCTTGAGTCTCTTGGGATTTATTCCTCGTTTTTCATTTTATGCCAGTTGGGTTGGGAAAGTGTTTATTCCCAAACCTTGTTATTGTTCTTGGTTATGGTATTGACCAATTGTCATTTTATCTCATGCATGAGATTACTTTGGGTTGCTATACCTTTATGTTGCAGAATTCTGGATATCTGTTTATGAGTTTCAGTTATCTTTCCGCCTTTTTCTTGTTTCATTTAGCCTTAGGGAATCCTTGTTCGGGTTCCTAGCGCTGTAGCGTTTTCCCATTTTTGGGGTGTTACAACCCTATCTATCTAGTTAGGTCAGATAGAGGTTTTCCGAGGTTGGGACCTTGGAAAGACAGGCATGGTTATCAGTGCCATACGGGCAGCTAGACTGATTGCACAGGGTTGTGAGGCCTTATGTTGTTATGCCATGAAGGAGGGGGAAAGTCCAGTAGTAGAGGATATCCCAGTTGTCTGTGAGTTTACAGATGTATTTGCTGAGCTGTCCAGTTTGCCGCCTGAGAGGAGTGTGGACTTCGGTATTGAGTTAGAACCTGGTACGAGACCGATCTCGAAGGCCCCATACCGGTTGGCGCCTGTTGAGATGTTAGAGCTAAAGAAGCAACTTGAGGAGTTGGCTGAGAAGGGTTTTATCCGCCCTAGCGTATCCCCAAGGGGAGCACCTGTCCTCTTCGTACGGAAGAAGGACGGATCATTGAGATTGTGTATAGATTACAGAGAGCTGAACAAGGTGTCCATCAAGACAACATTCCGGACCAGATATGGACACTACCAGTTTGTAGTGATGCCATTTGGGCTTACGAATGCCCCATCAGTCTTTATGGAGTTGATGAACAGCATCTTCATCGACTTCCTGAATCAGTTTGTGGTGGTCTTCATAGATGATATTTTGGTGTACTCTCGCAGTAGAGAGGAGCATGCAAGACAGTTGAGGACTGTATTGCAGGTTTTACGGGATAGAGAACTTTATGTTAAGTTCTCTAAGTGGGAATTCTGGATGCTAGCATTACTGGGTCATGTTGTTTCAGCTGAAGGGATCAAGGTGGATTCGGCGAAGATACAGGCCGTAGCAGCATGGACGACACCGACGAACGTCAAGGAAGTACGTAGCTTTCTTGGCCTAGCCGGTTATTACTGACACTTTGTGGAGGGATTTTCTGTGATTGCCCGTCCACTGACGAGTCTGCTGAAGAAGACTACTAGATTTGTATGGTTTGATCAGTGTATGCAGAGTTTTGAGGAGCTGAAGAGATGTCTGACTTCTACTCTTATTTTGGCTCAGCCAGAGAGTTCAGAGGATTTTGTGGTTTACAGTGATGCATCCAAGCTAGGTTTGGGAAGTGTGTTGATGCAGAGAGGCACGGTGATTGCATATGCGTCTAGACAACTGAAGACGTATGAGGAGAACTACCCGACTCATGATCTGGAGTTGGCAGCGGTAGTTCATGCACTGAAGATCTGGAGACATTACCTGTATGGTGCTACATGTCAGATCTTCAGAGACCATAAAAGTCTGAAGTAAATTTTCACGTATCGTGAATTGAATAACCGCCAACGTAGATGGCTTGAGCTGATTAAGGATTTTGATCTGGATATCCTATACAATCCGGGGAAGGTGAACGTTGTCGCCGACGCCCTGAGCAGGAAGACGCCTCGAGAGCAGGCGATTGTGAGATTGACAGTACAATCTCAGTTACAGAGAGACCTGATCTGGTTAGAGTTGGACATCCAGTTTCCTAATGAGGATGCCCGACTGAGTACTTTAGAGGTTCTACCTGATTTGTTGAGTGAGATCCAACAGAAGCAGGAGACCTGCCCGACACTGACGAGGATCCGAGAGAGGATGTCCAGGGATGAGGCACCACAACTCCTTATATAGGAGCAAAAAGAGTGATGAGACGCCGCGGTCGCGTCTGTGTGCCCGCTGATGCGGATTTGCGCTAGAGGTTATTACAGGAGGCTCATTGTACGCCTTATTCAGTGCATCCTAGTACAAGTAAGATGTACCAGGATTTGAGACGTTCATACTAGTGGGGAGGGTTGAAGCCCGATGTGGTCAGATTTGTGGCACGGTGTGCGACCTGCCAGCAGGTCAAGATCGAGCATTGTAGACCTGGAGGTGAGCTCCATCTACTTCCTATTCCATAGAGGAAGTGGGAGGATGTCACCATGGACTTTGTGACTGGGCTGAGACTGAGCCGGAGTTTTGATGCTATATGGGTTATAGTGGACAGATTGACGAAGACGGCACTTTTCATCCCTTTCCGGGAAACGTGGCTAGTGAGCAGATTAGCTGAGGCGTACACTAGACAGATAGTGAGACTCCATGGTGTACCGAGGACGATCGTCTCAAACTGAGATGGACGATTTACCTCGAGGTTCTGGCAGCAGATTCAGACTGCCCTGGGGAAGAGTTTGCACTTCACTACTACGTTTCATCCGCAGACAGATAGTCAGTCAGAGAGGACCATTCAGACGCTGGAGGATATACTGTGAGCTTGTGTGTTGGACTGGGGACAAGTGTGGACGGATCATCTCCCACTAGTTGAGTTCTCGTACAACAATAGCTGGCATGCATCGATTGGGATGGCCCCATATGAGGCACTGTATGAACAGAGATGTCGTACTCCGTTATGCTGGGATGAGCCGAGTAGTGTTAGTGGTTTGACACCTGATCGTATTCAGGATGATGTTGCTCGAGTAGCACTGATTATTGCACAGAGCCGTCAGAAGTCTTATGCAGATAGGAGGTGTAAACCTCTAGAGTTCAGAGTAGGAGCCCATGTGTGGCTGAGAGTGTCTCCGACACGAGGTGTTAGACGATTTGGCATTAAGGGGAAGTTGAGACCCCGAAATGTCGAACCGTTCGAGATTCTGGATCGGGTTGGGAGCGCCGCATACAGGTTAGCTTTGCCTCCGAGATTAGAGGGTGTTCACCCTGTGTTTCACGTGTCTCAGCTGAGGGAGTACATACCAGATCCGAGACATATTGTGAGTTATGATGATTTGATGGTTGAGCCGGACCACACTTTTGTTGAGCACCCGATTGCAGTCCTAGAACGAGGTATGAGACGCCTGCGTTCGAAGGACATTCCTATGATGAGGATATAGTGGTCGAGACGAGGACCTGATGAGGATACAGTGGAGACTGAGGATAGTATCCAGAGGAACTATCTAGAGTTCTATGCCGAGATAGATGTACCTGTAGGATCGACGAGTAGATCTTAGTACTATCTTGGTGAGTGTTATGTGCTTATATGCTTATATGTTACGATGTGTTTATTTTCGTACTAGCTATGATATGATGTATGATCTTATTAGATCTTGCAGTGCTAGTGTGATTGATTATAGCTGGAGATGGTTCTTTCCTCCATGCTATTATGATGCGATTAGATTTAGCTGGAGATGTTTTTCCTCCATGCCCTTCTATTATGAATACGATACGGCTAGAGATGGTCTTCCTCTATGCCCTTGTGATGTGATGATGATGGTTTGGCTAGAGACGTTTTTCCTCTATGCCCTGGATAGTACAGTGATCTTATGGTTGGAGATGATGAGTTTCTCCATGCCTATGCTTGAGGTTATAGACTGATATAGGTTGATACCATATGAGCGGAGATGTGATACCTCCGAGAGAGAGAGAGTTATACCTCGGAATATGGGTCCAAGAAGGTATGGTTTATACAAGTTTCGGGACGAAACTTGTTTTTAGGGGAGTGAGATGTAAGAGCCTTGATCTTTAGGAGCTGAGCCGCCCCAGCGGGTTTCCGCCCCTGTGGTTTCTTGCGGCTGCAGCCGGCTTTGTTGACCGGTTGACTCGTGCTTTACTCTCTCTTCTTACCTTGGGAGCAAGTGTTTCTTCTTCAGTCTTCATTCCATTTCCAGCCCTCTCACGTCCTTCTTGCTTCTCCCTTCCTCCTTCTTGATCTTGCTTGAGTTTTCCTTGGAGTTTGATAGAGTTTGTGTGTGGCTTTGGTTGAGTTTGATGTTGTGCATGGTTGTTGAGCTTCAGATGCCAGCTGAGGGTGTGTTCTGTTCTTTCCTTGGATGATCACAGCAGTAGGTAAGTCTTGGTTCTTCTGTTCTTTCTTTCTTCCTTTGCTTCCTCCTCCATAGCTTAGGATTAGATGTGCTTGGTTGGATGTTGATGTTGGAATGTGTTTGTGTATGTATGTGTGTGGTTATGGCATGAAGAAGACGTGATTTGATCACTTGAAGAGCCGAAGAGGAATTGCGGGATCACATTCTGCATTGTCGTCGCCCCCGCGCCTAGAAGCCACCGCCCCTGCGGGAGCCGTGTCACAGCGGCTGCGCCGTGCCTGCGCTTGCCTGCGGCAACTGTCACCGCGCCTGCGGCCGAGCGTCGCCGCGCCTGCGGGTTGCCTTGTTCCGCCCCTGCGTCTTTCCGTTCCGCAGGTGCGTCTTGTACAGGATCTACTTAGAGTAGTATGATCCTTTCCTTTCCTAGTATGAGCGGTAGTAGCATGCTAGGTATGTGCATGAGGATAGAATGATGAGGAATGTGATATATCTGTATGCCGGTTATGGCTTTGAGGTTTAGTAGTTTATCAGGTTTATAAGTTGGATATGATCCTTATGGATCCCTTAGGTCTGGGTGTGACCCCTTTGATTGATAGGAGATGTGATATCTCGTTATGCCTTATTTTAGGCAGTGTTGTCTTCCAGATTGGAGTGGACCGTGTTGAGAGTTGATCGTGGTTAAGACTACTTCTGAGGTTGAGGTAAGTCCATAGGACTTACTTAGCTGCCATCCTTATATTGGATGTATGCATGAGTGGTGATTGTTATATTCTTGATAGCATGCGATGTCGTTCATTACCGACCTATGTTTTAGTGATCGCCCATTGTATGGCCGTGACAACTTGCCTTTCATCCCGTAGTGGAGTCTGGGAGGTTCTCTGTAGTTAGGTCAGATATGGTATACGGGAAGGGCACTCACCACTCCTTATGGTATACGGGATCGTGCGCTTATACAACTCCAGTTTGCAATAGCACTCAGAGGCGAGGATTATATTCCTCGTGTCACATATATTCATATTCAGATATATTTATACGATTTGAATGTTGGACGTTATAAAGATAATAAACCGGGTACATGTGTGATAGCCTGATGAGGTGTTTATGTTTCTCTGATGTGTGTTTGTGCTTCTGCATCTTCTTATATATGTGTATGGTTAGCTAATGGTTTTATACCGTGTTGTAGATCCTTTGCAGGTTAGGAGAGCTGCAGAGTGATCGAGAGTGGGTGATCCGCTGAGGGCTCCGTACACTGGGTTATTATCGTGGGATATGGGATCTTTTGTTATGTACAATTACGTTTTATTTGTACTCAGCGGTACTTCTGTATTACCTTTGATACTTATATATCAGTTTCATGTTGTGTATTTAATCTATTTGTGCCTTGTTGTAAGATCCAGTGAACTTGTTGTCAGGCTAGGGTCAGGATCCATTGTGAGATCCTACCCCAGTAGCGCCTCGAGTCCTACGGATTCGGGGTGTTACAACAACAAGGCACAGATTGATTAAAACCAAAACTTCAAACTGTAATACATACATCAAAAGGTCTACAAAACACTGATGAGTACAAACCAAAGCAGGTATCCATACATAACAAAATCTCACGTGGCATATATATGGTTGAAAAGTTCCAGGGATGAACGTTTCTCAACTAATGTTTTATTGCAGTTACATCTCAAGAACATATATATTTCTAATTCCAAATTACCTATTACCGTTACGTCTCAAGGTAAAGTGGGAGAAATCGTAAACAAACCTTATTTCTTAATTAAGGATCAAATAACCCTTTACAGTTACGTCTCAGGAATTACTTGCCTTAAGGAAGAAATAATGACACATTCTATCCAATAAAGGTTAAACCTTTATTACCTAGGAACAAGTTCTCATATATATCTAAGAAGGAATATCTCAGTTACGACTCAATTCCAACTTAGGTTGATGGCTTAAAGTAATTTTAAACCTGAAAAAAACCAAACATTTTCATATGATTTAAAGCGATTTAATAACCAATTATAGGAACAATTAATCCATCATCGTCGAAGGTATAAACAAATCTCTAACTACCTTGGAACCATAAAGTTCTTGTCAATAACAATCATATCAAACAAAGAAAGCATAAAAGGGAAAGAAAGAGTTCAACTTTGAATGAATGAAAACTTGCAATCTTGTCAAATCTCGAATCAACAATGTCTTCCAACAACAACTGAATATGAAAGTGTGAATCTTTGATCTAAACGAATATAAACTATGAAGAACAAAGGTTGAAGAAGACCGCATGGTAAGAGACGACTCCCCCCTCTAGAGTAAGTTTTGGGCAACTCCCAGCCAAATCGAACACCCTTTGGAAGGCATTCAGAGCTTCCTTTTATACCCAAAACATCTGCCAAAAGGTTTGGGCCGAAAAGGAAAACGTCTTAAAGTAAAATATTACCCTAAGGGAAGAAATCTCGGGCTGATTGAAAATTTTCGGGTGAAATCTTGGGCAAGATTTTAGATCTCGGTTAGGATCTCGGTCTGGATCTCGGCCGAGATTGGCTCTAGTCGGGACCGAAATTTTGGATCTGACTTCAATTTCTTCAGCGTCTAGGGAATCTCGGTCTGTACTGTGTGGATCTCGGCCGAGATGCCGACCGAGATTTCACAACAATATCTTGGATCACGGGCCGAGATGATTCTATCTCACCCAAGATTGTTCCTTAGTCGTTCTTCATGCCTTTAGCTTGATTCCTAGCTCTTTCCCGTGTACGTATGCTTGCTCAAATGCATCCACTTCGAGGCTTGATCCTCAAATACGTCGTTTTAGCTCCATAATGTGCCAAATCACCTACAAAGCCATAAATTGTGTGTGTAGACATCTATTCTTGCAAAGTAGAACTAAACAAGCATAAATGACAAAAACTAAAGCTAAAACATGAATGCGGAAAGGGAACAACTACCTAAATGCATGACTAAAACATGTCGATAAATCATGTTATCAGTGTACATGGATAAAAGAATTCTCTGGCATATAGCTTAACTCGAAAGCTTGCATATGAGTCTTCCCAAGCAATCGATGACATTTTCCATCGGGATAAAAAGAAAAATTGCAATTGGAAAATTGAATCAATCCCCATGGATAATAGTTTATAAAGACGAGTTGGACGAAATAGTATAATCTACCCTCTTGATGCGAGTAGAAGGACAGGAAAAAAAATATAAAGAAGAAATAAATTATCATCTATGATCGGTTTCTACTCTTAGATATTATGACGTTAATCTTATGCTAAAATTTTCAGAAAAAAGATCTCGAAATGGGTTGATCTTATCCTGCAACAAAATGACTCGTATAATTCTGAAACTAGAGATAGTTAAGTTTATGTCTTGCCTTACTTTTGATGTTCATGAAAATAATGAGAGGCTATTTGAAGTACAAAGAGTTTCCTAGCTAGTATTCTTATTTGATGAGTGGAATTAAATGTCCATACTATGATATCTACCAAGACTAAAGCACCTTGGTAAATGGATTCAATATATCTAGCATGAAGGCACTAACTTTACCATCAAACCCAACTAGAGAAGATGACATTTTATATGCTTGAGATTATGGGAGGTGTCACGGTTTATTCGGAGGTCTTCAAACATCATGGAGTCCACTTAGAAAATATTTTACAAAATTCCAAACCTATCTGTTCAACACGGTCAAGAAGTGGGAAGGAGTTGAGAACCTATTGTACTATATATCACCCAAAAACTATGGAGGTTGAAGGAGGACGATCTAGAGCGCCACATTATTTGATCATATTTCGAACAATTACAAATCAGTTCTATCAATATCCCATATTTGTAACTCAACCTACAATAAAAAACCATACATACGTAAGAGGAACAAGGTTTTTCTACATTTATGAATATATCAAGCAACACAAAAAAAATAAAAACAATATTATATTCAAGGTTGGTTTTACTACGGTGATAATCCATGAAAGTCTACGACCATATTTCTTTGAAGAATATGCAAAAAGTATTTATGTCTTCAGAATGCCAAGATGCTTTCTATGACACCCTAAAGTTGGGATAAAGAATATGCAAAAAGTATTTATGAAGCCAAGATGCTTTCTACGACATCCTCATAAGTTGGGATGAAGAATATGCAAAAAATATTTATGAAGCCATTAATGAGGATAGCGATATGGAATACCCAACCAATATCGGAGAAGAAGGAATGTACAACATCAAATACTGCATGGATTAGTCAAAAACATCATCACAAGCCCGAATAAGTCTCGTGAGTGCCGTGTCAGAGTATGTCACTTTGTTTCAACCTTTTCTTTTCTTTTTTGAATTATTGAACCTTGGCACTGTTGGTCATGTAAGTGAGTCGGAGTCACTAGTATATGTCGGGGGTAAAATGTATAAGGGACACTTGTGTGATTGTTTGACCTTCATCTTTAGTTAAAGATTTGTGTATCAGATGTATATCATATATGTTGTGATGCCATATATTACGTAGTTATAGCTTTGTTGTTTGGTCATATACATATACACATGTGGACTTGAGTGATGTTTTGTGTATATAACTTCATAAGTTATAGCCTTGTGTATAAGATGTATATAGCTTTTGTTGTTTTGTAGTGCATTGCAGCATAATATATTAGTGTGTCATATCCCATTCACAATTTATGTTCAACTGTGTAGATATATTATGTAATAGCACTTATGTGTTTTGTTTACATTACATCTTCAAACAGGCTTGTGTATCTAAAACATGCACACAAGACATAGCTAAATTATATGAAGAATATGGTTATAACGTCAAGTTTACTATTGAACAATTTTATACATACAATATGTACTATTAAATATATTTATGTTCTCATGTGTAATTTACAGTTTACGTACAAGTACAAGGAGTATGCGAAAAAATAACATGTCGGGATAAATTGCTTCAGTCGGTTGCAAGTTATCCCTCGCACTTTTGAAGAGTTGTGGGTTGAAGATAACCATAAGCTAAAACATGGGATATTCCAACCTTGGGCATAGAATGGAAAGCAAGTAACTGGAACAAAAAAAAAAAGTACATACAATGGTTAATATAAATTCACTTAAACTTTGAAAGAAATGTTCAATTGAATAAACATTTAACCTATAATGCAAGTGGAAATCATCCGATATTGTAGCCACCACTTGGTCTTTCTTTACCAACCTCACAAGACTGCAAAAACTTCTTTGTTTGAATGAAGGAGTGTCGACCCCAAGGGTAAGAATTGAGCACATCCAACTTAATGACTAGATTGATGATCTGTTGGGTGACCCATGGTCTTCTTGTCCTTGGAGGCTATAACTCCTTCAACAAAAATGATTAAGGCCATTTTGTACTTTAATTCTGAGTCCTATGGCTCATTTTCAAATATAGCTTCAAGCTGACCGTTGGTAAAACGATCATAACCAACGACAGGAACCATATTAACATCTTCCATATTTTCAGCTTCTCTAACTCCCTCATCCCCACATTCTAACCCAGTTATGTTTTGAAATTCAGTTCATCCAAAATGGATTAAGGTGTTATTACTACCAAACCACATTGAGTGGTTTCTCTTGGTGATAACTTCCCTTATTAGCATGAAGTGAATCAACTGATTGAACAACTTCAGCTTCGTGCCCATTTTGATAATATGTTTGAAAACACCTGATTTAAATCTGTCTTTAATTGTCGGCTGTATAAAGTTGAGATAATATATGAGCGATGGGAAGCATCCGGCTATATCAATTGATGCCTGCGAAGACATTTTTTTTGGTTTCCCTCAATTTGTAGGTGAATTGAAAAATAAAATCCAAGCATATATGAAAGTTATTAAGAAATTAGACAAAACTAGATCATAATGTGTGTGTTCACATAAATAAAAACAACAAAAATCCAAAGTTGGAGACATTTTTATCTTGAAACATGTTTTTATTCTTTAGTTGTGTATACACAATGACAAAATGATAACTACATAAAACAGTACAAAGCCTTATCTAATTCTGTATACACAATGAAAAAATAATAACTACATAAAACAACATACATAATATTGAAACATACATAGAAACCAAAAAAAAAAAAGAAACCAAAGATACACACTGTTAAACAACATACATAAAACTACAATTGAAACACATATACAAGCTATACATATATATACATCTTGTGGATCCGCAACCTTTATGAATTTACGAGATTCGTCTGATGATTTAACAACAGGGATTTTCATGCGAGCCATTTGTTAATACTACATAAGATACACACTGTTAAACAAGCACAATATAGATATATTTTGAAAAAACAAAAACCAAAGATGTTTAACAATACATATAATCAACAAAACCACAATCTCATATATATCTACACTTTAAACTTGCAATAAACAAAAACCACAACTCAATCTGTGTAGATATGGAACCACTAATAACCGAATGTAAAGAGAATAACACAAATAAGTACATATTAAACCTAAACGAACTATAGAAAAGACTCACACAAACACCTGCAAATGAACAAACACAACACACTACAGAAACCTCCAAAAAACCGAAACCGAAAACCACGTTATGTTTCTATCTACGCAATATAACTCCTATAACATAAACTGAAGAAGAAAGAGGCAAAACAAGTTCAAATAAGACTTAAAAACAAAGAATCATGAAGACTAGGTTACAAACCTATTGAGATTTCGGAAAAAAGTCGAAGAAGATGAGAATCGTCTAGAGATAAAGAGACTAGGAACGAGTTAGAATGGGATATGAATCAGTGTTAAAGTTGGGAGAAAATTGAATCGATTTTGCTTTTTCCGCCTAATGAAAATAGAGATAGCCAATAGGTAGTCACGTCGTACAAGTAACGAAGATCCTTCGTCTGGGAAAAAATCGTCTACTTAATTATTTTGTTTTAAAAAATCTAAAATACCGACCTTGCCTTTGTAAAAACAATAAAACTACAAGGGGCAACCGAGTCTTTAAACTTTTTTTAATTAGAAAAATGGTATTCATAAAACGAAAAATGTCCTACAAGTCCATTTTTATCTTTGAGTTTATATATTAATATTTATTTTGCTCACAAAATGTAACTGATTGGCCACTAGTTTTTCTAAACGTCTAATACACTTAATTGTCAATCACTCTGATTAGAGATAATTGAGGTGGAAATATAATTGGGTAATATTATAAAGTTAGTAATGAAGAAACTGCATACTATATTAATTTATATTTATGTAGTATATTTAACAATACAATAAATCTATAGTAATTAATTAAATACAAATAAATTAGTTAAGCAATGTGTGATGATTTTACCTTAATTTTGAACAATCTGAGTTGCTACTACAGGTGCCTTGCTTCGACTGGATAGTGTGCCATCGGTGGAAGATTTTTGATATTCCTGTTACGTACAAAATACAGAGTTTAGTGTTCATATTATTGTATGAAGTAAAGGTAGAAACGTAGAGAGAATGGACCTGATATTGATAAATTGAGAGATAAATGTTAATTCATAGAAGTAAAGGCCTTCCTCATATGCATGTGTAGTCCATGAGTTCGGCAACAAAGCTTACAAATAAGTACCAGGGAGAACACACACCCAAACAAGCATGCAACTAACGTACGTGACCTGCCCGGGGAACACACAAACTACAAACTGCCCGAGGTAGAGGCTGGTGAGCAATAAACCATCAGAATTACAACAACTACGTGAATAGTGCCATGCAAGGCAAACCCATTGAAAAACGTAACACTAGACACAAGATTACAATCGTTCACACACCCGGCTCGGGTAAGCGTTGTTGAGAAGCTTGAAGACATGGTTGATGATGAGGTTGATGGTGGTGCTAGCCGGAACTTTCTTGGCTTCAAAGACCATCCCATTTCTTGCTATCCAAAGGAAGTATATAATGGTTGAGAAGGCAAAGATCTTGGCTCTTCTTTTTCTCCCCTTTCCCAAGGCATTCTTTTCCAACCAATAAAGACAAGCATTGATAGAGTCAAGCCTAGTAGCAATGTTGAACCGGCGTTTCACAACTTTCCAGATAGTGAGAGAGTAGTGGCATTGGAAGAAGAGGTGATGGTGAGATTCATCGGCAGTGTTACACAAACGACACTTAATGTCAACATTCAAGAAGGTCATACGATCATGAGTAGAAAGTCTACCAAGAGTTGCCATCCATAGGATGAAGTTGTGTCTAGGAGTATTACGGTTGTCCCACACAACCCGTTACAAACTCACCTCATTGTCACGGTCTTTGAGAAGATTGTATACCTAGGAAACTATAAGCTTGTTCTCAATGCATAGGCTATCAATCATATCATTAAAGGTGTTATTCTCCTCCACTTTGTCCATAATATGGTCCCTGCTTTTGAAGATGGCCTTGAGCAAGGGAGACACATTGTTGTTAGGAGTCCAAGTACTAGGGATCTCCATTTCCAGGTAGCGTTGTTTCACCCAATTCACCCATATTCTGTCCTTGTCCACATAGATATGCCAAAAATGTTTGGCCATGAAAGCCACATTCCAATGCTTAATCTAGACAAGGCCAAGCCCTCCTTCTTTCTTAGCATGACACACCTTGGTCCAAGCCACCCTAGGTCTCTTCCAGAGGAAGTTCCTATAAAGCCTATTCACTCTCTCCATTACAAAGGCCGGGACAGGAAGAATGGACAAGCAAAAACTTTCAATACCTTGGAGAACCGAACAAATAAGCTCCCTTCTCCCCGGAAAGGAGATATACTTCTTATTCCAAGCACTTAGGTGAGTGGTCAGTTTATTAATAAGGGGGAATAGTCCATAACACGAAGAATATGGGGAGCCATTGGGATACCGAGATACCTGAAGGGGAAATATCTCATGTTGAAACCAGTGATGGCTTGAATAGCACTAGCTTCATGCTCCGGGGTAGAAGCAAGGAACATGGAAGACTTGCTATTGTTCACTCTTAATCCAGACATATCCTCAAATTTCATGAGGCAACCCATGAGGATTCTAACCGAATTAACATCCCCTTTAGAGAATAGAACAATATCATCGGCAAAGGCAAGGTGAGAGATGCCTTGTTTGCCACATAATTGATGGTGCCTGAACAAGGGATTCGAAGTATCTCTCTTGATAGTCCTTGACAGAAGCTGAACACATATAACAAAGAGCAGAGGAGAGATAGGGTCACCTTGCCTAAGGCCCCTCTTTCCCGGGAAATAGTCAAATAACTCTCT
Organism: Fagopyrum tataricum; assembly: GCA_002319775.1. Classification (NCBI taxonomy): domain Eukaryota; kingdom Viridiplantae; phylum Streptophyta; class Magnoliopsida; order Caryophyllales; family Polygonaceae; genus Fagopyrum; species Fagopyrum tataricum. The sequence goes on from CM008283.1 coordinate 47,398,187, forward strand.
ATTAATCTTTAAGGAGTAGGTTGGGGTAGTAATACACTCCATAACCCCATTAACGAACAAACTAGGGAACCCAAGGCATTCCATGGAAAACTTTAGATACTTTCAAGAAACGGTGTCATAGGCTTTAGCAAGGTCAATGTTGAGGAAGCATATCTTGGTATCTCTTTTGGCGTTGTAGCGATGGAGCAACTCTTGGACAAGGAAGATGTTGTCGGTCATAAGCCTCCCAGGGACGAAGGCAACTTGAGATTTGTCAATGAGTTATGTTAGGCATGGTGAAAGGCGTTTGGAAAGGATCTGGTTGATCACTTTGTACACCACATTACAACAAGATATGGGTCGGTAGTGCTCCACTCTAGCCGGGGAGTCATTCTTTGGGACAAGGGAAACGATAGTGTGATTTATTTGGCCGAGCAGTTTGGTGTTAGTGAAGAACTCTTTAACCACCACACACACCTCGCTCCCAACATCCTCCCAAGCCGCTTTAAAGAACTTGGAGGAGAACCCATCCGGTCCCGGCGCCCTATTGTTATCAATCTCCCAAATTGCCTCCTTTATTTCCTTGTTTGAGACTTCATCAATGAGCTTAGCACAATCATCATCATAGACCTTAGTCCCCTCCACAAAGAGATTGTGGTCCAAGAAGGTATCCTCCGACCCTATGCCAAATATACCTTTGTAATTTGTGATGAATTCACTAGCAAGCTCATGGGCATTGGTTGTAGAGGTGCCATCATCCTTTGTTACATGCTCAATGACCCCTCTCATAATACCATGGAAATATTTGGTAGATTGGTCAGCCTTGATAATGTGCCTTGCCTTGGCTTGTTGGCTGAGGAAGTTATACTCCGCCTTGTTCAATCTTTCGGCCAAGATTTTGGCATTGATCATGGTGTTACGGGCTTCCTCATTATCCGGTTGGGTTCTTAGAGACTCTAAAGTGTGGCCATAGTCCTCATTTGCCTTCCCCGCCCTTTCAGAAATGTGTGCAAAGTGTCTAAGGTTAAGGTCCCAAAGTGCGGCCTTCATACCCTTGAGAAGCTTGCAAAGTCTGTATTGGTAAGTTCCACGGTCTCCACACACCCAATTTCTTCTTACAATGTCCCCAAAGTTATCATGGTCAACCCACATGTCAAAGAATTTAAAACTATGGTTGCCTCCTCTTTCATGTGCCTTATAGTGGAACAAGCCTACTTTGGTCCGAGAGGTGCCATTTCTCCAAGAAAGTAGCCTTACAGAACACATCATAGTCCAACCATTCTTTGTTCACCATATAACGATCAATTCGGCTCCAAATTGTGCCATTGGTCAAAGTGAACATGTTGTTACTCGTGTAAGGAACGTCGACAAGGCCAAGGTCTTTACAAGTCTCATTCAAGTCACGACAATCATACATCTTGACCGGTTTTCCATTGATCCTTTCATTCGGGTAGAGGAAATTGTTTAACTCCCCAAGTACACACTAAGGGAGGTCAAAGTTATCAAAGTAGCTACGGATGGCATTCCATGCCTCTCTTCTACGAGTAACTCTTTGTTCCCCAAGCACAAAACACACACAAAAAGTAATCTTTGTCTCTTTGCAATACACCTTACAAGCCATAGTCTGGACGGTGATGTCAATCATCGTAACCTCCACAGCCCTGCCATCTCACATCATCCACATCCTACATCTTGTGTCAAGGTTAAAGTTATGAGCAAAGTTCCAGCCGGTGAACTTTCTATTCATAATATCAATCACATCAATTTTAGTAGCATCCATCCTAGTTTCAAGAACACAACAAAGGGACGCTTTGTGCTCTTTCATCAACGTAGCCAAGCCATTTTGTACACGGGGATGGTTGAAACCCTGCACATTCCAAGCTAGGACTGTCGTAGCTACTTCGACAACTTTGACCAACATAGCCAAGCCATCTTGTGTGTGTTTTGTGCTTGGGGAACAGAGGGAGGCTTTGTGCTCTTTCATCAACGTTGATGAAAGAGCACAAAGTTATCGAAGGAAGAAATTGTTAAAGTCCCCAACAAAGGAAGGATTTTCTTCAAACTTCTTCAAACAATACACAACACAACAACTTCAGCACACACCTTCAAACTAAACATTCCTAATTCCCGGATAGGAGACAAGAGATTCCATGTTTGAGCAGCTAAGCATGATAAAGATAGAAGAAGAATGAAGTCGAATTGCCTAAATCATCCCTATGCAATGTATAAGAAATTATTATGAAGCTTCAACTATCAAACTCAATCCAACTAGACAAGGTAATTTTCATAATTCACATAAAATTCAAGCAAAGTATTCAAATCCCACATATTCCATAAATCAAATTGACCTCAAAAGTAATAATCAAAGGCTAATTCACAAGCACAATATCGTCATAGGGGTCATGTCATTCCTAGAAGCACAATTTTTTATTTTTTATTTTTTTATTCATACTAAAAGAAAACGTGTGACATGAAAAGAAACATGCTAAAAGACTGCGGGTATCCCACCCATACTTAAAACTCACATTGTCCTCAATGTCAAGAATAAATAGAAGTGTAAAAGAATACTCACAATGTAAAAATCAGTGATATGACACACTATGTGGAAGTGGTGGTGGAAACAAGCGGCCTTGCAATCTCCTCCAAGCAATTATTCTTCATTACCTAAAAAACTGAAAAGACAAGACATCAAACGCGCAGAAACGCAAAAAGAAAAAACCAAAAACAAAAGCAAGAAAGGGAAAAACTCATACCTCGGGTTGCCTCCTGAGAAGCGCTTGATTTAAGGTCTCTAGCCGGACCCAATTTCGCGGTTTTGTTAGCTCACATCAAAAACCTTGGACTGCTCATCCAGTCCTTTCAGCCACTCTTCACAGAACCCATAAATTTTCTTCTTGAGAACTCTCTTCATGTCCTGTTAGAAGATTCTCACTCTTCCCAGTATTGGAGGGTGGTATGGGATAGTCTTGTGGGTTACCCCTGTGAGAGCCCTACTCTTTCGGACCGAGTCTTGGTCCTTAGCCGAGATTGGCCTTACCGCACCCGCGGGCCTGACTGCCGCCCCTGCGGGTTTCCTCCCCTGCGGCTCATGGAACCGCCCCCGCGGTTTCCGGCGGCTGCAGCCGGTTTTGTTGACTCCCTTGACCGTGCTTTACCTTTCCTCCTCTTATTCTTCCCTTCGCTTCGTGAGCAAGGGTTTCACACTTCTTCCTTCAGCTTCCTACGTCCTTCTTGCTTCTTCATCCCTTCCCTTGACTTTGTCTTGGTTTCTTGAGTTTGGAAGAGAGTTTTGTGTGACCTTGGTGCTTGTTGCTGCTAGTGTTGTGTGTTGCTGAGCTTGGAAGCAAGCTTTGGTGTGTGTTGATCTTCCCTGCAGCCTAGGATCATAGTTGTGGTAAGCTTCCTTCTTCCTCTTCTCTTCTTTCTTCTTGGATTCCATTTCTTTAGCTTAGGATTAGATGTTTGGACATAGGATGATGATGGAATGTGTATGTTGTTGCATGTGTGTGACTTTGGAATGGAATAGAGGAGTTTTGATCACATGAAGAGCTTAAGAGAAGCTGAGGGATCACGTTCTGCACTATTGCCGCCCCTGCGCCTAGAAGCCGCCGTCCCTGCGGAAACCGTGCCGCAGCGCCCGCGCCAGCGCCAGCGTCTTGCCTGCGTTGCCTGCGTCCCGTGTCACCGCGCCTGCGGCTGCTCCCTGTCGCGCCTGCGGGTTATCCATTCCGCCCCTGCGTCCCTTGATCACGCAGGTGCGTCTTGTCCCGGGACTAACCATAGTTGGGTAGCTCCTTTCCTTTCCTAGTATGAGGGAACTAGTACCGTGCTAGGTATCGGTTTATGATGAGTATGATATAGTTATGCCGGTTACGGCTTTGAGGTTTACGAGTTGGACATGATCCTTATGGATCCCTTGGGTCTAGGTGTGACCCCTTTGTGTGATAGGAGTTTGATATATGTATGTATGCCTTGTATAGGCCGTGTTATCCTCCAGTTGGAGTGGACCAGTAGGAGAGTTTATCGTAGTTGAGTTACTCCCGAGATTGAGGTAAGTCCATAGGACTTACTTAGCTGCCATCCTTATATTGGATGTGTGCATGAGTGGTGTTTGTTATATGCTTTATAGCATGCTTTATGTTGGTCACCGACCTATGTTATATTGACCGCCCATTGTAGTGGCTGTGACAACTTATCTTTCATCCCGTAGTGGAGTCTGGGAAGTTCTCTGTAAGCTAGTTAGTTCTGGTATACGGGAAGGGCACCTACCACTCCATATGGTATACGGGAAAGTGCGCTGATACCACTCCAGCTAGCTATTGCACGCAGAGATGAGGATTATATTCATTCCTCGTGTCACGTATTTTCATATACTGATTTATATACTCTTGAGTGATTAACGTTATAAAGATAATTAACCGGGTAAATGTGTGATATCATGATGAAGTGTTAATTTTATTGATATGTGATTGTGCTCTAGCATCTTCTTATATATGTGTATGGTTAGCTAACGGTTTTATACCGTGTTGTATATCCTTTGCAAGTTAGGAGAGCTGCAGAGTGATCCAGAGGGGTGATCTGCTGAGGGTTCCGTACACTAGGCGATATCGTGGGATTTTGGGTTATTTATGTTTTACGGTTTTCTGTTTGACTTTGTACTCAACAGTACCTTGTATCATCCTTTTGATATGTATATATATATCAGTTTTATGTTTTGTTTTAATCTATTGGTGCCTTGTTGTAAGATTCAGTGAATTTGTTGTCAGGCTAGGGTCAGGATCCATTGTGAGATCCTAGCCCAGTAGCACTCCGAGTCCTACGGATTTGGGGTGTTACAACCCCATACTTATTTGAAAACTTCCCTCGATGAAGAAGAAGCTTCAATCTGACCTTGAGAGGTTCCTTTGGCGCTGCCCTCCAGCTTTTAGGCGCAACTCGAGTAGGATGGAAGCCACAGGGACGATTTTCAACAAATCTCGGGCAGCCATGTAGGAAATCTCGGCCGAGATTTGTAGGGATTAGGCCGAGATTTTCCTTCTGCACAGGAATCTCGCCCGAGATGGGTATGATCTCGGTCGAGATATCAAGGATCTCGGCCGAGATGCCGACCGAGATCACACTCTGTCGTGAAATCTCGGTCGAGATAGGAATGATATGGTTTTTAAAAGTGTTTTAAGGACTAGCAATCAATTGTCACTATTGATTGAAAGTCAAAACAAACAAACAAAAAGGGAAAACAAAGATAATCAAGTTAAAAGAAAGAAAATGGATTCCAAGGGTTCAAGATCATTGTTTATACATATAGATTCAAGAAGACTCAAAAAGATATATGGTAGAAAAGCCACAGGGATGAACGTTTCTAGGCTGACTATCTATTACCGGGTAAGTCTCAAGACTATCTAGTTCCAAATCAACTACCTATTACCGGGTAAGTCTCAAGGTAGAGAGGTAGGAAATTCTAAACAAACCAGACTACAAACTAAGGGAAAGGTAAACCATTACCGGGTAAGTCTCAGGTAATACCCTACTTAGAAAGGAATCTAAGCACATTCAACCAATAAAGGATAAACCTTTATTACCTATGATAAGTCTCTCATGTATCTATAAAGGAATATCACCGGGTAAGTCTCAATTCCAAGTTAGGTTACTAGCTAGAAGAATTCTAACTAGGTTCAAGAACAAGCCAACCATTAGGATTTCTAGCAATTCAAAGCCAAAACAAAGCACAATCTAATCCATCATAATCCAAGGCATAAACAAATCCCTGTCAACCTTGGAACCACAAGGTTCTAGCCAATAACAATCATATCAAAAGACAAATAATTAAATAACAAAGGGGAGAGAAAAAAAACTACTCAACTTCAATAACTGGAAACCTTCAATTGTATTAAATCTTGAATCAACAATGTCTTCTCAACAAAACTGAATGTAAAAGTATGAATCTTGAAGCTAAACTAAAGAAGAACAATGGTGGAGAAGAAGAGAAAGGAAGGAGACGGTTTAGCCCTCTAGGGTAGCTCTGGGTGACTCTCATCAGAAAAGACGGACCCTTAGAAATAACCTAGAGCTTCCCGTTTATAGGCAACAACCTTACAAAAGACAGGATGGGCCAAAACCGATCCAAAAATAAGATAAAATCGCCGAACAGGAAATCTCGGGCAGAAATCTCGGCCGAGATCAGGCCAGTCGGGACCGAGATTTGGCAACAGAAAGTTCAGCGTCGCAGCACTTCGGGAATCTCGGCCGAGATTTCTCCATGAAATCTCGGCCGAGCTCCATGAAATCTCGGCCGAGCTCGGACCATCTCGGCCGAGCTAGGACCATCTCATCTGAGCTCCATAAAATCTCAGCCGAGATCATGGACCATCTAGGTTTGGTCTGGCCGAGATCGGTCCATCTCGGTCGGAGATGCGGTCTTCTTCGTTCCTTCGCGTCTTTAGCTCGATTCCTCGCCCTTTGCCGTGCACGTATGCTTGCTCCAATGCATCCACTTCGAGGCTTGATCCTCAAATACGTCGTTTTAGCTCCAAAATGTGTCAAATCACCTACAAAGCCACAAATAGCTTGTGTAGACATCTATTCTTGCAAAGTAGAACTAAACAAGCATAAATGGCACAAACTAAGGCCAAAACATGAATGCGGAAAAGGGGAATCTAACTAAATGCATGAGTGTAACAGGTCGATAAATCATGTTATCAGTAGCCAAGCCATTTTGTACACGGGGATGGTTGAACCCATGCACGTTCCAAGCTAGGACCGTCAATGGGGAAACCTTTTGTTTGCCCTTCCCCCTTCCTCTCATCATCGGGTTCTTGAGTCCCTTCACTTCCCTAGTTAGTATTCTCTTGCTTACTCTCTTGGTGTTCTAGGGCATGCTTAGAGTTGGTGTGGTTTGAGGATCCCGCCTTGGTTCTCTCAATCTCCCGATTGAGTTGTCTTAACATTCTCCTTTGGCTTTTCGACAAAACCGGGGTGAATTCACCTTCCTCCATACTCCTTTCCAAGTTCTTCCCTTCATCATTAGTGCAAGGCTCACTTTCATTTACCTCCTGGCCACTCTCTTCTTCACTTTGGCTTTCCTCCTCTCTATTGTCGGAGTCAATTCCCTCTTCACTAGTTTCCTCATCATTGGTTTCAACAATGGATTTACCTTTGTCGGTTGTCCTCTCAATTGTAGTGGTGGTCTTGACGGGCAAGTGAGTGGAGCTAACATTGGCTGTGTTACTCACATTTGTTGTATTCGTCTTGTGTTGAACCTCTTTGTCTCTACTAGTACTAGCCTTAGTAGTTAGGCCATCATTCTTGCGTGTGTCTTGCTCAGGGGCCTCCCCTCTTCCATTTCTCTTTGTCGGACAAGGCTTTACTCCAACATCCCGCCTTTTCTCTGTGAACTTGCAATCCTTGTCATTGTGTCCAAACTGAAAACACTGTCTACAATAGGCTGGTTCGTTCTCATAGAGCAAGGAGCATGTGAGGGATACTCCATCATCGAAGTCCAAGGCAACTTCCCTCCTCATTTCCCCGGCGAGGTTTACTACCGTCAACACTCTAGCATAGGACCCTCTTTTCCTTTCTTCGGTCACGTTGTCCATGAAAAGAGGTTTGCCGACCATGGAGTCAATCCTCCCAAGTATCCCCGGAGTCCAGAATTCATTTGGGAGACCCGTGACTCTTATCCAAAGAGGGATAGTGGCTATGTCCTTCCGGTTGAATACAACTTTATCGGGTACAAGTTTAAGGATGAGTGGCCGATTGGGTATGGTGTAGGGGCCATCTTTAAGAACCTTGTCACGATCTTCATCATTGAGGAAGCTAATGATAATCCACCCCGCTTCCACACGGTACTTAGCCTTCACCCCCCAAGCCTTCGTCATCCCATCAATGGCGAAGTGGCCGGGGTAATAGCCAACGTACTGCCCAAGCAGAGCACTACCCCAAACATGATGCTTAGGAAGCGCCTCAGAGCATTTGATAGCAACTCTGTTGGAGGTTGGTGGTGTGTATTTAAGCTTACCTCCCAACCCGGCGTTCGTAAACACTTTGGCATGGGCCTTAGACCAAGCATTTCTCACATGGCTAGTAGTTGGTTTCGTTCCCATGGGCGGGAACAATTCATTTAGACCAAGTGAGAAGGAGCGGACTTGGGTGGAATTTATGGGAGGCTGCACAAGTCCGGGAATGAAGCATGGAGCAGCGGGAGAGAGAGGGGAAAGCCCACTGCACCGGGAGGGCAACAGTGGGGGAGAGGCCACCGGAAAGGCGCCCTCAGGAGGCCGTGAATCGCCTTGGAATCGCCAAAGTCACAAGAGAAAAGAGAGTGTTTTTTATCCTAGCCTGATAAATTGAAGAATGACAATACAAAGTGTTTTTAAGCTTATTGTTCTGTGTATTGATCTCGAAACAATTCATTTATATATAATGTACATACAAATGATACTCTGCGTTTCATTTTTTTTTGCTAAAAAGTTGAAATATTCCTTAAAGAAGTGGGATTCGGCATTATCCACATAAATATTAAAAATGGATTAAAATTTGAAGAGAGGAATATTAATGTATGTTTATTAAAAAAAAATTATATAATCTGTTAATACTAATAAAAAATCTATAAATCTAAAACCACTCAAATAAATTACTATATTATTTTAACGTTTGATAAAACAATATCAAATATGATCGAAAAGTATGCAAGTCAGAGAGCGTATATTATAAAATCGTTTAGGTCTGTATTAAAATTTAATTGAGGATATATATTGGTTAGGCTATATGTTAGATAGTTATAATGTTATATGTTAAGTAATAGATACACATTAATGTTAAGTATCAAGAAAAACTGTTGAGGTAATGTGTTAATAGCTATCTGGTATATTTTTGCAACGTCAAGCCGTTAACGGCGCAATTATTTAGCACCACTGTAGCAGTCTGTACCCTTGCATTTGTATATGACAGAAAATAGGAATGGGATGTCGGGCATGCTTTGAATTTTGTAAAAGGGAGACTATAATGTATATGAATAATATGATATAAGGTTGATCGATCATAGTGTTTAAATATGTAATTGGATTAGATTTTGATACGGGGTTAGTCGTGAAGTTGCTCTGATATTTCAACACCAGGACTTCGGATGCAAGATAGGTGAGAAAATGTGAAGGATGGGATGAAAACGTTGGGTTGATGGAGGAATGTTCCGATGATGGGATGGATCGTAGTTGGATAGATCTGGTTGAACACTTGAAGTAATTGTGAGGACACTAGGAAAACTAAGGCCTTAACACACAACACGGAATGGTTGAAGAAGCCCTTCCGTTATAATCCCACATAGAGGGGAAAACAATATTTCTCAAAGCACAAAAAGTCGCTTGAAGTTGAATTGAGAATATCAACTTGAAAATCCAAGAAGGTATAACCCAAAACAGTCCAAGCTGTTGGTTTTGAACGTGATTTCACCCGTTCAATAGGATTCCACCTATTCGTTCTCAATTCTACATTATAAAGATGTTTTTTGTTTTCATTTTGTAGTGAGACATTCAATCTTCTAGCAATTTCTTTACATGGAGGAAACAACGGGATGGTCCGAGTAATATCTTTGAAAAATTAGACCGTGTTTTGGTGCATAATCAAATTACCCAATGGTACCCAAATTTAAAAACTAAAAATCACGACTTTACTATATCGGATCACTACTAAATTTCTTTAGAGCTAGCACAGGTACAGAGACTTTTACCCCACATCCGTTTTAATTCGAAATGATGTGGACTAAACGGAAATCCTTTGAGAATATTGTTAAACAAACTTGGCGATCCAACTTGTATGGAAATGAAATCCTTACAAGAAAAACTCAACTAATGAAAAAAAAAGCAAAAGAGTGGAGTAAAACTAATTGCGGAAATATTTTCAAGCAATTAAAAGATGTTAAGTCAAAATTACAAGAAATTCAAAGCAATCCAACTAATACGTTGAACCAAACCCTCAAAAAAATCTCCTAACTAAACAAAATCGACTACTTTCTTTTCACCAAAGATATTGGAGACAAAGATCAAAAAACGCTCATCTAAAAATTATGGACACAAATTCCAAATACTTCCATCGCATTGCTACTGGAAGAAGAAATCGAAAACATATAAAAGAATTCATAACCAGAATGGGAGCTATTATAACCTCTAAAACTGAGATCCGTTTAGAAGTTAAAAAGGAATTCCTAAAGAAATTCTCTAAAACACCAATAGACCAATCTCTTCTTGAAGAGAAAATCCAACTCATCAAAAATAAAGTTAGCCCCGAGGATAACCTAATTCTTACAAAACCTCAAAATAATGAAGAAATAAGAAATGCAATTGTCGATTTTGGGTGTGATAAATCCCCCGAGCCTGATGGCATGCCAATCGGTTTTTATCAAAAATACTAGCATATTGTGGGAATAGATGTGGCAAAAGCGGTAAAGGGTTTATTTCAGGAGTGGAAAAATGCTCAAACAAATCAACCATACCTTTATAACCATGATCTCCAAAACGGATAATCCCACATCAATTAACCATGTTAGGCCCATAAGTCTTTGCTCAACAATTTACAAAATCATAGCTAAAATATTAACAAAAAATGGAATCCATCATGCCTAGATTCATTCACCCTATTCAAGGTGCTTTTGTAACTAACAGGTCTATCCATGATAATATCCTCATTGCACATGAAATTTTCCATTCCTTTCGTTCTAAAACGAGTAAAGAAGGATGGACAACCATAAAACTCGATATGAAAAAATTTTATGATCAAGTCAATTGGGAGTTTATCATTTGTATCCTTTCAAAATTTGGTTTCAATGATAAATTTGTAGGATGGATTAAAGAGTGTATTTTTACTTTTGTCCTCATATCTATTCATTTTGGGAGCTGAAATTCTTACCCAAATGCTCCAAAGATGATTGTAACAATTATGATAAGCATATTGGTTTTTCGGTATGTAGACAAACAACACCTATTTCGTTCTTATTTTTTGCTGATGATATGATAATTTTTTCCAAAGCAAATGAAACCTCTTGCCAAAGAGCAATGCAAATCTTGGAAATGTATTGCTCTATATCGGGCCAGAAAACTAACTTCCAAAATTTGGATTTTCAAACAACAAAAAACAATTGTGAAAGTAATATTAAGCACTTAAAATGTGCTAAACATGAGTCATACTACATCTCTTGATAAATATCTTGGATTTTCAATCATAAATGGAAGAGTTATTAAGGAAACATTTCGTGAAACTAATCTTAAAGTTAAACAACAACTTCTAAAATGGAAAGCAAACACTCTTTCACAAGAAGGTAGAAATACTCTCATAAAACATAATCTAGCAACTAAACCTACATTTACCATGCAAAGCTTTATGCTCTCAAACCATAACCTAGAGGAACTTGATAAAACTTACAAAAAATTCTTCTAGAATAAAGGAGACCAATATAGACCTATCATCAGTCGGGATGCAATCTGTAAATAAAAAAAAAGAATGGAGGTCTTGGATTAAGACAATTTGTAATTACTAATAAAACTCTACAAATGAAACTCTTGTGGAAAATTCTTGTGAAACCAAACAACATATGTGTTCAAGTTATCAACGAAATATACTTTAAAAAATCTGAACATTCTATATTACCAAACGAAATATGTAATTTCGTGGCAATGGAAAAACTTTATGAAACTAAAAATCGATTTAAAAAAAGGTATTATCTAGCAAATCGGTAATGGGAAAACCATCAACTTTTGGCACGACAGTACGGTAACAACGACACCACTAATAAAAATGGTCCAAAACACCAACCAAATTGACACTAATATCAAAGTTAGTCACTTTATAAACAAATCAAGAAATTGAGATGATAACAAAATTGATAACGAGTAACAAAATATCATAAACCCGGAGATTAGGAAAAAGATAAAGGAAATAATAATTCCCCAAAACGAAATCCAAGATAGACTATATTGGAGATGTAGTAAAAATGGATGGTTGTCTACAAAATCGGCTTCCGATATGATTGAGGAGGAATCCAATATCCAACCAAACTATTCGTGTGAATGGATCTGGAAACAGATACCCAAACCAAAATAATAAAAAAAGTTTATTTGGAAAATTTGGGTAAACAGAATCCCAACAAAAGCAAAACTTGATGAAAGAAGAATTGTCGTAACAAGTCATTGTGAACTATGCAACCATCACCTTGAGGACTTATTCCACCTGTTCTATCAAGATCCTCGTACTAAACAAACTATTGAAAAATTTGACAGAACAATTTCGACCGAACTAAATAAAATTAAAACCCAAAATAAAAAAGCGAACAAAATCCTACAAGAAAGAAAAAACAAAATTGGGACAAATAAGTTTGCATCACTTGCAACTATATGGTAGAGTATTTGGTTTATTAGGAACAAAATTATCTTTAACAACGAACCTATGGGACCTGTGAACAACGTAATTATATTCATCAAAAACCAATCCAAAACTAGAAAACTAATATAATCGACGAGGACGAATACAACTTATAAAAACCTATGAAGAAATATATGCCCTCCAACAGGAAAAAACACAATATTAAATGTGACAAACCACAACCAGGTTTCTTTAAACTGAATTTTGATGGATCAAAACTCGATTCGTGAGTCAAATTTGTTGGATTTGTGATTTGGAATCATAACGTGAGGTTATTAGCCTAAACGCAATAAAAAATAATTTCAATTCGGTTTTAAAAAATGAAGTTTTTGCTCTTAAAGCCGGTTTACAAGAAGCTATCAAACTACAAATTAAAAAGATTAAAATTGAGGGTGACAATATGTGTGTTATCAAGACACTTCAACGTTTGTGGAGCTGTTTGTGGGAGGTTGAGATGATTATATCCGACTCTAGGCTAGACCTTCGCTTCTTTGATGAATCCGTATTAGGCATGTTTTCAAATAAATCAATTGTGTTGCTAACCGATTGACCCATCTGGGAATCTCGATCCCAACACCAATTTTTCGGACGATCCCGAACTTTGTGTTCTCCTCCACAAGGATGCTTTATGTTGGATTACCTGTAGAAGTAGACCAACCTAACCGCTTTCCATTATAAAAAAAAGAAAAGAAATTGCAGTGATAAATACACATGGGCTGGACACCTAAACCGGCGGTTTATATAAATATAAAAACTTAGTATATAAAAAAAAACTTAGTATATAAGAACTCGTAATTAAAAAAAAAGGGCATGAACCGGTTTCCCGGTTGCCTACGTATCCTCTCGGGGTTAAGAGGAATCAAAGCCCACGTAGTTCTCTTACCTTGACTTACCTTTTTCGGACTTCTGAATTTTTTTTAACCCCGTTTACCTTTCGATATCAGACTCAGAAGTAATGCCTGGGTCTACGGAGTTGGAATCCGATTTGGAATCATACATCGGTGCATTCCGTTGTTTCTGCTTCGCTGCCCTTATCCAATCTTGAATACAAACTTGCATCTCCAACTTCTCGGACTTCAATTGAGTTCTCTTGTGACCGAGAATGTTCCCACCTTAGCTAGATGCTTGCTCCACCGCAACCATTGATGCGGGCACGGTCATGACTTGTATTTCAATTTTAACTAAGGTTGGATATTTGAGAGCTAATTGTAAGAGCCTTAGTCTTTCGGAGCTGAGCCAGGGATAGCCGCCCCTGCGGGTCCAGAGAGACGCCCCTGCGGCTTGTTCTGTAATTCGCCCCTGCGGCCAAGAAGCCCACCTCTGCGGTTTCTTGCGGCTGCAGCCGGCATTGTTGACCTTTGGATCATGCTTTACTCTTCTTTCCTCTTTAACCTTCTCGTTTTCTTTGGGAGCAAGGGTTTCTTCATTCTTCAGCTAACTCACAACCTTCTTCTCTCCTCCTTCTCCTTTGATCTTTTCTTGAGTTTTCCTTCAGCTTGCAAGGAAGTTTGTGTTGACTTTGGTTGATGATGTTGTGTGGATATTGATGTTGAGCTTTGAGAGCCAGTTAAGGGTGTTAGTGTTGCTCTTTCCTTCTATTAGGCTACAGTAGTGGTAAGCCTCTCCTCTTCCTCTTCTTCTTTCTTTCTTCCTTCTTTGATTCCTTTCCTCCTCCCTTAGCTTAGGATTGGATCTCCTAGACATATGTTTTGATGTTTGTATGTATATATATGTGTATGTATTGCTTGCTGGACAATAAAGACGTGAAATCATCGAGTGAAGAGTTGAAGAAAAGTCGGGGATCACATTCTGCACTTTCGCCGCCCCTACGCCCTAGTGCCGCCGCCCCTGCGTTGACAGTGTCACCGCACCTACGCCAGAGTCCTGCCGCGCCTGCGTTACCGGTCGCCGCGCCTGCGTTACCGGTTGCTGCCCCTATGGGGAAGTGCCGCCGCGCCTGCGCCTCCCGTTGCTTCACCCCTGTGTCTTTCCTATCACGCAGGTGCGTCTTACGCAGGATCTACTTAGAGTAGTATAAATCCTTTCCTTTCCTAGTATGAACAGGTTAGTAGCATGCTAGGTGTGTGCGTGAGGATAAGATGATGATGATCATGATATCGATATGTGCCGGTTATGGCTTTGAGGTTTAAAAGATGTGGAGGTTTATAAATTGGATATGAACCTTATGGATCCTTTGGGTCTAAGTGTGACACCTTTGATTGATAGGAGATGTAATATCTCTTTATGCCTTGTTATTAGGCAGTGTTGTCCTCCGGATTGGAGTTGATCGTGATTGAGAGTATTCCGAGGTTGAGGTAAGTCCGTAGGACTTACTTAGCTACCATCCTTATATCGGATGTTTGCTTGAGTGTTGTTTGTTATATGCTTGATAGCATGCAATGTTGATTATTACCGACCTATGGTTTAGTGACCGGTCATTGTAGTGGCCGTGTCAACCTTCCCTTTCATCCCGCTAGGAATCTGGGAGGTTCTCTGTGGATAGGCCAGATATGTAAATGGCAT